>JAFFSR010000387.1:1305000-1680824 GCA_017163975.1 Anastatus disparis | reverse complement strand
AAAAAGTAATTAAAAATTATTTGAATCACGAATCATTTTGAATTTGTAATTAAAGTTTTATTTAATTAACAATTCCTTTAAATTAATAATTAAAATATTTTAATTAACAAATCAAAATCTAATCGTAATTGAAAAGGCTTTAATTAAAAAATCAAAAGGAATTTCTCAATTAAATAAATTTCAATTAAGAAATCAAAATGTAATCGTGAATTGAAAGGGCTTTAATTCCAAAATCAAAAGGAATCCTTAATTAAATAAATTTCAATTAAAAAATCAAAATTTAATCGTGAATTGAAAGGGCTTTAATTCCAAAATCAAAGGAATCCTTAATTAAATAAATTTCAATTAAGAAATCAAAATGTAATCGTGAATTGAAAGGCTTTAATTCCAAAATCAAAAGGAATTTTAATTGAATAAATTTCAATTGAGAAATCAAAATTTAATCGTGAATTGAAAGGGCTTTAATTCCAAAATCAAAAGGAATCCTTAATTTTAAATAAATTTCCAATTAAGAAATCAAAAAATGTAATCGTGAATTGAAAGGGCTTTAATTCCAAAATCAAAAGGAATTTTAATTAAATAAATTTCAATTAAGAAATCAAAATTTAATCGTGAATTGAAAGGGCTTTAATTCCAAAAATCAAAAGGAATCCTTAATTAAATAAATTTCAATTAAGAAATCAAAATGTAATCGTGAATTGAAAGGGCTTTAATTCCAAAAATCAAAAGGAATTTTAATTGAATAAATTTCAATTGAGAAATCAAAATTTAATTCGTGAATTGAAAGGGCTTTAATTCCAAAATCAAAAGGAATCCTTTAATTAAATAAATTTCAATTAAGAAATCAAAATGTAATCGTGGAATTGAAAAGAGCGTCAGTTATGATTATGATTTGTGAATTCGAGGGCTTTAATTAAAAATTCCACAATTCCTTTTAATTAAACGTTTTAAATGAATTTTCATCATATATATGTATATAGAAAAAACATATGTGGACGCGCACATACATACGCAACTTAGGCTCATATATATGCAACATTTCATGTCGACCCACACGCACACATACGGATAAGTTGATATATATATATATATATATATATATATATATATATATATATATATATATATACATACATGGTCCGTTTCATGTCAACATGCACCCGTTGACCCGTATATATTTTGGTTTATATATGTATATATATATATACATATATACATACATACATGGGATATTTCATGTCGGTTAGCACGTACTCATAAGTATTAGGTTTTCTTTTATATGTGGGTACATTTCATGACAACACGCACACACGCATTCGTGTACCCTAGATTTACATATGGGACACTTCATGTCGATTCGCATGCATGCACACGCACGTTAATAAACATAGGGATTTTTCACGTCAATTCGAAAGCATACACACAGGTTTTATACACTATGGGACATTTCATGTCTATTCGCATGCATGCACACAGACTTTAATAAACATGGGATTTTTCACGTCAATTGGAACGCACGCACTTACAGGTTTAGATATATGGGACATTTCATGCCAATGCGCACGCACACACACACACACACACACACACACACACACACACACAGGATTATATATGGGATATTTCATGTCAACTCGTACATACTATAATGACAGGCTTTTTTATATATGTGGACATTTTATGACAACACGCACACACCTATCCTAGTAACCTTAGGGTTTATATATATATATATATATATATATATATATATATATATATATATATATATATATATGGGACATTTCATGTCGATTCGCATGCATGCACACGCACGTTAATATATATAGGATTTTTCACGTCAATTCGAACACAAACACACAGATTTACATATATATGGGACATTTCATGTCAATTCGCATGCATGCACACAAACTTTAATAAATATTGGATTTTTACGTCAATTGGAACGTACGCACATACAGGTATATATATATATATAGGAGATATTTCATGTCGTTTACAGGTTTATATATATATATATATATATATATATATATATATATATTGGACAGTACATGTCGTTGCGCATGCATGTACACACACGTTAATATATATAGGATTTTAATGTCAATTCAAACGCATACAAACACACAGGTTTATATATATTGACATTTCATGTCGATTCGCATGCATGCACACGTACGTTAATATACATGGGATTTTCCATGTCAATTCGAACGACGCACACAAAGGTTTATACATATGGTACATTTCATATCGATTTGCATGCATGCACACACGTTAAAATACATAGGATTTTTCACGTCAATTATTACCCACGCCTATACAGGTTTATATATATGGGACATTTCATGACAACTCTAACACACCTATCCAAGCGCCCTTACGTTCACATATATGGGACGTATCATGTCAACACGCTCGCACCGGTTTTTATATATTTGATATATCTTGTCAATCTCGAACACGCAAACACATCTAAACATGTATTTGAAATTTGTATTTATATATATGGGACTGTTTCTGTCAATTCATATGTACGCACACACACATGGGCTTATGAATATATATATATATATATATATATATATATATATATATATTGTGTATATCTGTGTGTACACATATATATGTGTATTTATATAACTATTGTACACATGTACTGGGATATTTAATGTTAATTCACACGCACATACACACAGGTTTATATACATGGCAAGTTTCACGTCAATTTACATGCATGACACACGTACTTGAGTTTGTATATATTTTTCTTTATATATATATATATATATATATGGGGCTGTTCTGTCAAGGCACATGCACACACACACATGGGCTTATGAATATATGTATATACATATACATGGGATATTTTATGTCAATTCACATGCGCGCAAACACACACACACACACAGGTATATATATATATATATATATATATATGAGTGCCACCAGATTTTTTTAAACAAGTGAGCAGTTTTTAATCAGTTACACAAACAGGTTATTTTTTCTATGTTACTTAAAATAAAAAAATTCTAATTTAGGAAAAATTGCTAATATTAATACTGATAAAAATCTTAAAGATTTTTAAAGAATAGTTTTACTTTTTGATGGATAATTTGATTATATGATTTTATTTTCAAAAAAGTTTTTCCCATAATAGTTATCTGTAATAAAATTACTTTTACAATAGTTAATTACTTTTTCCTGACATTCGTTTTGAAAGTTTATGCTAGCAATTCTTAAAATTTGTTGTGACATTGATGATGCTGCTATAAATTATTTTGATGTGTTATAATTAGTGTGCTGCCTCAATTTTCAACTGAAGGATTATAAATTAAGGATATTTTGGATTGAATTGCGGAAATAAAATAAATGATTAAAGAATTACAATCAACAAATCAATAAATTCAATTATTAAGAGTTAAAAAAATGTTACCATGTCAGTGAGTTTTTTCAACAGGGTTATACATAAATTAAATTAATTAAAAATTAATATTTTTCAATCAATCATATACCTATTTTTTATTAAAAAGATATATTTTACAAAATATGTAACAGTAAAAGAGTAGTTCACAGAAAAATTGTACTTCGTTAAAAAATTTTATAAATTATAAAAACACAAGTTTTTAAACTTTATAAAATAATGAATAAAGTACTTTGCATATTGTTTTTGTAGCAAAAAAATTCTACATGTGAAAAATGTAATAAGATTAAAAATACAAATAACGATTAATTAAACGTATTTTATAAATTATAACATAAATTTAGCTAATGAAATAAAATTTTAGGGAATCCTATTCTAATCTCTGCTGCACTGCAACAATAGTCTCATTCTAATATGAAAATTGAAAAAAAATTATAAAACTTATTCTTTTATAACTTTGGCATGCAATTGCATGAAATAAGCGACAAAATGTTTTTTATTTGAAAAGTAGACTTTTCAAATTTTTGGAAATTATATCATACAAATTTTCCTGGACATTTCCGACTTCACCTTTAAATTAATGTTTAGTGACGAAATATATAAAAAATTTTTGGAACCGTGGACTTTAATGTTACTATAGCAATCTCCCTATTTTCCGACCTGACTTTTTTCATCTTTGAGCACCGTTGCGTGGTACTTTCTGGAATAAGCGGTTCAATTATTCGTGAAAAATTAAAGGAAGACCATAGCCAGCCTAAACTATTCTTTTTTATCAACAGTTTGTGGATTAAAAGAATAATTTTGGGTAATTAAAATGTAAAAATTCTTAATTATATTGGTCACCGATGATTAGTGCAATAAAATAAAAAAATCATTAAAAATGGCAAAATGAGTTTTTTTATATTTATGATGTTTTTACAGAGAAATGGTGCAATGTACGGCAAAATTGATAAGAATATTTTCGACTTATATTTGATGAAAAACACGAAAAATTATATTTTTCTGCGAAGAATTAACAACCAGAAAATTTACTTCAAGAGATTTTCCTAACTATTTTCCAGCTATCCACCTCGAAATTCGTGTTCAAGGCACCAAAATACATAGGAAAAACTTTGGTGGAGCCAAGTGGATCTCCATCGGCTACGGAAACTCTCCTAGCTACCTATATTAGTTATAAATGTCCTCCGTATTCAGGAGAATACCCCGGTGAACATGTACATTAAGGTTTGGAAAGATTCTGATGTAAAAGAACCTTTCTAATTTTTTGCGGTTTTTGGTACCAGTCCATAATACAACTTTGTGAACTCTTATGAAAAAAATTGTCATGATTTTCGTTGATACCTTCTGAACTTTTTTGATTCATTAAGTTTTACTAAGGAATAGTAACCTTAATTTTATCGTATTCACAATTAATGAACAATTAAGATCGCTTTAGAATTGAACAGCACTGTAAAGTTTTCAGGAGAATCGCTTCTAGATTGTATTTAAAAAATTCTTCAGAAATATTTTTCACGTTTTATCATCGTATGAATATATTTATTAAATTATTAGTAAATAAATGATTATAAATCTATGAGATCATTTTTTTTTTTTTTAACGTCGCTATATTTATGCTATGCTATTATTGCTATGCTAATCAGCGACGGAGCTCGTAAGTGTGTTTGTGAACAAAGCACATGCAACGTACAGTGGTGCTTGTATCAATCGGCCGAGAGCGAGATTCGAACTCGGAACCTCGAGATTATGAATCCAACGCTCTACCGAATGAGCCACAGACCGACTCCTATGAGATCATTTAAGAATACGGATGAATCTTTATATTTTCTGTATATTGATTGAAAGGTTAATGAAACTTCACGAACTCTGTGGAAGTAAATCGAGATGAATTATTACAATCTTGTAAAGAGTTTAATAGCTATTAAAGATCCTTAAGAGGAGGTCAGTATATATATCCTATTGTAATCAAAAAATTGATTTTTACAAAAACTAATAATTTTAGCAAAAATAAAGAAAGCCCCATCTTGTATCATAAAAAGCAATATTTTCTTTGATTAGGAAATAATTTTTTATCGATTCCTTTTGAAAAAAAACCTTGAAAAACATAAAATATCGAGGTTTGGATGGACAATTCAGTTTTTCAAAGTTTTCTTTGAAACGAAGCGATAAAAATAATTTTTTCTCATAAGAAAATATTGCTTTTAGTATACGAGATGGAGCTTTCTTCTTATTTTGCTACAATCATAAGGTTTTGCAGGGAAATTGAATTTTTTATTATAAAAGGATAGCGATGTACGACCTGCTATTAATAAAATACCGTGAAAATTATTTATGATTCTCAGTAACGATCTTGAAGTTATAAAAAAATATACATATTATTAAATTTTTTAACTCTTGAAATAGTTAAGCATACCATGGAATTGTTTGATAGTGGAAATAAAGCCATTTTTACGACTAAGCTATAAATTTTTTTTGTGAATAAATACAATAAATCACTAATTTATTAATACTAGGCAATTTTTCAGTTTATTAATAAGTTAATTTAATTAATACTATGATATGCCTTCAAAAAAATCACTATTCAATATATTAGAAATTCACAAAGAATCTAGAGAAGTCATAATCATATTTTTGATATATGGGGATATCCACAAAACTTTTAATTGTCTAGTAACAGGTCATATTACAGCTGTTACTGGGTTACCCCATGATGCACATTGTTTAAACTAGGTTCAAATCTTTTGTGCTATCCTGTAACTCTATTTCTGATGTATTTTGTAAATGTTTAACAAACGGCGCAGTAGATATTTCTATGAAACATTCATTTTTACACATAAAAAATTACCGTAATTTATCTTATGTGTAAATTTACTTTTTATAGAATTATCTGCTGCGCCGTTTGTCTTTACTTACAAATACATCAGAAAGTAGAGTTACAGGATAGCACAAAAGATTATAACCTAGTTTAAATAATGACCTGTTACTAGAGAATTTAAGAGTTGGATGGATATCCCCATATAATACCATAGTGGTACACATGAAATTGGAAAGGTTCTAAAAATATATAAATTACAATAACTTTTCTGATGAGGATATATTATTCAGATTAATATTATTTTTAAAATTAGATAACATTATTTTTATTTTTAAGAGCATGACAGAAGCTTCCAGTCTTCTAATAATATTTCCAATCCCAAGTTATGAATAAACAATGCGTTTAATAAAATTTTTTGCGACAAAAGAAAAAAATTTGTAAGATTCAACTCGAGTGCGGACAACTCAAGAAACCCACGAAAATACTACATAAAAGTAATAATACAAACTTTCAATGTAACGTATTTTAAGATTAGGTTTGTCGAGCTTGATATAATTTCCAATCAAGTTCATAAAAATTTACAAGTTTAAATGATTTTTTATTTTAACAAAAATTATTGTATTGACATAGCTTTAGTGCGGACAAGTCATTATATTTGTTTTTCTCATCCGTGCTGAGTAAGCGGCCTATAGCGCATGCGTTCTCGGGGGTAGTAAGTAGCTAATAGCGCGCGCTGCGTGTGTTGTTTTTTGAGGGCGTGTGTTTCACAGCTATGTATGATATTATTTTGTATTAAATCACGTAAATACGTTACATTCTGTAAAATAATGTCACGCAAAAGCGTTAATTAATGTAAAATCGCAAAGGTTTATACAAGCGCAGCGCCCTCATACTGTATCTCATCGACCATATGATGAATTTTATACTCTATCTCCTTTAACCTCTGACAAAGTAAATCGTATCATCTATTCTTGTATTATTTTTACATTAACGAAATCGTAATTATTCCGTATAAACGTGAAATTGGTGAACTAAAAGTATGTAATTTAATTACAAATAATAGTACCAAAAAGTATTGAAATATACTATTGCGAGTCAGTCGTACGGCAGATATGAGAGAGAGAGAGTCTCGGGCAATGGCGCTATTCGCTACGCTCGTGCGCCAACTTGCCCTCGTGCGCAATAGTCAACTAAACCTTACTCGTTACACAATATACTATTAATTTACGAATTTAAAATGATATTAATGAAATAAAAAAAGCAAAACTTGATTGCTGTAGCTCCAACATCAGATAAATATTACGGAAAGAAACATAATGAATCACCCAAATTCACAATTTTATAAATTACAACTGAATCACTGGAAAAATAGTTTGCATACAATAGACTTTTCCAAATTTTATGAGTAACGGCTTATAATTGAAATTTCAATGTCGGAACGATTCGGAAAACTTGAAACATTTATCAATTTTCATTTCATAATAGTTCTTAAACATTCTTTAAAGACCGGAAAAATATTTGTTCCGATTCTTTTAGAAATTTTCGGGTCATTTTAACGAGGATATAACTGATGATGATGTAACAAAATTCAACTGCAATAATCACAAATTTTCCAATCGAAAACGTTTCCATAAATAATTTCCATAACTTTATAATTTCCGCGAAAATAATCATAATCTTCATAATTCTGCAAAAATTACAATTTATATTGACTTTTCATAAATTTAAGTAACTTATAGAAATTTTCTCAAATTCAATTTACTTGTTTTTGTCATAAAAAACGAAAGATAATTAGTCTCAAAGCAGACTTAACGTAGGTACATATTATTTTTTATATACGCTTTTTCTATATTCGCCTTCATGTCTGTTTGCATGTTTGTCTGTCTGTAATCAAATCTTGCGCGCTCGATTTCAGGCACTTTTTGACAGATATAAATTCTGACAAGTGGCATAGACTTTGGTCTTGGATGACAATACAATAATCAGTTGTCATTTTGGTACCTGGACATCCAGGTCGATGATAATGGGTGTGAAAAGTCATCTCCGAGGAAGTATAAATGGGAGGCTTTCTTTGGGTCAAGGCGAGTTTCTCGGGGTTTTCAGGGTTGCTAAAACCGAATTTGAGATCAAACAATTGCCACAAAGTGATGCACGTTGTCCAAGTACGCATGGACGTCGTCTCAAGGAAGTACAAGTGGGAGGCTTTCTCTGGGTCGAGGTGGGTTCCTGGGGGATTTCGGGGCTGCTAAAACCTAATTCAAGGTTTGAAAGTGAATCTATAATGCATAATAATGATTTAGGATGAAGCGGTCGAACTGGAGTACCAAGTCGCCGATAACGGATGTACCTAAGTGTAATCTTCGAAAAGTCTAGTTGCAATGTAACTCTAAATGATAATAAAAACAATTTTTACTTAAAATAGAAAATACAAAATTTTAAAAACATGCTTTAAAAATAAAATACAATAATTGAATAAATAGACTAAAAAAGTATAAAATAAATAAATTAACTTTTTTTAAATTTTTTAAATAATAGCGCTTATTACATGTATATCGAAATGATGTTTGATGAAAAAATGTTAAAATTATTCACTAATTACAATAGTAATATGCTTTCTCGAAGTTAAATTTCGCTGGCATTATTCGAACGAAAAATTCATAAATTAGTAGGGATACTACCGCAAATTTATATGCGAGATGATTTGTATGAATGATCTTTATATATGGGTATCGACTACGAGTAAATCAACATATTTCATGGAACTTGCATGAATCTTAAACAATTGTTCTTTTAAAATCTTTTTATTTCCGAGTATTCTCCGACCTAATCAAACAACCTTAGAATCGAAATCTAAAAGAATCTCCAAGTTTCATTTGACATAGTCCCTGCAAATATCTGTAAACTTCATAATCGGTATGGGAAATTTCAAAATTCATTCATATAGACGATTTCCAGGTAGCCAGGATCACCTGGATATTGTGAGATGTCATCTCGGGAAACGTACATGTTATTAATAAATAATGGCTAAATTACAAAAGATATTCTTGTAGACAATGTTTATCTTACTCGGAACATCCATGTTTGGCTAGATAACATTTGAAACAACTTCAAAGTAGTTATTAAACTATAAGTTGAATTTCAAAAGTTTTAGCTGTAGATGATGTTTAAGTTGTCATTAACACCTAGGTATCCAAAGACGGCGATCGTGGGTACCACAGCATAATAAATAACTATTTTTTAAATATTGTCTACATCGATAAGGTAAAGTATGTATATATATATATATATATATATAAAGTTAAATATGTGTTTGTATGTGTGAGCGTGTGCGTGTGCGTATGAGTTGAAATTAAATGTTCCATATAAACTTGAATAAACCTGTGTGTGTACGTGCGATTCTACATGAAATGTCCCTTATGTATATATATATGTTTATATCATGCTTGTAAGTCGACATGAAAAGTTTCACGTACATGAACGCGTGTGTGCATGCATGCGAATTGACATGAAACGTCTCATATATATAAACCTAAGGGTACTTAGATAGGTGTGTACAAGTTGTCATGAAATGTCCCATATATATATATAGAAAAACCTGTGCTTGCAGTACGTGCAAGTTGACATGAAATGTCCCATATATATATATTGTAATGGGGGAATTTGTTCCCTATCCCCAGTTACTATTATTTTAAACTCTACAGTATCACCTCTGAACAACTATTAATTTAGTTCTTATTTTTTTCTTAAATTTTACTCTAAATATATTAGCAATCAACTCTCAGGTGGATTCTGATCGGGTCTTCGTAGGGAACAATGACGAAACCACCGATGTAAACCAGCAACAAATTATTTATATATATTTTATAACAAAACAATGTTAATAAACACTTAAATTACACTGTTAAGTAAAATACAAAAGAAGTAATTTTCACTCTATATTTATTAAAGTAAATTTAACATACTTTTACCCGACAATTTCTCGAAAATTGTGTAAGTGTAAAAGAAAAGTAGTGTGATTAAACTCTGACTCGACTTAATAATTTCTCAGATTAATGATAATTAAACAAAATCCAATTAAACTCGTTAAATTAATTTACTTTTAATAATGGCGGCTACAACCGACGAGCAAAACGGCGACGCGCACTGACTCTAAATTATTAAATGATTTGATATTTAAGATGGAGGACTCACCTTAATGTACAAAGCGTTACTCTCAAGAAAATAAAACAAAACTCCAATGATTTAACTCCAACTCCCAAAATCTCCTTTCCTCGTGTAAATAAATTTCTCAGCTCTCTCAAAAATATCCAAAAATGGCAAAAATAGTAAGTCAGCAAAATGGCAAAATGGCAGTATAAAAACTCTATTGAATAAATCCTAATAAAATGGAGTCAAGACTCAAGAAAATGGCTCAACGAGCAGTAACAGGAAAACCAACAAGTGCAACCAGCAAGATCCAATAGAGAAGTGTGTCGATGGCGCGTCTTCTCTCGAGTTCCTTCCTCTTCATCCCTTCTTTTATCAATTACGTCATAAATAGGATAATGGTTGATTGGTTATTAATCCTTTTCGTAATTCTTATTTGTTAATTACAAAGGATGTTAACTCTTAACCAATCAACATCTTTCCTTTTGGCGGCTTCTTTTATGTTAGCGCCCTCTATTTCTGGCGCGCTCTATTTAACTTTCTATTTAGAAGACTCCATATATTTAGTTTTAATAATTATACCTATTATTGTAACGTTATCTCTCTCCAACGCTCGATTCTTTATCTTCTATTATCTCTCGCGCTCGAATTCACGTATCTTCATATAACATACTGATATAGATTAATATTTTTACAATTGCCCATGTATATACTCCCTCTACTACCGTTTCTACCTTTACTCATGTACATACGAGCCTGCTGCCGTTATTTGTACAATTACCCATGTATATACGAGCCTGCTATACAAGCTATAGCAGGCTCCCCTTTTCGCTGATCCTTTACCTTTTCATGCGCATGACTCGATTTCTGCCGCGAGTCGGTCATTTACCGACACTTCCCCGTTACTCTCGAGCACGTGTTACAAATGTTCCGCGTCGTTTCCCGTTTTGCTCGTCATCGCGTACCGCGAGTGTATTGTGCGCATGTACTTATACACCGGGTGTGTGTGTGTGTTCAGTGTACAGGTGACAGTGCTACGGCGTGCACGTCGTCATCGAGAACATAAGATGGCGACGCACAAGAACACTGTCACAGATTATTTTCTTTTCTAAACATGTGTTCTTTTCGTTGATCTGTTATGTGCACTAGTGTTAAGAGGTTACAGCCATCACCGTAGCTTCAACTCCTAGTGCACAACAAGAAAACTGATGGTGACTGGGGTTTTCCTTCACCACGTGTTCGGATGTGAGGTTAGGTTCCTCTTTCTCTCTTTCTCTCTCTAGCGGTAAGTCTTCTGCTCGTCGCTATGCTTCTTGTTTACCTCGAAACAAACAAGAGTAAACTGATTAATTTCTTTTATTTATATTAATTAATAAACTATTCAGTCAGTGCATTTCGGCTAATTTTCCTCTTTTCTTCTTTTTAATAAATATTTTATTGTGATGCAATAAATGCATCACAATATAGAAACAAAAAATTGCGGGTGAACGTGAGCAATTTGATATGAAATGGACCATATATACATATGCAAAAACCTGTCAGTAAGGTCATACATGAGTTGACATGAAGAGTCGCATGTATATAAAAGCGTGTATGCATGAATGCAAATTGACATGAAACGTCGCATATATGTAAACCTGAAGGAACTCGGATAGGTGTGTGAGAGTTGTCATGAAATGTTCCATATATATAGAAAAGCCTGTGATTATGAGTACATACAAGTTGACATGAAATGTCCCATATATATATATATGTATATATATATATATATATAATCCTGTGTATGTGCATGCGCATTGGCATGAAATGTCCCATATATATAAACCTGTATGTGCGTGCGTTGAAATTTACAGAAAAAATCGCCCATGTATATCAACGTGTGTGTGCATGAATGAAAATTGACACGAAACGTCCCATGTATGAAAACCTGAGAACTCGGATAGGTGTGTGAGAGTTGTCATGAAATGTTCCATATATATATATAATGCTGTGTGTGTGATGTGTGCGTGCGCATTGGCATGAAATGTCCCATATATATAAACCTGTATGTGTGTGCGTTGAAATTTACATAAAAAATCCCATGTATATTAACGTGTGTGTGCATGAATGAAAATTGACATGAAACGTCCCATATATGCGAACCTGAAGGAACTCGGATAGGTATGTGAGAGTTGTCATGAAATGTTCCATATATATAGAGAAGCCTGTGATCATGAGTACGTACGAGTTGACCCGAAATGTCCCATGTATATATATATATATATATATATATACACATATATAATCCTGTGTGTGTGCATGCGCATTGGCATGAAATGTCCCATATATATAAACCTGTCTGTGGGTGCGTTCTAATTGACGTGGAATGTCCCACGTATGTATGTATGTATGTATGTATATATACATATATATGTATATATATATATATATATATATATATATATATATATATATATATATATCAACTTGTCTGTATGTGTGCGTTTGGGTCGACACGAAATGTTGCATATATATGAGCCCAGGTGCGTATGTATGTGCGCGTCCACATCTGTTTTTCTATATACATATATATGATGAAAATTCCTTTAAAACGTTTAATTAAAAAGGAATTGTGGAATTTTAATTAAAGCCCTCGAATTCACAAATCATAATCATAACTGACGCTCTTTCAATTCACGATTACATTTTGATTTCTTAATTGAAATTTATTTAATTAAGGATTCCTTTTGATTTTGGAATTAAAGCCCTTTCAATTCACGATTAAATTTTGATTTCTCAATTGAAATTTATTCAATTAAGAATTCCTTTTGATTTTGGAATTAAAGCCCTTTCAATTCACGATTACATTTTGATTTCTTAATTGAAATTTATTTAATTAAGGATTCCTTTTGATTTTGGAATTAAAGCCCTTTCAATTCACGATTAAATTTTGATTTCTTAATTGAAATTTATTTAATTAAGAATTCCTTTTGATTTTGTAATTAAAGCCCTTTCAATTCACGATTACATTTTGATTTCTTAATTGAAATTTATTTAATTAAGAATTCCTTTTGATTTTTTAATTAAAACCTTTTCAATTCACGATTAGATTTTGATTTGTTAATTAAAATATTTTTAATTATTAATTTAGAAGGAATTGTTAATTAAATAAAACTCTAATTACGAATTCAAAAAGGATTTGTGAATTAAAATTTATTGAAAGCCCAAAATGATTTAAATATTTGCAACCCTGCTTTCTACATTTTCATGTCGACTACTTTCCGGAAAACCTCGGAGATTATAGTGAGGAACAAGAAGAACGATTCCACCAAAATATAAATGAAATGAATAATCGATATCAAGGAAGGTGGAATATAAACATGATGGCAGATTTTTGCTGGGTGCTAAAGAGAGACTTGAGTAGGGACAGAAATAAGAGAAAGAAAAACCCACTGCATAGAACATTTGAAGAAAAAAGAGTTCGTTACAAGAGGAGAAAAATAGTATAGGAGCAGCGAGAATTTATCTGCCCACAATATAAAAAAAAATTCGCTATTTAAATATTTACCAAGATTAAATCATGCTTATGCTGAATTCATTCTAAATTATGTGCAATTACAGCCAATTTAAAGTTTTTTTCATAATTTACACATATTTTTGTGAGAAACGTTTGACTTAGACGCGTGTCTATACAAAAGAAAAAAATTTTATTATAAATAAAGTTTTTCGTTATTTTTGGTTCTTCTCTTTCACGATTTTTTCCAAATATTTGCATAATTCGAACAGACTTTGGATTCGGATTCTATGCATCAAAATATATAAAAAAGATGTTTCATCTATGTCAGAAAAAAGATTTTCCTCTTTATTTTAATACGCGCATGCATATTTTTGTTATTCTTTGCGATTTTTCGTGATTTTTTGCTATTCTTTCAAAATTTTAGGGGTGTACAAGTAAAGCTGATCTTGAATTCGGATTCAGTGCGTCAAAATATATATAAATATATGAGTCTGGTTAAATGTATTGCCCAATTTTTTATTTTTGCGTGCCGGTGGTATCAGTAATTTACAATATTATTATACTTATTGATGTTCCAGAAACGTATAATAATAAAAAAGTGGATGTTATTATGAAAAATTGCTTTAAACACCGAGAAACTGAAGAAAAAAGATAAGGTAGTACCGTCATGGATGTGTGTTATTAAGAAAATCGTCAAAAAAATTATTTTTTACTAATTTTTATATGAATTTTATGACAATAAATGAGAATGTATTATATTAAAAAGAAATCCAAAAAAATATCCTATAAACAAAGTTAGCTTTTTTATTTTTTATCGTATCTGAATGAAACAAAGCTCATTTTGTTTCTTAGAGGATTCCAAGGGGAGTTACCAGGAATAGCGCTTACAGTTTAAACGAAAATTCAATTGTTTATTAAATGACTGTGTAATTCCTTATAAAGAATTGTGATATACGTTCAAACTGTAAACGCTATCACTCAAATTCCGTTAGTAAACTCCTGGAATTTTCTAAGAAACAAAATGAGCTTTATTTTATTTAGATATGATGCAAATTAAAAAGTTCACTTTGTTTTTAAGACATTCTTTTATGTCTCTTTTTAATAACTAATATCTGTACCAATAAGGTTGCAATTTTTATGGAATCATTTTTCTCTGCATCCTAAAGTATCCCTTTCTTACATTCTCGTACATTTTAGTTGTAAAATTCATATGAAAACTAATAAAAAATAATTTTCTGATGATTTTCTGAATGACACATATCCATGACGATACTACCTAACACACACGCTTAGTCAAGGCACGTCATTTTAAGTAAAATTAAAACTTCAGCGTTTTTTTTTAAATTTCTGCTACCTTATACTACCCAGGAATGAAGTATTGTCTACGTGAAGATATTTAAAAAAATAAAAATTGTTGTTTTCAATACAATATAGACTTTTCTATGTTAGTGCCTTAAATGGATGTCGGAGCTACAACAACCGAGTTTTTCTTTTCTTATTTTATTAATATCTTCTCTAATTCATAAATTAAACAAATATAATGACTTGTCCGCACTTAAGCTATGTTAATACAATAATTTTTGTTAGAATAAAAAATCATTTATACTTGTTATTTTTTTATGAGCTTGGATTGGAAATTAGATATCAAACTCAACAAACCTAACCTTAAAATATGATACATTCAAAGTTTGTAGTATAACTTTTTATGTATAGTATTTTGGTGGATTTCTTGAGTTGTCCGCACTAGAGTTTAATCTCACAAATTTTTTCTTTGTAGTAAAAAAACTCGAATAAACGCATCGTTTATTCATAAGTTAGGATTGGAAGTATTATTAGGAGCAGCTTCGTCATGCTCTTAAGAGAAGGCCGTATAGCTCTGTCCTTGTCTAATCTAAATTTTCGTTATTATTAATAAATTAAAATTAAATTTCGTTATTATTATTAAATTTGTTATACAAAAATAGGGGTACAAAAATAGTAAAAAGAGGCAAAAATAAAGAGATGGTTTCGATGTGTTTAAAAAAATGTAATATTTTCTTTGATTAGTATGAATTAATTTTATTGCTTCGTTTTTAAGAAAAGTTGGAATAACTTAAAAATTAGAAATTAGTGTCAAATAATGGGATTTTCAAGTTATTCCAACTTTTCTTGAAAATAAAGCGGTGGAATTAAATTATTCTTATCAGAGAAAATATTGCTTTCTATTACACGAATCGAAACTATCTCTTTATTTCTGCCTGAAGCTATTAGTTTTTATAAAAAATAAATCTTAAATAGTATCGGTAAAACAGGTAACTGTGTCGGTATACAGCTGACTCTTAATAATAACGAAAATTTAGATTAGACAAGGACAGAGCTATACGGCCGCCTCTTAAATTATAAATACTTATGGGATTGATAGGCACGAAGGTCAGTGAAGTCGGCCCGAGTATTTATAATTTAACGCACTAGTATCGAAAAATATTTTTTGGCACAGAGTAATATTGCACATTTGATTGCATTTCAGTGTATGTAATTTCACGCTCGGTATGTCGAAAAATATATTGTTTTGTGAAAATAATAAAAAACGGTTAGAGTCGGCTCGTGAGTAACAATTGAGACATTGACTATACATCTACAAATATTAAATTACTTGCGCATTTCCACCCCGACGAATTTTTCTTTTTTTTTGGTTGTATGGGGTGGTCTTGGTAATCGTCTTTAACAAGCTCTTGTTCGACTGGGATCTGGCCTGCATGTGCAGCAGGGCCCTGGGTAATAGAGTCGCCTGACTCATGATCTGCAATTAGGCTCTCGCCAGTAGACATAATAGTAGCCTGGCTACTGGATACGGCAACAGGTGCCTGTTCAGCAGGTATTACTGTCGGTATGACAAGGTCTTCGACTAAATTAATTAAGGAATCCTTGAGTATCATAATACATTATATTACAATTATAATTGGTGATTTAGGAATACCTGAAATACAATATGGTAACTTCTTTTAAAATATCTTCTTTCTTACCGATTCAATTAATAACATCATCAATATTTATGTTCTGTCTTAATTCAGCATCTCCAATGTTATTTTCTTCTATAAGGGAAAATAATTAAATATAAGAATAAATGTTAAATTAAAGTATCCCGAATTTTTAATATTTATTCAAAGATTTTCCGAAATATCTTTATATTGAGCTTTTTATTAATTAAAATAGTAAGTATAACATAAAGATATTTTTTTTAAATTTGGATTGAATATAAAAAATTGGAAAACTCTAATGTAGGTATTTTATATTCCCTTAAATATTTTCTTCAACCGGAACAATAAGCTCTTGATCATTTGCGCGAATATCTTCGTTGTATTGCAAAACTAGAAATAATCCATTATTAATACGTAATTTTAAAAAATTATCTTGATTATAATGATCTTGATGGAGATTCACCCTTCTAATAATATTTTCATTTAAAGTTTATGCGTAAAAGGTGCGTTAAATCAAGTTCTTTCGCTATAAATCGAAACTTGTTCGCACTAAAACTAAATTAATACAACCATTATGTTTGTCATTTTTAAAACATAACATTTTCTTACTGTAATAAAATTAAATTTAAATTAAATGTTCTTATTATAATAATGTACACATTAATAAAATTTTTAAGATTAAACCCGAGTGCAAAAACTCAAGGAATCCACCAAAATGTTATACATAAAAATGACAAAAATAAAAATGGTTATTTTGATTTAGTTTTAGTAGGGACAAGTCATTATTGTTTTAATAATGAATTTAAAAAGATACTAAGGAGATGTAAAACGGACACTACACCTGTACTTATAGATATTAGCTTCCTTTCCATTTTATTGCTGAATTTCCAGAAAGAAATGCATTAGCTTGTAGTATGTACCATGATGATTATTTAGATAAATTTTCAAATAAATTAATTCATTAGTTTTTAAGATATTTGGATTCCTGTATAAAATTGAAAAATTTTAATAAATAATTTTGGAACCCAAAATTCTCAATAACTAATGAATGAATTTATTTAAAAATTTAACCGAATAATCTTTATGGTACATACTACAAGCTAATGCATTTTTTTTATTGAAAATTTTGCAATAAAATGTAAAGATAGTGAATATTTATGAGTACAGGTGTAGTGTCCATTTTACATCCCCTTAATGAAATAAAATATAAATTATTCTTAGCAGCTCCGACATTCCATTAAAAAAAAATAAAATTGACAAAAAAATAGTGTTCACTTACTTTTTGCAAAGTAATACCTTCTTTGATGAGCAATATTTTTTAAAAATTATATAACTGCCCTGGTAGAAAATGAAACGCTTTTTCTACCATTTTATGGCCATTTCTTTAAAGTGAAGAGCAGAAAATGGGAATGTTTTATGGCCATTATTTGAACTAATATGAAACGTTTTTTTCAACCTTCATAGTGCTAAAAAATGCTAATAAAATGTTGAGTCTGATCCACTATTATTTGAATATAGATAGTTAACAGTAGAGTCTATCAAATTGTGCTCTAATTGATTACTATTAAGAATCATTTAAGGTTTTTTCTTGAAAGTTATCATTAATCATTAATAGAATCACTTTTGTTAATATATTCGCGCGTATATTTTGAGTTGTGATCGGATTGTTAGAAGTTATTTTTAAACGATTAATAAAATTTTCCATTTATTATTTTAAAAAACGATATTTTTATACTCGTTTCGTACTGCGTTTCATATTTTTATTTTAAGAAAATTTAATATTATTTTTATTTTTATAAATTCCAATAAAAATAAACATTGACGAAGGAATGTGAATAATTACTAATCTATATTTTCTCGCCACGTGGCAAAAGTGAGGTTATGATTTTACCTATGATCTGAAAAATTAAGGACTCATTACTAAAAAGTTATATAACTAGTCAAAAAAAGTTGTCCACAGTTTACCTAATTTTTAGATAGCTGTTACTGATTTTTTCTCTCCGTTTACTTAAAATGCGTATTTTTTTGGCTAAATACAAAAATTTTGAACAACATTTTTATATTAGCATTTTTTGCCTATAAGATGCTAACCAATATACCAAAAAATTTGAGCTCTGCAGATTCAGCAAAAAATTGCCATTTATTCGTCAATATTGACATGACAAAATATTACTATTGACAATGGTCATAAATTGTTGTTTACACCATTTTTAATGTTCAAATTTCTACCAGGGTGTATAACTAAAAATTGACAAAATAATTAAAATTAAATTAAATGATAAATATTTTATTACAATAATAAAAGATATTAATTATAATATATGATTGTGTGGAAAACTTACACCCCAGTTTGTAACTCTTTTTCCACATATTGGATTGTCAAGTCTGTTTGTTGAACTTGAATCGATCTGTCGCTAGCAATTCTGTATCCAGCCTCCACTCATTGAAAATTTATCTTATATTTTTCCATAATTTTGGATAGGTCGTGTAAACAAGAAATATTTTTTAAATTGTTGCATAATTTATCTTTTTTAAATAGTAAGTTAAAAGTTAAACTTAAAAAACATTTCAGAATTAGTCGATCAATAAAAGTATGTCGCAAGACCTTCAGTGGTTTACTCAGTAAAGTGATCTATTCAAAACTCAAGAACTCGAATTTAAATCCCGATCTCATACAAATACACTTAAAACCTTCATCGTTAAACATCGCAATGATAGCATAAATACAGCGTTGAATAAAATAAAAATAAAGTATGACACGTGTAAGTATACATCCGTAGACGGTTTTACAGTTTGTAAAATATTTTTTTAACTCAAATTAAAAAAACGAAGAATTTATATAATAATTACCTAACATTTTCCATATATTCGGAAGATTACCCGTCCTTATGGCATGCAGATGAAAATTTTCGCAGGTATTATTAGTTTTAACAGGTTTCATCAATACAGAAAATATATTTGCCAATGGAAGCCAACCAACAACTATAACTTTTTTTATTTAGCTCATTTCGTTGGTAAACAATATCAATTAATGACATAACATGACTAAAACCTTCGTTGATCTCATCAACTGGAAGATGAGCAAATGCGTAACTTTTTTCCAAAATGTAGTCATAATCGGCTCCAAGGTTTAGCTTTTCCCATCGTTTCGCAAGTGCCTAAGATTCAATAAAATTAATTAGTATTAATTAAGAAATTAAAATACATTATTTAAAAATAAAGCATAGTATTTGATGTAATATGTTATTTTGCGACAGATAAAGAAGACGTTTGTTCAAAAAAGAGACAAATTAATAGAGACGTAGATAACGAGAGATATAAAGTAAGAAGGTGAAAATAAATTAAAGAGTAAGATAAAAAGATGTATAAAAGACAGATAGAGAAAGATTTGGTTTGATTCGACTAAATACATATTAGTGATTGGGTAATACCTTAAGTAGTATGACTCAAAATTATTACAACAAAAGTACAATATAACATTAAAAAGTAAAAAAGTTATAACTTATGTAGAAAACAATAATAAACGTTTGAAAAAATACAAAAGCTTTATATTGTTAAGAAAAAGAAATTAATAATTACTGTAATTAGAAAAAAGATATTAATATAAACTAAAGGTGCTGAAATTCAAAGTTTCAAAGACACATTCTAATAATGCTTAATATCAATAGGTATCTCCTAACTAACTTATCACGGTGCCGAAAAGAGACTTAGACTTAGATTTTTTTACACGCTTTTATTAAGCTTGCTTTCACGTCTATCTGTCTGTCTGTCTGTAATCAAATCTTGCACGCTCGATTTGAGACACTTTTTGTTGATGGAAATTTCTGAAATTTTACACAGACTTTGGTCTCTTATGACAATGCAATAATCCGTTGAAAGGTCGGCGATGACGGGTGTGCAAAGTCATCTCCGAGGAAGTTTAAGTGGGCAGGCTATCTTTGGATCGAGGCGAGTTGATAGAATGTTGTTGAGTTGATAGTTGTAGAAAATGCATAGGGAATAGGGGAATGTATATGGGAAAATATAAAGGATCGGGGAATGTATGTGATATGTGAATATATAAGGGATAGAGGAATGTATAAAAGATACAATTAAATACAAGCTTTTAAAAAAAATTATTCATAGAAAATTCAATTTTAATTAAAAAGTAGAAAATAAAAAATTAAAAAAACATTTCAAAAACATGCTTTTATCATGGAGAAAATACACTAAAAAGTATTAAATTAATTAATTTACTTCCTTGAAATTACTTTTATACAGTTCATTGCAATAATTAAGAGAAAATGTTAAAACAAAAATTTCCTCTTAATTATTGCAATGAACTGTATAAAAGTAATTTTACAACAAAAATTTTCTCTTAATTATTGCAATGAACTGTATAAAAGTAATTTCAAGGAAGTAAATTCATTTATTTAATACTTTTTAGAGTATTTTCTCCATTATAAAAGCATAATTTTAAGAGGCGGTCGGGTCTATTTCGCTGCTACATATAGGGTGGCGCTGCGGTCAGGTGAGAGAAATCTATTAAATATTTTTTATACAGCTATTTACAATTTTCTGAGACGACAATATACTTTTAATGTTGTCATTTCCTCTAGCCATACTCTCTAAATATAATTCAGTGGAATTCCAATTAAGTCCAGTGAAATTTTCACTGAATGGGTGAGTGAAAATCGCTTCACCAGAGTTCAGTAAAATTTCGCTGAATGGAGTAGTGAAATATTCACTATTTGGATTCCAGTGAAAATATCGCTGTAATTTCTGTGAAATAGTTACAGGATAAAAGAATGATAGACAAAGGAAAAATTAATTTCTTTTTTTTAAGTAAAATACAACATTTTAAGAATACTTAAAGTATTAATTTTTACAATAATTTAAGATTCATTAACATAGTACAAATTATATCAGCAATTTAACATTTAAATTATTAACATTAATTCAATACTAACAAAAAAATTTCAAACAATTTTTTTTAAAACTTATGTATGGATCTCAAATTATTATAATAATTATTACTTCAAGTAAATATTATTTAAATCTTGTATTATACTTAAAAAAAACTAATTTTTCTAATATAGATACATATTATTATTGATCTATTACAATCATCTTTTCACTTAAAAATTTTAAATAATTTTCCCTTAATTTTCCTCTTCTTGCACGCGATGGTGTCTTAACTCTCTCTCTCTCTATTATATTGAACTTACCTTTCTACTTGAAAAGTTAAAATAATTTTTCTTAATATTAATTAATAATTAGAATAAATTTTATTGTATTACACTTACCTTTTCAGTTAAAAAATTCAAATGATTTTTTTCAAATTAATCTCTCTCTCTCTCTCTCTCTCTCTCTCTCTGTCTCTGTCTCTGTCTTTGTCTCTCTCTCTCTCTCTCTCTCTCTCTCTCTTGAACTTACCTTTTTACTTAAAAGGATTCAATGATTTTTCTTACTAATAATAATTCATAAATTAGAATTAATTATATTATATTACTCTTACCTTATTTACTTCAAATCTTTAAAGGATTCTACTGAAAATCAGAAATAGATGCTCTTAGCATTAAGATTGTGGCGGGAATGAATTTGAGCGCGTCACTCTCAAGTTCTTCCCGCCATTTTAACCCTCACCTTTTTAATCAGTCAAATTTTCACTGAATTATAGTGGAATAAACGAGTCACTGTAACTTCAGTTGAATTTTCAATGATATTTCAGTGCAATAAAAGAGGCACTGAAAGTTCTGTTAATTTTTTACTGATTTTTCAGTGAAATAATCTCCGCTGAATCAAATAGTGAAATTCCCACTGAATTATATTTAGAGAGTATATATGTAGAATAATTACTAATATTAATCTTGTTTGAAAAGTCTAAAATATTGTTATAAAGCGAAAAATGCGGCGCGAGGTAAAGCCGACGTAAACATTAGTACACATCATTCTTTAGTATTGCTCTCTTTGTTGCACTAAAGGAAAGTGCACGCATGTTTACATCGGTCCTACCAACGAAGATAGACGCTTATAGAAGCGTACTTCTGGGTTAAATTTTTCGTCCGATACGCTGGGTAACACTTTAACATTGTTTGTATATCTATACATATGAAAAATTTGATATATATAGATATAAAAATACATGGGATCTAGTGGCGCCCTCAATAGCTGGGTAACTCATTTTTGGCAGAAATTTCCCATTTAAGAGTACGCTTCTATAAGCGTCTATATTCGTTGGTCCTACGTTGCATCGCATTTTTCGCTTCATAGCAATATTTTATAACAGACTTTCGAAACAAGATAAGTATTAATAATTATTCTACATATATATCGCTAGAGGAAATGACAACATTAAAAGTATATTGTCGTCTCAGAAAATTGTTAATAGCTGTATAAAAAATATTTAATAGATTTCTCTCACCTGACCGCAGCGCCACCCTATATGTAGCGGCGAAATAGACCCGACCGCCTCTTAAGGCGACTACGGAAATTCAATTTCATTTTGTAGTTTACAAATTACTCTTTCAGTTTCTAAAATTTTTTGGATTTTTTAATTTTCCACCATTTATTATAATCTGTAGAATGGTGGAAAATTAAAAAATCTGAAAAATTTTACATATTGAAAGAGTAATTTGTAAACTTAAAAATAAAACCTAACCAAAAATCCGAAGTTCCCTTAAAATGTATTTTTAATTTTTAATTTTCGGCTTTAGGGTTAAACCCCGTCTGGCACTAACAGCAATAATGAAATGACATATAACAATAAAAAATAAAAGGTAATGCATTTTAATTAATAACAATAGCATAAAAAATGAATTCATTACAGAAAAAATAAAAATAATAGAGAGAGGCTGATGATCGGAGAGATAGAGAGAGGGGGAGGGAGAGAGAGAGTGAGAGAAAAAATAGCAGGACAGAGTTAAGAGAAATAAAGAGAAATATTTAAAACATTCTACACTCAAAAAAAAATCAGCCTTCGTTACTAGGCACTCTGGCTGTCACTACCGGAGTCGCTCTGACAACGAGTGTATAGCCTATATTACTGGTGAGACTAGCAGTGCTTACCATGTAACACAGAGAAACTGTCAACAACGATGTAGGCATAACTGTTAGTGCAATTATTTAGCAATTCAATATATTAATAATGTTCCCAACGAAAATCATTTTTGTAAATAATTTATATGTAACAATTATAATGTTAATTTAACCAGAAAAATAATTTTAACGTGAAAAAAAATTTAATGTAAACTTAACTTGGAGAATTATTTTGAAAAGTTGTGATTGTTTTCTTAATAGCAGAAATAATGTTTTTAGCAAATATAAAAAAATTGTAAATTATGATTTTAAATATAAAAGTTTTACATCATTAAATTATATTATTAAAATTTTTAAAATCGATTTCCATTTAAAAAATTTATATTTTCCACAAAGCATTTACTATTATCTTTGTCATTTTTATAAAATAATTCAAATAATTTATATTTAAAATCATAATTTTACGATTTTTTATATTTATTAAAAATGTTATTTCAATTATTAAAAAAAATCGCTACTTATCAAAATAATCTTCTTATATTATATTAAAGTGAAACCACTTTTTTCTCCGTTTCTCCGGTTCTCCGCATTTTTTAAATGTGTCTTTCTTGGGCCTTATATTTTCTTGGGCCTTTTATTTTCTTGGGCCTTATATTTTCTTGGGCATTATAATTTTCTTGGGCCTTGTAATTTTTTGGGCCCAATATTTTTTCGGTCTCTATATTTTTTGGGCCTTATATTTTATTGAGCCTTATACTTTTTTGGGCCTTCTATTTTTTTGGGCCTTATAATTTTCTGGACTTAATATTTTTTGGGGCCTAATATTTTTTTGGACTCAATATTTTTTTGGGCCCAATATTTTTTCGGTCTCTATATTTTTTGGGCCTTATTTTTATTGGGCCTTATATTTTATTGAGCTTTATATTTTCTTGGGCCTTATACTTTTTTGGGCCTTATTTTTTTTTGGGCTTAATATTTTTTGGGCCTAATATTTTTTCGGTCTCTATATTTTTTGAGCCTTATATTTTATTGAGCCTTACCCTGTTGAAAAAAATCAGGTGATAAATCACCTGATAAATCAGGTGATTTATCATGCCAAAACGACATGTAACGATTTTTTTGGTTTTTACACGTTTCAAACAATGCTTAGTCAATTCAAAACATTTTTTAAAAATTTTTGACATTTTTGAACTTAGAAATTTTTTTGTAAAATTAGTCAAAATTTTTTCGAAGACCAAATTATCTAAAAAATTTTCTAAGTTCAAAATTTTCAAAAATTTTTAAAAACTGTTCTGAATTGAATAAGTATGGTTTAAAACGTGTAAAAACCAAAAAAATCGTTACATGATGTTTTGGCATGATAAATCACCTGATAAATCAGGTGATTTGTCACCTGATTTTTTTCACCAAGGTTATACTTTCTTGGGCCTTATATTTTTTTGGGCCTTATAATTTTCTGGACTCAATATTTTTTTTGGCCTAATATTTTTTTGGACTCAATATTTTTTTGGGCCCAATATTTTTTCGGTCTCTATATTTTTTTGGCCTTATTTTTCTGGGCCTTATATTTTATTAAGCCTTATATTTTCTTGGGCCTTATACTTTTTTGGACTTAATATTTTTTTGGGCCCAATTTTTTTTCGGTCTCTATATTTTTTGGGCCTTATTTTTTTTGGGCCTTATATTTTATTGAGACTTATATTTTCTTGGACCTTATATTTTTTTGGGCCTTATATTTTTTTGGGTCTCATATTTTATTGAGCCTTATACTTTTAGGGCCTTATATTTTTTTGAACCTTATAAATTTTTGGACTCATTTGTTGGGGTCTAATATTTTTTCGGTCTCTACATTTTTTTGGGCCTTATATTTTATTGAGCCTGATACTTTTTTGGGCCATTCCCTAATGTAGTCGATTTAATAGCGTATCCTCGTATGTAGCCGATTCAACAGCACTTTTCCTTATGCAGCCGATTTAACAGCGCGTCCTTTATACAGCTGATTCAACATTATATTAAACTATTTTGAAAGCGTCAATTAATATTTATTTTTATTAAATATCATATATTTTATTATATTTCGAGTTCAACTATTAACACAATCTAAAACATAAATATAAAATACATATTGACATATTCTTTATAATATCTCTTTATAAACAATGTTTTTTGTATATATTGTGTTCTGATCATTTTTATTTTCTCCGTTGACAATAGCGTAGTCACCTAAAAATAATTTTAAATTGTTTTCAAATTTCGTCCTTGAAAGAACAACATATAATTGCCCATGACTGAAAACTGGTGACGGCAAATAAACACCAACTTTTTTATAAGATTGTCCTTGTGATTTATTAATAGTCATTGCAAATCCTAATCTAATAGGAAACTGTTTTCGTTGCATATTGAATGGAATTTTTTCCGAGGATGGAGATAAATTTATTCTTGGAATAAAAACTAATTTACCTTTGTTTTCACCAGTTGCTAATTCCACTTGAATGGAATATTTTAGCATTTTTTTTACTATCAACCTTGTTCCATTACAAAGTCCCTTATTGACATTCAAATTTCTTAAAAGAATAATAATAGCCCCTACTTCTAAATGTAATTTATGTGGTGGAAGTCCATTAGGAGTTAACTTATTTTAAAATTCTGTAGGTAACATAATATCTAAATTTTCTTTGTTATCATCTTCAGCAGTATCAATACTCAAATATTCAACATGGTTTCCTTCCATTAAATTCGAAACATTATTATTGATTTCAGTAACATCATTATTTTTAGGAGCCAAAATAACTTTTTCCGTTATATTCGTATTGTCTATTTTTATTGTTTTTCCGAATATTTCTTCGACAAGATTTTCTTTAAGGAGATGTAAAACGGACACTACACCTGTACTTATAGATATTAGCTTCCTTTCTATTTTATTGCTGAATTTTCAGAAAAGAAATGCATTAGCTTGTAGTATGTACTATGATGATTATTTTGATAAGTTTTCAAATGAACTCATTCATAAGCTTTTGAGATATTTGGATTCCTGTACAAAATTGAAAAATTTTAATAAATAATTTTGGAACCCAAAATTCTCAATAACTAATGAATGAATTCATTTAAAAATTTAACTGAATAATCTTCATGGTACATACTACAACTTAATGCATTTTTTTATTGAAAATTTTGCAATAAAATGTAAAGATAGTGAATATTTATGAGTACAGGTGTAGTGTCCATTTTACATCCCTTAATGATAAAATTATCTGGTATAGCACTCACTTCATTATCATCTTCAAAAACATCGCGGCATTTACCATCTCCGATGTCTAATAACCATTGTTTAAAATTATTATCATTATCCGAAACTCGCGGATTTTCATTTAACTTCATTTGCTTAAAATTTTGCCATAATAAACTAAATTTAATTGAATTTTCAATAATGTTCATACGGCTACCATGTCGTACAATTGGTAATGTTTGCCTGAAATCTCCTGATATAATTACAGTTTTACCGCCGAAGGGTTGGTTTACATTGCATAAATCTTGAAAAAAGACGATCAACCGCTTCAAAAGCAAATTTTGAAGTCATGGATATTTTATCCCAAATAATTATTTGTGTTTCCTTTAATTGTTTGCCTTCTG
Source organism: Anastatus disparis (assembly GCA_017163975.1). Lineage (NCBI taxonomy): Eukaryota > Metazoa > Arthropoda > Insecta > Hymenoptera > Eupelmidae > Anastatus > Anastatus disparis. Next base: position 1,653,333 of record JAFFSR010000387.1, on the reverse strand, counting down.
CAGAATTAGGCTTAACATTACAAGTTGTACAGTCTGTTATATTTAACGGTAGTTTAAATGTTGTATGCACGGATTTTCCATCGACTAATGAATTCGCTGCTATACCTGTCAAAGCTGCACATAAATAATGTATGGTATGATATTTAAAATAAGCTATTAAAACGTTAAGTGAATAACTTTTTCCACTTCCACCCGGTCCATCTATAAAAATATATTTTTCTTTACTTTGTTTGTTTAAACTTTTTAGTGTTGAGTCGAATATTTGCCTTAGTTTATTATTTAAAGAATTTATTTTCATTTCCAATTCATTAAGAATATAATTATCATGATTTAAAATTGTTTCATTATTATCTTCTTCTATAAATGTGCTTATGTTAGGTAAATTAAAATCGTTTAATGAAAATCCATTGACTTGTAAATTATTTTTAATAACATTCAATGCAAGATTTTCACCTACATTTTTTTCGTATTTAGGGTGGTAAAATTTATCTTCATATTTTTCATATAAATCTCGTGCACTTATACGATTATGAAAAACGCAAATAAAAGCAAATAATTCACAAAAAGCATAAGGGAATTCTGTTAAAGATGCTTCTTCCAAGCATCTATTCCATTCTTTATCTTCATTAATTAATTGTTTTGCCTTAGCCGCCTCATAAAACGAATTGTACATCACATCATCAACAGTACGCAAAGCTTCAAAAGACGTGATTCCTTTAACATGTAATAGTAATAACCTAATAAAATAATGTTCTCTATCTTATGGACTTACTAAGTACATTCTACTGAGTATTGGTTTTCTTTATTTTTTCTTTTATTCCACTTTTTCAGTTTTTCATCGAATGTATAAAAATTTGGTATTTCTAAATATAACTAATTTCGTGCTTCGAAATCTTCTCTATTCAATTCAAAATATGCTGTTAATGTTGTTCCAACATTCTTTTGCATGATCATTTCTTCTTTTCCTTCTTTAAAAAATACGTTTTGTTGATTCTCTTCATGAACGCTTAGACGTTTTATAGTATATGGAATAACATGTAAAGGATATTCTAATAATCTGTGTATTGCTTCAGGTGGACATAAATATCGTGTATTAATGTATTGTTTGATTTCGTCATATTCATATTCAACATTTTCACTATTGTCATTTTCAAAAGTATCTTTATTTTCTGATCTAAAATCAACATTTACTTGATGTATTTTAATGTATGCACAATCATGACCTTCATAACAGTATTTGAATGAATATTTAATGCATTGTACAGTGGAACAAACTTCTACGTTTATGTGTGCATTAAATTTCAATAATAAGTAAGGATTATAAGGATCAACGAATCCATTATCTGCAATTCTTTCTGTAAATTTATTCCTAAAAATAATTTCGACGCCATCATTTTTGCTTTTGTATAGTGGATACCCATTTGATTTAAATGTTGTTGTATTATTAAATTTTTTCGGAAAATTTTTCGTACATTGTTTCTTATTTTTATCCATACACGGACAATTTATATACATACCACAGGGACCGTGTATCATAAATTGTTTAAAAATACTATATAATTTTGGATAAATATCTCTATTTGGGATTTCTGCACTTATTATTTTATTGACTTTTTCGGGAATGTCAAATTTATCATTTTTATCTAAGAATAAAAACATATGCATATGTGGTAATCCTCGTTTTTGAAATTCAATTACATAACTATATGCAATACATTTTCCTAATATTCCCTTTTTTATTACTAAATTTTTGAATTCTTCTACTTTTAGATAAAATACTTTTGTTATAATATCTGGTCTTTCTATTAAATTTTCATAAATTTCCAAGTTTTCAGTTATTTCTTCCCAATGTGGGTTACGGGTCATAGTTACAAAAAGGTCAGGTTTACCATAATAATTTACAAGTGTTATTGAATCAATGTAATTTTGTTTAAAAAATCGTGGACTTCCTGTAAAGTTTGATGGTAACATTACCATTTTTCCAATTTTTGAATTATCTAATCCTTATTTGTTATGTAAATAGTCCATAACACCTTTGCAACAATCACTTCTTAATACATTTTGGTTTTTTCGTATGAAATATAATCTGGAGGTTTCAACTTTTACAAACGCATCAACAATGAACTGTTGAGATAATTTTCCTAAATTAAGAAATGGATTAAATTCATTTCTAACACTAAATCTATAATTATAAAATTGCAAATTTTTAATATTAGATTTTCCAAATTTATTTTTCATATTTGACATCCATCCGAAACCACCATTAGGATGAATAAGCGAATATGTCATAGGATCTGTGTGTTTGCTAATTGTTAGTATACTAATTGGTTTATTAGACTTAGGTGAATGACAATATCTTGTTCAATAGGAGGCATATCGTCTTCTCCAACGTATACTATTGCTACTTTATTACAGGTAGGTAGATTATATCTATTATTATCGAAATTATTCTTGCGGACAATAGGTATAGTAACAGTTTTCAGAAGACAATTGATTTTTTCACATCGTTGTAGTTCTTCTTCTCCTGCTTCATGCATCTTTTTATAGGCTTTAGTATGAGGGTTAACATCTCTTATTAAGTTATCCAAATGTTTTAGTAATGTTAAGTTTGTATTAAACTTATGTCGTTCAATCGTTGCCATTTCATTATCTAAAATATATAATTGTCCATATTTACGTGCTTCATCTTTATTAAGATGTGTAATGAACCGAGTTCATTACCAATCAATGTTAAAACAAAAATTTTATTTTAAATGATAAAAATAATAAAAGAAAAAAATAAGATGGATCAAGTACTAAATAAACGAACACAAGAAATAAATAGCACGACGTAAGAAATTGAGATCAAGCAGTGGCTGAAGGCAACCAAAAAGAAACATAAGCTGAAGTCACAGGGTTCATTATAATTTTTAAAAACAAAATATAAATAAGAACAACAATATTAATAATAAATAAAAGCGAAAATAATTGCCATAAAATAATAATAAATAAACAAATACGAGGGATAAATAGCAACAAATCCAGTTGACCTCAATGAAATCAAGGCTCGGCGGCCGCATGAAACAGCAAAGGAAGGAGAAGTATAAGCTGAATAGCATGCTAAAAAAAGATACGGGCAGGCGGCAAGCTTAGAAAAAGCGATAAGCCTGACAACGATGAACGGCTTCACAGAAAAACACGAAGTTAACTGAGAGGAGTATGAAAAGATTTCAGCAAAGCGGTAGGGGAATAAAGCGCAGTATGAAAACAGATAAGGCCGTCCCTGAAGAAAAGTACAGAGTGGAGGGACATTAAAACCAATTTATGGGTGTAATTATACAAGTACTGCAAAACTTAATAGAAAAGCTTTGGCGGAATATCAAAAAAACAGGAAACCGAAAAGATAACGGCAAAAGTAATTGCCAATAAACTTCGAGTTGACCTCTTTCTAGTCAACTGAAGTTATGGTTTCCAGAAAAAAACCATACAGGGAGGGCTGACTGGCAACCAATCAGAATAGCTGAACATCATACGAATGGGCAGAAACACAGATCGCCGTTAGCAACAACGAAACTTCTAGAAGCTTGACTTAGAGTATAAAGCTCTAAGCTTGCAGGCGTGGGCCCTCTTTCTTCCGACCAACTTCTTGCTGACCACGTCAATTTCGCCCAGAAGCCGATACGTCATCAAGAGCCTGCAGCAGCCAGCCACCGCCCATCTCTGCGTCATCTCAACCAAGGAGACCCAGTTGCATTTAAGGAAAGAAAAAGTTTATTTAAATTTCAAGTAACCAGGAACTATATCTATTGGAGAGCAGGGAGAACGCGGGAGGAAGCAGAGATTTACACCAGGAACGACAAAATTAAACAAGGTAGAGAGTCTTTCAATATTGGTTAATTGTAAATTTCAAAAAAAAAAGATAGAGAGAAAAACATGTCTCGGGAACGCGTTGATTCTATTGCTAATTCGCTGAGTAAATGTTGAGCGTCACGAATTGTTGAAAATTAAAATTTAAATTAGAAAAAGAAAAGTTCAGAAAGGAAATGCAAAGAAAAGAAAAAGAAAACTTGGTATGGGGTAACACGGTTTGCTACGAAGTAAAACAAATATATTAATAAGAAAAATTTAATTAACTATGTACGAAGCCAGGCTTCTTAGGTAAATTGAAGAGGGAAAAAGAAATAAATTGATAAAATTTTGGCAATGACATGGTTTTTTTTTTATGGTTCTACCTATCCTTGCTGCATCTTTTTTTTTAGACTTCCAACCCCGGAGACGTAGCGCTCGCGCGTTAGTCAAATGGAAGTCGATGGATGGCTGAAATACAGTCATCTATTACAAAAATTGTTTGACTTATATGCTGAACGTAACATATGTTTAGTTAATAATAAGTTAAAAACTGGTGCATCAGCCGGGAAAACAAAAGAAAAGAGAATGCAAGGATGAACAATAAAGTAAGAACTGATGTATCAGCTCATGAAACAAAAAAGGAGAGAGCAGAGATGAAAAATAAATTAAGAATTTCTTTGCCTTTCCTTTTGTGTACATAAAAATGAAATGTATTTAATAATATGAATAGGGAAAAAAAAATTTTTTTTAAAGAAAAAGAAAATTGTAAAAATGAATATATAGGGCATAAGTTAAATAAACTTTTGGGTTAGTAAGAACAATTTTTGTAATAATGCTAAAGATGAAGATTTTATTTTTGAGAAATACGTTAGATAAATTCTAGTGTCATATTCAAATACTGGTGACTCGGCACTTGGTGAAGAAAGAAAAGAGAGAGATAAAGTAAAAATTCAATTAAAAATATTATAAAATTTTTTTTTTTAGCGTGTGAAGTACAATTTTTGTTGAATAAATAAATTAAATCAATTTTAATATCATATCAAGATGGTTCTGCAGTAATTTAAATAATAAATTATAACTTGGTAAAAGTATGACATTGTGGGATTAGAATATTTACAGAGTTTTTACAGTGGTTATTGCGTGAATTATATAGAAATAACTATGGAAATATTATATTATGACAGAGAATGTGTATGAAAAATTGATGCTGGAAATTAATAAAGGGAACTATGGTGATTTGACGGACATTTAAAAGTTAATAGATTCATAATGTTAATATTTAAGAAAAAATAATTTTTTTAACATATATCATTGTGTGAAATATTAAAAGAACAATCTTAAACTATAAAAGAAGATGAGTGAAATTCTTATTGTAAAAACACCGTATGGTTAGATCGTACAATGCAAAATTTTCAGAAACATCTTAAGTGAAACAAAAAAAAAAAAAAAAAAAATTTTATTAAATATAAAAGGATAAGACAAAAAGAATATGTTGCCAAAATTTTTTTTTTTAATTTTTTTATCATTTTTCTTATGTTTGAGGTGTTGTAAACACGAAGAAGAATATTGTCTTTTACTGATTTTTTATCAAAGACAAATTTTAAAGCATTGAATATGGCAATTTTTATTGAAAATGAATATTTAAATTAATTGTAGTCAATTAGTGTGTTACAAAACTTCTATCTTTAATGATAATTTAAATTTCGGTAGCATGAAATAAACTCCGTCAAATCTCTATCAATAGAGTCTTTAATAAGCTTCAGCATTACGAATCTTGGTTGAATATAAAATAGATAAGAGAACTCTTTTAAATATTTTGAGTGTCCAAAAGAGTTTTTTTTTGTTATTAAATACATCATCCCTATGAAACTGCTCTAAGAATGAATCGTCGTTTTGAAATTGCAAAAAAAATTAGTTATGTAAAACATTTAAGGTTGGAAGGAGGTAAATTTGTAAATGGTGAAACAATAGTAGAATGATTCGCATGGTACCTCTATATATGCCTGCATGACAATCTTATATTGATGGCAGAAATAGTTTTGAGAATTTTCATTAAATATCAACTATGGATGCGAATCAAATTAAGTGAATTTGCGGAATCATTGATAAATTACTTTGTTAATCGCGAAGAATTGAAAACAATACGAAATGAGCAATAGGAGCGGCGCTTCTGGGGACATGTATGAGGAAGGTATATTTGCAAAAACTTTAATTGAACAATTAAAAAGTAAAAATATAGAAATCACTGAAGCAGTGAAAGAGTCAAAGCACCCGCGCGAAGTAGATAAAAAGATTGAAGAATACCTTACGATAAAAAAAGACTTGACCATTTTCTTACAGAGAAATAATTTAGAAGTAGGGGAATTAGAAGGGTTTAAATCAAGGCAGGATGCATATAAAGCGTTAGGTTTAGAATTTAGGGAATATAGGGATAAAATTTGTGAGTCAGATAGTAGTGAGGACGAAAGGGAGTCAGGTAGTAAAAATAGAACTAAAGAAAAGTTGCCCATTAATTATAAAAAAATAAGTCTTAGACCCGCGCAATTGAAACTTTCAAATAAAACATTAAACCCTTCGCCCTTAGCACCAGGCTGTAGCACACCTTTAAGTACTAAACCTAGTTTTCGATTACCAACAATATTTGAAAAGGGAGATTTATTAGATTTACCCCCGGAGGTCGCGGTAGAACACTTGAACGTAAGTTTTGAGGACGAAGTAATTAATAATTATTTTAAAAGCCCTGAAGATATCGAAGAATTAAACAAAAGCATAAATAACGGATTTGGATTTTTCAAAATCATAAATTTAGTAAAGGAGAAAATACAGAAGTTCGTTAAAAACGAACAACATTCCTTGGTGGAAAATAAGAATAACGAGTTAAAGCAAGAAGAGAATAGTTCTGGTAACTTAGTGATTGCGCCTACTCTAATAAAAGCCGACGGAGAAAAGGGACCTGCAATTTTAGAGAAAACAACAAATTCTTTTGATTACAAAGATTATTTTTATAATCACGAAAATAAAAAGACGGAAAATAATAAATTGCAGAATTCGCTAGATAACTCAATAAAAATGGCACAATTACAAATTCGTGGCTTATCCCTGAAGGATGCCCTTGATGTCATTCCGCGTTTTAATGGCAAAAATATTCCTATTTCGGAATTTTTAGATGGGTGCATGGAGGCACAAGCGATATTACCTAGCCATGTAGAAGGAGAACTAGCTAAATTAATTAAAATTAAGCTATATGGGGATGCCTTAAATTGCGTAAGAGGACGCAGCTTCAAAAATTTAATGGAAGTGGTGGAATATTTAGAAAATATTTTCGGATCAGCAAAAACGTATCACGAGTGGACAGGAGAGTTAGCAAAAATCAAGCAAAAGACAGGTGAAAACGTGATTGTCTTTTTAAATCGCTTACGTGAAATTGAGAAAGAAATATTATTCACGGCAAGAAAAGAAAAGCGAATAAATGATATTGACGATTTTCAACAAGAATTAGAAAAAGATTGTGTGAAGTATTTCCTAAGAGGGTTGCATTGGGAAATACGGGCTCATATAGGTACTCCTGCAAATTTAGAAGAAGCTAGGGAGAATGCTATAGAGATCGAGCGGCAATTTGCAAGTAGTATGCAAGAGGAAGGAGAGGTGCGTAGAGAGGAAAATAAAAGAGGCAATTTTTTAAAGGACGCACGACGCGTGAATATTGTCGAAACAGAGACCAATATAATAACTTGTTCCTTTTGCAATAAAGGGAGACATCCGGCAATGAATTGTTTATTATTGGCCCGTCAGATGGGAAGTGTTAACTCATTTTCGCCGCCAAATAATAATTTTCAGCCAAACCAATGGCAGAGGGGACAAAATTTTTTAATAATCGAAGGCCAAATGTTGCTTTTGGGGCTGGAACGCGGAGGTGAATCGAAGGACAGAATTTTTACCAAGAGGTAGAGAAAACGTAACCAACGCTCCTGGACGACAGTTAGGAATGAACGCCAGAGAAAATAACTGTGAAAATCAAAATAGAGGGCAAAATAGTTATGCTGCAAATTTTGGAAATAATAGCAGCAACAATCAGAGTAATAATTTTTGAGAGACGAGGCTCGTATAATGCGCCAAATCGGAATGCAAATAATTTTTCGAATTTAACCTGTTATTACTGTGGTAAACCAGGCCACACTCGCAATGAGTGTTTTAAATTACAGCGAGACACGCGTTTAGAACAAGAGTCGCAGGGAAACAGTTTGAATCTCCCTCAAGTGGGCGCGGAGAGAGAGATAACGGCTGGCACGCGCCCGACTACGTCACCGGCAGCGAGCGACGGCCCACGCGCGTCGAAACAGTGAACTTAAATCAGGCAAGTACAGCACCAATTATAAGAATAGATGTAGGAGAATTTAAAAGGCCACTTGAGTTCATGTTAGACACTGGAGCCCCTGTGAGTCTAGTAAAGAAATCTGAAGTATCTCCCTATATTCATATCGATATGCAAGAAACGATAAGGTTAAAAGGCATTACGCCTTATTATTTAGAAACAGTAGGAAAAATCTTAGTAAATTCAGAAAATAGAGAAATTGAATTTTATTTAGTGGACGATGAGTTTCCTATAAAGGAAGCAGGAATTTTGGGCACGGATTTCTTTAGACGAACAAAGGCAAAAATTAATTTTTTTACGAATAACTTAGAATATGAAGGTAATGTGATACCTTTTGAAGGAGCACGGGAGAGTTCCTCAGATGAGATAAAAATAATAAACAATGAAAATAAAGGAAATCATTCACCGCCAGAGGAATATTTTACGTTTGCGAAGAATAAGAGTCATAAACAAAAAACTGACAAAAGCAAAGAAGACCAAGCAGTAGATTTTACGACGGAGGAAGAAGAAGAATATGACAGACTTTTATTAACTATTGGAGATATAGGAACTACAGGTGAAAATATAAACGCCAGTTATAACGAATTTAATTTAGAGAAACAAGAAAGCGTTTCAGAAAGCGGTGATAGTATACAAGAAGAATTTAAAGAAAGATATAAGCAGTTATATGACAAAGATTTCGATAAGGTCGAGGACGGAGAACCAGGAATAAGACATTCACCGCAAGAAGCATCCGATTCAAGCATCGAAAAATCGCGAGACCCAATGGGTATTATCCATGACATTGAGCAGATAAACCGAAAACTAAATCAACTAAGTTTAAGTCAAAACAAGGAGAGTAACATAAGATTAACTGAAGAGTTAAATAGAATAAATTCATTCATAGAAGCGATGGGGAAAAAAATAAATGAAGGTCAAAACGAAGTACGTGAGAAAAACGATAAGATACCAGAGAAGTCAAGTATCAGAAACGAACCCAGAAAAGGAGGAAAGAGAAGAGCAGTGACGTTTAATGATGAGATAATTATGATAAAGAAGCCGAAGACAAATAAAGAAATAAACAAGAGATTAATGAGGAAGGTTATTAAAATAAGGCATAATGAAAATAGAAAGAGAAATGCGATAGATATGCAAAAATTTTATTGTGATAAAAAGAAAGAACTTAATAAATGTGTAAATGGCAAAACCAAGGATGGGCATGCAAATGATGTTATTTTAAATGATGAAAAGAATTATTAAAAGGAGTATATCATTATATAAAAATAAATGATATTTTTGAAAAGAGGAAAATGGTCGATTAAAGAAGGGCAGAGCCATGAGGGGTTGCCATGATGTTATTTTAAAGGATGAAAAAAACGTATCAAAAAAAGTTAAGCATGTGAATTATAGGAAGATAAATGATAAATTATATGAAAGTACGGAAAATATAGAAAAAGATAATATGGGTATAAAGAAAGGCGGAGCCAAAGATGGACACGCCGATGATGTTTTGTTGAAAAATGAAAATGAGTTATTAAAGAAAAACAGAGTTTTTAATGAAGATGATGAAACTATGGAACAGAATAAAGGAGATATGATATACATAAGGACGGACGAGGCTAATGAGGAGCATGTCCATCAAGCTATTGTTAATAATGCAAATAAAGTATTGAAGAATGAAGATTATGTAAATTATATGAAAATAAATGAAGTATTTAATGAGACGAATACAGAAAAAAATAGAATAAAGGTTAATGAAAATAATGGTAAAGACTGCAGAAGCTCATGTTAATAATGGTACGTTAAAACAAGAAAATAAGTTATTTAAAGAGAATGAAAAATTTAGAACAAATGAAGTAGTTATTGAAGAAACTGAGAAAGATATTAATAAAGTTATCTCTGAGAATCAAGGTGAACTATATAATGACGTGGACTATGTAAATTATGATGTCAGTTATGAGTATAAAATGAAAAATGAATGTTCCAATGATTATGAGAATAAAGATATGTGTCAAGGAGAAAATAAAGATTTACGGAAACAAGGAGAAATTTTTATAGGTAAAAATAATGTTGTAAACCCAAAGAAGGGAGGCGTGACTTTGAAGAAATATATATTGTTGAAGGTGAAGAGGAAAGAGGAATCTCTCACCACGATGAAAATAAATATTACGTATTGAATAAAAAAGAAGTATTTAATGGTATTAAAAATAATAGAAAGAATGATGCTTCCTATTTGAGAAATCTTAAAGTTGGGGATAAAAAGGAGTATTACGACGAAGAAAACATTATTTATGAAAGTACCTTAAGAGAGGAGTGGGAAAATAATGTTAATGAAGCAATGAAAATAGTTGAAACGTATAGCGATAAACATAGAGGAAATATTCATAGTAAAAAGAAAAATATGCCATTAAAAGAGCTCGATATTGATACAGAGCAACGGGGAGAGTATGAAGAGAACGCGTCATTGAACACAAAAGTGGAAGTTATGATGACTCAGAAAGACGAAGGAGATAACGTACAAGATCAAGTAGCCTTAGAAAAGGAATATATGCTAGGAGAATTCGAACGAAAGAATATTATTTACAAGAAGAAGGAGGAAACGTGGGACGAAGACCCGAATAATACGTTTTCTCGGATAAGAACAGAAAATCAGAAACAGAAAGAGAATAAATTATTTAATAATTACGAAAAAGTTCCAAAAATTAATCACGATTGCAGCCAGGAGAAGGGATTAAAAGTAAAATTATATAATAACGAGAGAAATCTTGTTTATGAGGAGGACGAGAATAAAATTTTAACCAAAGAAAAAAATCTAGTGTTACACATAAAAAGAAATAATTCACATGAAATAGAGAAAGAAGTAAAGTTACACACAGAGAAAGATACTGTTGTATACGAGACATACGAGATAAGCCCCAACGATGATATTTTAGAAGAGAGCCAGCGAGAAGGATTGAACTTGAAAATGATAAACGGAGAGATTGAAGAATTTTTACATAAAGACTTTGAACCCGACGATTATTCTAGCAAGCATGATAGAGAGGGAAATGAATACGACGAAAATGAGTACTACAAATGCGACTTTGATGATTTAAAATATGATTATTTAAGACTCACAAATAAGCCCTGTTTTGACATATTATGCTATGATATGTACCAAGAGGACAAATTGGATGTAAGGAGTACACCGAACTCACAAGCGGTAAGATTGGACAAATTAAAATCACAGTTACGACTACAACACCTAACCGTAAAAAAAAAAGAGCCTATAGAAAAATTAATCGAAACATACGCAGACTGTTTTTATCTAAAAAGGAGAAACATTGGGTACAACGACACTAGTCGAACATACTATACCTACGATAAATGATATACCGATATGCATCAAACCTTATCGCTTCCCGCATGCCCTCAAAGAGGAACTTGAAAGACAAATTCAAGAAATGTTGGACTCCGATATTATAGAGCCGTCAAGTTCAAATTACGCGTCACCCGCCTTTTTAGTAAAGAAGTCACCGGATAGCAAGGGCAATAAACGATATCGTGTAGTGGTAGATTATAGACAGTTGAATGAAAAGACGATTAAAGACAAATATCCGTTGCCGAATATTCTTGACATCATTGATCAGGTAGGAGGAGCCGAATATTTTTCTGTTTTTGATTTAGCACAAGGATATTTTCAGATACCCCTCGCCAAAGAAGATAGACACAAAAGTGCATTTTCGTCATGCTTTGGCTTATATCAATTTAAGAGAATGGCTATGGGCTTATCTAATTCACCCATGACTTTTCAACGCTTAGTCGATAGCGTATTTAAAATGAATAGGACGAAAAATTTCAAGAGCGTAACTAATACAAGAAATATATTCTTATTTCTTGATGATGCAGTCGTATATGGTAAATCACAAGAAGAGCATAACTATGCAATGCAGGAATTCTTTCAAAAATTGCGAAAAGCAAATCTTAAACTCCAACCGGACAAATGCGAATTTTTTAAGAAAGAAGTGATATATCTAGGTCACTTACTTAGTAAAGAAGGAGTAAGACCGGACCCTCGAAAACTTGATGCTGTAAGGTATTTTCCCATACCAAATACGCCGAAAAATGTTCGCCAATTTTAGGACTGGCAGGATATTACAGACGCTTTACTAAAGATTTTTCAGGGGTTAGCCAAACCCTTAAGTAATTTATTAAAGAAGGATGCTGCGTTTATATGGGAGAAAGAGCAACAACAGGCATTTGACGTTTTAAAGGAAAAACTGTGCAGTCAACCTGTATTGAAAATTGCAGATTTTTCAGAAGCATTTTTAGTTACGTGTGACGCGAGTGGAGTAGCTGTGGGAGGCATCCTCTCACAAGGAGAGATTGGAAAAGATAGACCAATTGCATATGTTTCCAGGGTTCTCTCAGATACAGAGAGAAAATATGATACATATTCACGAGAAGCGTTAGCAATAATGTATAGCGTTTCGCAATTCAGACCCTATTTACTAGGAAGAAAATTTACGATAATCACGGACCATAAACCGTTGATATGGTTTAAAAAGGCGACGGACCTTACCTCGAAGAATTACCCGTTGGCGTATTAAATTAAACGCTTATGATTACGATATTGTCTATAAATGCGGAAAGACGAATGTAAATGCCGATGCCTTATCAAGAAATCCGGTAGAGGAGCCGGTGCTGATTGTAACACGCGCCTGTACAGGGAAGGTTAATCGTCCCAACTATCGCGAGAAGCGATTCAAAAGGCCAAATAAACAGCGGCTACTAATAGAAGAAGAGACCAAGAAAGAGCAAAGCAGGGAAACAAAGGAAAAAAGAGTGAGGATGGAAATATGTACGAGGACCCCAATCCATTAGAGAGTACGATACAAGAGGAAAAAATAGAGAGAGAGACAGGAAACCAAATGGACGAGACATTAAATCATGAGAGTCAAGAAAATGACTCAGTCGAAAAAGAAAGACACACAGTAAAACCCTTATTGAATGTAAGGAAAAAATTTTTATGCGTAAAGATAATCTAATATATTTTATCACTACCACGGGAATACCTTGCGACGTGGGAGCGCAGCACCTCGATGAAAGAAAGGAGTTGCCTCGTTTTAGCGGCTTAAGCCCAGGGAGGTCAAAATTATCGCAAAAGGGAAAATATTACAATTGGCAATGGTACTGCGAGGAAACACCTCAGTAAGTACTATGGAAATAATAGCAAATTTATTAGCTTGTTTTCGTGTGTTAAAGGAAATTATAAGTAAAAAAAAGATACGCTCTATAAGCATGGCAAGGAGTGAACGAATCGAAAATGTTCCATGGGAAACAATAGTGAAAAATCTAAGAAAAGTGTTGAGGGGAACACAGGCAAAAATTATTATATGCTTAGGAAGTATCAAATACGTTGAAGAACAACACCGATATAAAATACTAGAAGAACTTCATGCCTCTGCGGTAGGAGGGCACAAAGGAGTCACCAAAACAATGAAAAGAATAAGACAAAGGTATTATTGGGAGAATATTAAGGAGGATGTACAAAATTTTATACGTAAGTGCTTAACTTGTCAACTCAAGAAGCTTGTACGGGTAAAAACTAAGCAACCAATGACTATTACGGACACCCCCCATACAGCTATGGCAAAAATTAGCTTAGATATTTTAGGGCCTTTCCCCGTCTCAAAAAACGGCCATAATAATGTGTTAACCTTACAATGCAATTTTTCTAAGTTTTGCATGGCCATTCCTCTCAAGGACGCAACCGCCGAATCAGTAGCCGACGCTCTTATAAAAAGATTTATCTGCATTTTTGGCGCGCCGTTAATAATTCTTACGGATCAAGGCGCAAATTTTATGAGCGGGTTAATGAAACGAATCGCAAAAAAAATTTAAGATTAAACAAGTAAAGACGACAGCGTATCACCCCGCGAGTAACGGAAGTTTAGAGCGCAGTCATCATTCTCTAAGTGAGTATATAAAGGTAATGATTGACCAAACAATGGGTTGGGACGAATACCTTGAATTAGCCACCTTTTGCTACAATACCGTCCCACACGAGGCCCATCAATTTACTCCTTTCGAGTTAGTTTTTGGGAAAATGGCGCGCTTACCTTCAAATGAGCCTTTAGAACCCGAGGATCAATTACCTACCTATAATGATTTCGTAATTGATCTTAGTACTCATTTAAACGAGATACGGAAAATTGCGCGAGAAAAATTAATAGAGGCTAAATACAGATCCAAGGATTATTATGACAGAAAAATTAACGCGCAAGAATTTCGAATAGGGGATAGCGTGTGGCTATTAAAAGGGGGCAAACAATACAAACTAGCTGATCAATACGAGGGACCATATCTGGTCACCGATGTCTTTAATGATAAATGTAATCTTAAAATAAGAATAAATAATCATAAAACTAAGGTAGTTCATGCAAATCGGGTAAGAAAATCTTACTTGGAACCAAAGTAAAAAAAAAAAGAGAGGTAAAGGGAAGAGAGAGGGGATAAGGAGTAAAATAATATGTTAAACACATAAATTGAATTAGAATAAGGTAGGAAGGAGTCTCTAACATTTAAGTGTGACAGTCAGAGAAGTAAAAATATACATACACCGCAAAAAAATTTATAATATACACATAAGGATGAAAAGGGGATAGCAATATAGAACGCTATAAGTTAATATAAGGATGAGCAAAGATATATATAAGAAAAAAAAAATAATAATAATAAAAATAAAAAAAGAGGGAGGGGGGGTAAAGAATGAGAAAGAAATAAGTAACTAAATAAAAAGCATAAAACAAAAAAAAGAAAAGAGAGGAACCAAATTTTTGGGAACAAAATAAAAGGGGAGGGAAAAACTTTTTATTTAATTAAACAAACAACGAATAAAACCAAATTTTTAATCAACAGACTTCCAGACGAAATGAATATGCTAGTACAAATACTAGGGGCCATACAAGTGTTCTATAGAGAGGAAGGTATAGCTGCCGAGAATAAGAGGGAAAAACAGAAGCAGCTTAGGGAGGACCAGCGGCAGACAAGTTCAACCGAGAAGGTAGCATGGCAAATTCAGCAAGCTTTCGAGAAATATTATCCGAAGTTGCCAGTTTCACCCTTCACGAGCAAGCAGAGGAAATACATAAAAAGGAAAGAACGAGAAGAGTATCTACAGGAGGATCTAGTCCGGCAAATCATGTTGGATGGAATGAGATTTCGGGGACAAATATTGCGAGGACGCCCCTCGGCGGGGTATCATGAACCACCCCGAACATCAACGGAGATGATTACATCCATCTTATATTATCACAGTGTCGACTTCAGGCTGGCCTTGTGGGAACTGCAAAATAGATTGTCGGAAATCAACCCAAAGAACAACGAGGATTTACGTGCACAAACCAGGGCTCGACAACAAATGATGGTGCATGAAAGCACTGCCGACTATTACGACGAGGAAGACGATGGTGAATCTAAGGAACTTCTGGAATTGGTATTACTGATGAGGCATGATTACGGAGTCACTCATATGCAATACTTGCACTTGGAGTACGGAAAGTATGGATTTAGCGATGATCTCTGGTACGGACAGTGCCGGATATGCAAGGACCCGTTACCAGTGTGGCGTCGATGTATTTCATGCGCATATTTCCTTTTTGACAATCTGGGCCAAGAAGTTTTCTTAAACGCAATGGAATGTGAATGCCCACATCATCAACACGATTTACAGTATCAAACTCTGTGTTGGCGTTGCGGAGGACCCCCTCCCTTGAATATAGAGGTGTTCTAAAGAAAAAAGAAAAAAATATTTTTTCTGCAAGATTACTTAAGCGTATAGTTGTAATCACAAAAAAAAGGGGAGCATACGACCGATTAAACGAAAACAAACAAAAACAGTAGTGGTAAACCAAAGAAAATAAGTAGGAGGAGGGGAAGAGAATATATATATAAAAGAAAATATAATAAATAAATAAAAAAAAAACAAACAAAAGTAAGAAAGAAAAATATATCTTGTTTTCTTCTTTGTACAGTAATATCATCGTTTCTCGAGAGAGGACAACGGCAGAAACCAGGCAAAAAGAAAAGACCACTGGCAGAAAATAACTTAGGGCGTAAAACCAAAAGAAGGGAAAAGGTGAAAGGATAATACAATACAATATAATTATAAAACCAAAGAAAAGAGAAAGATGTATGAATCAGAAGAAATGAGAAGGAACAGCTTCGTAAATTGGCCCCATCCCCATCTCAAACCTGAGTATCTAGCAGCAGTAGGATTCTATTACACCGGGATAATTGATAAAGTTCGATGCTGTGAATGCCACATGGAATACGGTAGATGGGAGGTAACAGACGACCCTTATCAAATACATAAGAAATGGGGAGGACCTTGCAAATTTCTAGACACCTACCCACCGCCGCCCTCTAGGGTTGAGTGTACAATATGTTATGCACAGGAAGTACAGATCGCCTTTTTCCCATGTGGACATACATCCACTTGCTACGACTGCGCTATGAGGCTTGTGTCATGCAATATCTGCCGAGCAATAATAGGACTAAAATTGCGCGTTTATGTGGGGTGACAAGACAACTGAAAGAAGACAAAAGAAAGAAAAAGGAGGGGGGGAAAGACTAGCAATAAAGAAGTCGAGAGTAAACATGTAAAACAAAGAGAAATAAAAAAAAAAAAGAATATAATAAGATTAATGGCGTAATACATTTTTTTTTTATTTTAATTTCCCCAAAACTCTTCTCAAGTTATAGAAAAACAAGGGGAACATCTACATAGAAATAAGTATAATTCGCCTCCAGCAATTAAGCTAGCAATCTTAATTTTCTCTTTTCAGAAATGATGTACTCATTCCTCGTGATAGTGCTATGTGTCCTAGGGTTGAGCCATGAAGAAGAGAAAAAGGATGCGTACCTTAGCGTACACGCACAAAATAACGTAGGAATAATTTTCGATAGATTACAGGATGTAAGATTTATTAAAACTGATTGGACATTAACCGTCATAATAAACATGCAACCAAATATCGATTACATATTAAAGTATGAAGCAGCCAGCAGAAAGTTACAAGCGGAGTGCAAGTTAACCACTAAGAAATGCAAAAAGTATGAAGGACAGTTCCAACTGCTACAAAAAGAATTTTTTCACACGGCGGAAAAATATGAAAGCTTGATACACACTTTAAACAAAACCAATGGTAGCCTATCGGAAGATATGAAAACACATTATAGATTAGAGGAAGAGCTGGTCCGAACAAACGCAAGGCACATTGTAACCGGCATCCAAGGGCGACACACCGTAGTGGAGAGTCAATTAAACAGAGGGACTAATCAGACACAAGAAACTGTAAGTAAAATAGAACGCTTTTTGGGATACTTTGCAAACAATGCACATAATATGAGCAACTCAATTGAAAGGTATATTTATGAGTCATATTATGAACTCTTATTAAATTATATGCGAGAGGCATTAGTAAACACACAAGGAGAAATCGATCACGCAAGAGAGATGATTAAGGCATGCGAACAAGGAAAAATTGATGAAAGTCTAATACATCCTGGAGTTTTCGAGGAGGCAGTAAAGGAGATTGAGGCAACCAACATGCCATACGAGATACCTATAGGAAGAAAACGATTAAACGCGGGGAAATTAAATGCATTAGAAGGTCTAACAACGATTAAACAAGGGACGCAGGAAGGCATGTATTTCATAGAAATACGGCTACCTTTAGTGGAACCCGACCGAGCTCAACTCTATTACGTACGGGAGCTGCCAGTTCCACAGAAATATCAGAATAAGACGGTGGGAGCTGCCTGGATTAAACCTATTACACCATATATAATGTTACGAAATAACTCGTACCATAACATGAAGGAGGAAGATTTGGATGCTTGCAAGGAAGGACAAAAATATTTCACATGCCCTCAACCGTGGTATCCTTTTAAAAACGATTCAAGCTGCGAATATGCGATAGTAAAGGGTGCAAAGGAGTATCCATGGCGAAGTTGCAATATTCTATATAGAGATAATTTTCACCCCAAATACATTAAGACAAGATCGAACAACTGGATTTTTTCGGTGGATGAGCCAACGACCATAACAGCAAAATGTGCACGCCAAGATCAACGAAGATACGCAATACAAGGAATAGGAATATTAAACATGAATGCCTCCTGTCTTTTACAAACAAAAGGAATCACCTTAACTGTGCCAGAAGACGCAAGAATAAACAATACTACCACTATTATACCCAATCAAAAATTAGACATTACTAATTTAACCGATATATTTCATAATCAGGACTACGCACAATACTTCTTACAAGTTACACGTGGAGGACAGGAAATTTCTTTTTGGGAGTATGAAGAAAAAACTAAAGCAGTGATAGAGGACCTACAGTACCAAGAACAACTACTACTGATCAAGACAATAACTTTGACATTAGTCGCATGCTTACTCTTACTTTTGGGTGGATTGATGGCATTTCTAGGATATGTAAAGATGGTATTTGATGCGGTACCAAATGACTTTGAGATCACCTTTCCCGAAGAACCAAACAAGAATGTGTATAGAATAACGGTAGTATGAGAGGAGACACGACTATGGGATGGAAGAACAAAGAAGCACACAATGAGATATAATCATTTAAACTAAACTGTACCAAAATTATGAATTAAATAAACAAAAAGAAATACATATATATTAATACCAGGTTGTACTAATCATTTAATTAACCTACCTCAACTAAATGCATATACATGAAAATAGTAAATTGTATATAGGGAAATTTTTAAGTATAAAAAAGAGATTAAGTAAAGAAAAAAAAAACAGAGAGGGAACAGCAAAAAAACAAGGGGAGGAGAATAAATTAAACAAAAGAGAGACTAAAGAAAATGTCTTTTCTTGTTACAGAAAATGAAAAAGGAGGTAATTCAGCTCTTAATAATCGTCATCTTGGGACAAACAAGACTATCGTACGGACTATTTGGGTACGATTGTAGCGACCATATATCCAATCTAACGACTGTGTCCTTATTAGATATAGGAGAATGTGAACGGCAACACCCACCAGTAAATATAACAAAAACGTATGCACAATTATTACAGTTAAATGAGTTTGGAAAGACACAGGTATATAAATGTAAAATTAAAATAACGCGCGTTATTACCCATTGTGGCATGCATTCGCACGCGTCCAGGGTATTAGGGGGAGAAATCAGTTACTATAAAGAGATAGGTAGGGAAGAATGTTCGATATTGCAGTTGACAGGAGCCATTAAAATCGCCACCACGCAATTATTAGGAATAGCCCGAAATAAAACAACGCATAGAGATATGGTGTTTGCAGGGAGCAGCACAAGAGACTCAACATGCAAAGGGGGATCATATAGCGATGAGTACGGAAGTTGGGAAGATGTATACGTAGCCGGTTGGGTGGAAATATCAATACAAGATTACTGGGCAGCAGTGAATTTAGAAGGAAATAAAGTAATATTAAGATCAGGTGCAAGATGCATACTAACTGATATGACCTGTACAGATTTTGATGCAGGACAAGCATTCTGGAATTTGATACCAGAAGGACCATGCGGTGAGCAAAAATATTCCGTATTATACGAAGGTACAATAAATAAAGTGTACGAAGAAAGACAGACGCGGGCGATGTATACAGTAGAAGCAGAAGAGATTATTTTTGCACTATTGAGAACAGGAGAAGTGCACATATGTGGATATACCATCGCACGGACAGAACATCCTAAGTTATTTATTTTGGAAGAAGCGCGAAACAGTAGTTTCATAAAGCGTGGTCCCACCGCCACCGAGAATTTAGACGTGTTTGCTTATATTAATTCGAAATTTTTATATGTAGAAAAATATATACGCGGGCAAATTCAAGAAATGTATTATAACATAATTTTTCAAAAATGCGAATTAGAAAGAAAGGTCCTCAGGAACGCGTTGTCAATAGCCACAATAGCGCCGGAAGAATTCGGCCTTCGATTAATGGAAGCACAAGGGTACATGGCGGTCGTGGCAGGAGAGGTAGTACACTTATTAAAGTGTCTAGCGGTAGAAGTTCAACATAGAAATACAACAAGATGCTATGAGCAACTACCAGTGTTTAGAGGTCAGGAAGAATTATTTTTATCTCCTCGTTCACGGATATTAGTAAGAAAAGGGCAAGAAGTCCCCTGCGATACGCGAATGCCGGTAATGTATAAACTAGGTGCGACATGGTATAGATTCTTACCATCGATTTGGCGCGACGAGACTCCCGAAATCTTAAAACCACAAACAAAACCAACATGGACATATTTAAGTCCGGAAAATTTAGCGATGGGAGGAATATATGGGGAAAAAGATATAAATCGGCTAAGAGACATGATACTATTTCCAATAGAAAAACCAACGGTATTGAATAACGTGGCTTTAGGAATGAGCGGTAGGAAGATAGATAAGCAGGGAATAACACTAAGTAATTTCTTCGATAAGGAAACCCTAGAAATGTTAGCAAGATCTACATGGGAACGAATTTGGGGAAACTTTTTAACCTTTGGGACGGCAAGTGCAGGCATAATTGGAATATTTATGTTAGGACGCCTAATAAAATTATTGATTGATACGGTAATACACGGATATGCGATATATAGCTTATATGGGTTTTCAATACACTTGTTGGGAGCAGTATGGAACTCAGTTACACAATTGTTATTACATCTAGGGCAAAACAGGGAAAAGAAAGAAACTGAAAACAACGAAAAGGGAAGAGAAAAAAATGAGGAGGAACGTATATATGATAGTGTAGCGGGGGAAGGAGAATCAACACACACAAAAACAAATATAAGCAGAAAAAGGGACTCGGTATAAAAGGAAAAAAATTTTTTTTTAGACCATATATATGACGAGAAACCGGGAGCCTATCAATAGTTACGGGCAAAAAATTTTTTTTTTTTCTTTTTTTTTAAAAATAAAAACATAATGATAATAATATAATAAATGTAAACAGAAACAAACACAAGAATAATAATAAAGATAAAAGCTATAAAACAAATATAGAAAGGAAAAGAATAAAAGAAGAAGGTAAAAATTAAAAAGGGTAATAAAAATAGTAAAAGAAATAAAAATAAACAAATAAATAATAGAAGAAACAATCAGAAAACTGACAAAATTTTCTTTTCTCTCTATCAAGTTCCAGGATTTTCAAAAGAACAAAAAAAAAGGCGTTTACGAAGAAAAAAAAAAATTTAACAAAAAGGGAGGAAAAAGTAAAAAAAAGAAAGGAAAGAAGGAAGAAAGATCAAACGAAGAAACTATTGAAACAACAAGATGACCTTCAAACACAAACAAATCATTTATCAAAATAGAGAAAGTGGGCAACTTGGATGTCGAAAATGCATAGTAACTAAACCGGGAGAAGACTACATTCAAGGAATTGCATATATGAATCTAACCGGTAAAGAAAATGGGGAAAAGAAGTGTCCAGAATGTAAAAAAAATAGTCTCGTTACGAAATTATCAAGGAGAGAGCAGAAAACCGCAAATCGGAGGTGGAAACAAATGTATGTTGGTAAAGAGGAGCTTGTATCCATACAAATTACAAAGATAATAACAAATAAGGACGTAAAGAGAAAAAAAGAAAAGACAAGCAGTATATTTAGAACTCGAGAAATACCATTAAGGAAAGCGTTTAGAAACAAAACAATGGAGATACAAGAAAAAGGAGAAAAATCGGAAATTGTAGGAAAACAAGAAAGCCAATATGAAGGAGTAAAAGGAGCAAGTAAAAATCAAGAACAACAATATGAAGCAGAAGAAGATTTATATGCTCAAGTTCTACAAGATTTAGAGGAAATCGAAAAGGAGCGGGAAGCAAGAGAGGAAAATGTCGAGTCATTGCCAAACCAACAGAGAACAATTAAAGAAAACGAGATGAAAATTATAGGGTTCAAGAATAACGTAACACAAGAAGAAGCAGTAGAGCACATATTTCGAGACATAGAGAACGAGTGTGAGTGCTATAGACAAATGCAAGCCGAAGAACGAAAAATAAATGAGATAGAAAATATGAAGAGAAATAGTTACTTGTGGACAGATGACGAGATTTTAGGAATACTACAAACCTTGGAGGACGAACTGACGAAACACAGAGAGAAAACAAGAAGTAGAGGGAGAAGAGTTGATAATCGAAATAGTAAAGCAAGAAGGATAAGAAATAGAAAGAAAGAAAGAGGAGACATTACAAGCGAAAGAAGACCAAATAAGAAAGTAAATAACCTAAGAACGTCAAAAGAATATACAAGAAGGGAAAAAAATTTTTTTTATTAAAGAAAATAAATAATAAAGCTGATAAAAAAGTAAGCGAGAGGAAACAAGAAAACTAGGTCATGTACTGTTAAAAAAAAAAAAAGAGAAAAAAAAAGAAATAAAATTTTTTTTATGAAAACCTTAGTCCGATGTTCATTCAGTTTATTTAAGAAAACAATTCAATTAAAATATTGTAGTTTAATAATGCAGACAACAGCACTGGGGATATAAGAAAACAAATCATTTTTTAAATCACACATTATAAAAAGAAAAGAAATTAAAGTAACACATTGTAAATAAATAAAAAGAAAATAAAACATATTCAAATTAAAATGGTTACAGAAAATAAATTAAATTGTAAGAGTGCACTTAAATAACTTATAGTTATATTAATAGATTCAAGTTAAAGTCTTTTCTTTAAGGAATATAAACAAATAAATGCAAAATAGATAAATAAATAGAGGAAACAAAATTACCAATGAGAGGAAACACAGGGATAAGTCAAAGCAAAAATAATAAATAAATAAAATAATATATGCACAACACAAATACCTTTTATTTATTAGATACAAAAAATTTTTTTTTTCTTTTTTTCTTCCCCTTTCTCGCCTTTCACATTTACAATTCACGCGCAAAAAAAAAAGAGAAGAAAACAAAAAAACAACACAATGAAATATAAAATAACACATCGTAATAACAACACAAACACGGAATCACACTGATACACATACACTGAAACCCGTCAATCCAAAGTGATGCTGTCATCATCGCCATCGTCCGTAAGGTCAACAAATGAGGGCTCCGTTGGAGGAATATTCCTGCTAGTACGAGGCTCAGGAACAGGATCCGTAACCAATAGCGTGGCTAAAACAGGATGTGTTCGAAAGAGACAAAAAACAACATCCAATTCGGCCTGCAAGTTAAGAAAGGCTGTCTCCATCACCAGCATTATATCATCAAGACGATGGTGAAGTGAGATCACAAGCGACTCCAGGCTTGAAACGGGGAGGTCAGCAGTCTAGAGAAAAAGAAACAGAATAAACAAATAAGAAAAAAAGAACATAAAAAAGATCTAAGAAGAACAAACACATAGAAACAAAGTAAAACTTACGCTCGTTCCCACGTCTTGAACACGGGACGGCACTCCGGTGGCACGACCGAGAAAAAAAGAAAATAATTGTCCCTACAAAAATTTTTTTTTTCTCTTCAAAATACGGATAAATAAATAAAAAAAGCGAGAAAGAAATAAAGAAAGGAAGAAAATACAGAAACGAAATACTTACCCTAGGTCGAGCCATGACGACGGAAATCGAGGTTCAATCGGGATAGATCGGTAGCAAAAATGTAACTATAGAAAAAAACGAGAGCACACGCGACTTAAATACTAAAGGATAGAATCCGAAGGTAGAAGTAAAAAAAGATATAGTGAGGATTAAACGAAGTTAGGGACGTATAAATGAAGAAATTTATTACAAATGATAACCCAAAATAGTCAAGTCTTTCAAAGATAAAAGTAAACCGGCACATATACTTCCTCATTTTTTTTTTGAGATGGAAAGAAAGACTCTCTATACAAATTTAAGTAATTAGCAAATTTCAAAAAAATTGTACTCTTTTTCAAGGGGGGGGGAAGGGAATAAAATTGTTTAATTTTATTCAGGTTGAAGTATAAAAAGAAAACGTATACGGTAGCAAAAAGCCAACGATAATGACTTACTGAGTATGAATGAAGACAGATCTATATATGTATACAAACATAAACATTAAAAAGATAAGTCAAAGAACCGCATAGTAGCGCGGTAACAACAAAAACGAAAACAGAGATGCATGTAAAAGATATGGGAAGTAAAATCAAAGAAACCTACATAATTAAAATAAGTAAAAGGAGTATGAAAAAAAAAAAAAAATACAATTCAGAATAAACAGAAATTTAAAATGATTTGTAGATTAACGACAAACGTAAAAAAAAGGAGAGAAGGGAAATAATAATAATAAATGATTACATTTTGCGGTTGATAAGAAAAACAGAAAAATATTAAAATAGAAAGAGAGTATTCTCATTTTAAGCTTTAAAATCAATTATTATTATTATTTAACCATAACATAGATACGCAGAGAGATAATAATATTATATTTTAGTATAATTTTATGTTAATATTCTTACTTTATGCCATACAGGAGAGGAGAGGGTCAATAAATAAAATGTTCCCAAGGAAGGAACCATAATAAGAGAAAAGAGGAAATTTAAAAAAAAAAAGAGAAAGTAGGAACCAGAAATAATTAAAAGATTAAAATAAATTAAAGAGAACTTGTAAGATTAACAACAAGCTGGTCAAGAGAAATAAAGATACAGCTCGTTGCTTAATCAACTTAAGAAACAATTTTTTTTTTTTTTTTGTATAGATTTAAAATAAAATTTACTTATTAAATTTTAAGAAAATAAATTAAACATCGTTGTTACAGCATGAAAACGATTAAAACCAAAACAGACAACGTGTCCTGCAAAATGTATGTAAAGGGAAACAAAAGTGCAAAAAGGTTTTGCGACTAAAAATAATGATAAATAAAAAAATATTTTCGAGATGTCACGCACCAATTGCATGGTAAACAAATAAGATTAAAAATTTATGTAAAATAGGAAATTGGCTTCCAAACTGTTCATAAAAAAAAAGTGATGTCATTATAACGTTAATATAAAGTTGCATTGAGAATGATACCATTGTATAAAAGGGTAAAGGAGAATTTAAAGGGGAATTTTTATTTACAGTATGGAAGCTGGGTGCATCTCCTTATAGTATAAACTGCTGTAGTTTTAAAATAAAATAAGATGGAAATGGAATAATAATAATAAAAAAGAAAATTTTTTTTTTTGCTTGTTTGTTATTCTTATAGACTGTGATGTGCTATAAGAAAAACCACGATTGAGTATATATGCAGGTAATAAGAAAATATTATTGATTTAATTTACATAATCTAACATTATTATTATTATACCATAAAAATATGTAAGTTAAACATAAGGAAAAAGAAGGAAATTAGATTTAAGAAACATAGTAACACTAATCTGGTGGTAAAATTAAAAATACTGGCAACTGTATAAAGATATGAAAATGACGCCAGCATGGCAGATTGATATAAAAAAAAAGAAAAAAAAAACCCGTAAACTTGACTAAAAGCGTAGAAGTATACGAAAAATGTAACCGAAATATAGACGTGAAAGAATAATGACGCTTTTAAGAGAAGTTTAATAAGAGAAAAGTTGAAACGCATTTCTACATAAAAATTTTTTTTTTTTCTTTCTTTTCCATCCACTTGCAAGCGTCATTATTGTTTGACAATGTAGTTAAAAAAGACAAGAAAATTTTTTTTTAGGCAAGCAATCAATCCACTCATAACTTGTGTTTTTGACTTAATTGTAAAACATTTCTAACACATGTAGTAAACAAAGACTTTAAGTGTTAACATTTTACGAGCGGAATGAAAAATAGGTAAACACCGGACGAACGAATAGAACAAAGAGAAGGAAAGAAAATAAAGAGTAATAATCGCATGTAAACTAGTATTTTAAAAGAAATTTGATAGAAGGTCAAATTATATTATGGACCTTAGAAGAAAAAGAAAAAAGAGAAAAAAAAATATATAAAAAAATTATTATTATATAAGAAAAACATATAATCAAATTATAATATTGAGTGCATAGAATAAAAGTAGTAAACAAGTAGAACTTGTATGTAAACGAGTATGTTAAAAGAAATTTGATAGGAGGTCAAATTATATTATGGACCTTAGAAGAAAAAGAAAAAAGAGAAAAAAAAAATATATAAAAAAATTATTATTATACAAGAAAAACATATAATCAAATTATAATATTGAGTGCATAGAATAAAAAAATAGTAAACAAGTAGAAATTGCATGTAAACTAGTATGTTAAAAGAAATTTAATAAAAGGTCAAGATATATTATGGGCCTTAAAGTAAAAAAAAAAAAAAAAAAAAAAAAAGAGCATAAAAAAATTATGATGCGAAAGAATCAAATATTGAGTGTAAAGAAATAAAAAAAATATATAATAATAAATATACATTGTACCAAGAAGCGGCCAACTGGGCTACCACATTCCAAGTTTAGAAAAATACAGAGAAAGAGCATAATTAGTAAATCAGTAAAAGAGATTTTTGTTTCCGAACGCTCTCATTTAACTCGCGCGTTCTTTAATGGGTGGGGAGGTGTAATGAACCGACTTCATTACCAATCAATGTTAAAACAAAAATTTTATTTTAAATGATAAAATAATAAAAGAAAAAAATAAGATGGATCAAGTACTAAATAAACGAACACAAGAAATAAATAGCACGACGTAAGAAATTGAGATCAAGCAGTGGCTGAAGGAAACCAAAAAGAAACATAAGCTGAAGTCACAGGGTTCATTATAAATTGTTAAAAACAAAATATAAATAGGAACAACAATATTAATAATAAATAAAAGCGAAAATAATCGCCATAAAATAATAAATAAACAAATACGAGGGGTAAATAGCAACAAATCCAGTTGACCTCAATGAAATCAAGGCTCGGCGGCCGCATGAAACAGCAAAGGAAGGAGAAGTATAAGCTGAATAGCATGCTAAAAAAAGATACGGGCAGGCGGCAAGCTTAGAAAAAGCGATAAGCCTGACAACGATGAACGGCTTCACAGAAAAACACAAAGTTAACTGAGAGGAGTATGAAAAGATTTCAGCAAAGCGGTAGGGGAATAAAGCGCAGTATGAAAACAGATAAGGCCGTCCCTGAAGAAAAGTACAGAGTGGAGGGACATTAAAACCAATTTATGGGTGTAATTATACAAGTACTGCAAAACTTAATAGAAAAGCTTTGGCGGAATATCAAAAAAACAGGAAACCGAAAAGATAACGGCAGAAAGTAATTGCCAATAAACTTCGAGTTGACCTCCTTCTAGTCAACTGAAGTTATGGTTTCCAGAAAAAACCATACAGGGAGGGTTGACTGGCAACCAATCAGAATAGCTGAACATCATACGAATGGGCAGAAACACAGATCGCCGTTAGCAACAACGAAACTTCTAGAAGCTTGACTTAGAGTATAAAGCTCTAAGCTTGCAGGCGTGGGCCCTCTTTCTTCCGACCAACTTCTTGCTGACCACGTCAATTTCGCCCAGAAGCCGATACGTCATCAAGAGCCTGCAGCAGCCAGCCACCGCCCATCTCTGCGTCATCTCAACCAAGGAGACCCAGTTGCATTTAAGGAAAGAAGAAGTTTATTTAAATTTCAAGTAACCAGGAACTATATCTATTGGAGAGCAGGGAGAACGCGGGAGGAAGCAGAGATTTACACCAGGAACGACAAAATTAAACAAGGTAGAGAGTCTTTCAATATTGGTTAATTGTAAATTTCAAAAAGAAAAGATGGAGAGAAAAACATGTCTCGGGAACGCGTTGATTCTATTGCTAATTCGCTGAGTAAATGTTGAGCGTCACGAATTGTTGAAAATTAAAATTAAAATTTGAAAAAGAAAAGTTCAGAAAGGAAATGCAAAGAAAAGAAAAAGAAAACTTGGTATGGGGTAACACGGTTTGCCACGAAGTAAAACAAATATATTAATAAAAAAAAATTTTAATTAACTATGTACGAAGCAAGGCTTCTTAGGTAAATTGAAGAGGGAGAAAGAAATAAATTGATAAAATTTTGGCAATGACATGGGTTTTTTTTTTCTATTGTTCTACCTATCCTTGCTGCATCTTTTTTTTTAGACTTCCATCCCCGGAGACGTAGCGCTCGCGCGTTAGTCAAACGGAAGTCGATGGATGGCTGAAATACAATCATCCATTACAAAAATTGTTTGACTTATATGCTGAACGTAACACTTAGATTCATATCTAAGTGATGAAAAAAACATAGGCGGCCCATTTATAAGAATGATTGTCACTAAATGAAGTAAATTATGTAATTTATACTTGAGATCTCCATATTTTTCAATATATTTCTCTAAAAATTCTTCAATCATCGAATTTAAAATTGGCATTTGCTCTAAATGAAGTCTTGGCGAAGTTATAATATCAATAATTTTACGCAACAGAATATAAATTTCCCAAGTCTCATCACCTTCTTCCACTTTATCTCCAATAAACAATCCAAAATATCGCGTGAAAGTAAGGGTTTCAATAGCAGACATTTTCAATTTATTTAATTTTAGATGTCCTTCTTTTATTGTCGGCAACTTATTCGAACTTTCAAGCGGTCCGTATTCAAAATTTTCAATTGCATCATTTAAATTTTTCAATAAAAAAATTTTTTTAATGTAAATGAAGTTATTACAAATATTTATTATGCTATACATGCATACTAGCACAGCAATGATAGCCACATACTTTATTGAATACGCACTGTTCTTTTATGCCCATTTCCAATGAATTAAGAGATCTACAATGTATGTTATAACTTTGGGCTGATCGCAACAAATTCTTACCCTCATGGGTTGAAGAACGAATTTGATCGATCGTTGCAGTACAAATCCGACAAGGTCTACCATGATTAAAATTTTCAGAAAAACCAATTATCTCATTTAGACCTAAGTTATCGCCTAATACTAAAACTAACTAAAAATAAATTTTTTGCTCTTTATCGCTAATAATCAACCCCTCGTGACGCAATTTATTCAATTCTGATATTAGTAATTTAAAAGTTTAAAAATTGCCAAAAATTTTTCGATCACTAGCGCGAAACACACCTGCCAATACGATATTGTTTAATTTTGAAGTTATTTGTGGTGGAAAACAAGGGATAGACACATAGATAGCCCCTAATTTATTTTTTCCTGCTTGGGATCCGAGTGGATTCCCCGTTTCAAATTCGTCTTGAAAAACGAATAAAGGTAATACAAAATCACTTCATTGCCATAATTGGTCTTGAATAAAATTGTTTAAAAAATTTTTTTGAATACTTAATTCCTTCATATAACTTTTTATTAAGTCTAAAGCGCCTGGAATTTCTAAAAGAGCTTTTAATGTCCAGGACAAAGGGATATAGATAGCATTTGATTCTGATAAAAATAAAGAATTGTCAAGCGATGAAATTTAAAAATCAACACCTATATTATATGCACTCGGCTCAACTAATAAATTTTTTTCTCGATAATAAGAAAATCTCATTTTTTCCGTGCTAAATATATCGCAAATAGATTTAGCTGATTTTATGACTTTTGACATCTTTTCGTTTGATTCTGGAGAACAGAATTTAAATAGTTGTAGTTGTTGCAATATAAATGGCATGTACGAATTATTAATAAACTCTATCATAGTATTTATGAATATTTGTACAACATTCCGCGGAATTATCGGATTGTTATATAAACTTGAAGAAATTTTAAGAATTTCAGCCTCAAGATCAATCAATTTGGACATTTCGCTAAGAAATTTAATGAATATCTATATCTATAAGTAAATATATTTGAAATCTTCAAACAAAATATAAAAATATGAATTATATAAAAAAAAAAACTTTTTGCAACTACTTTATTAAATTATTACAAAAAAATGTATACGAAAAGTATATTACAAAATTTAAGTAACAACTTTTTAATATTATTATTGTATTAATGAGCTTGAATTTTTAGTTAAATTTGTGACAGATGTATAAACTTTTGAGCCTACATTGACTTTATAAACATTTTTAGCTAAAAAGTGCCAAACATGTTTAGACTCCAAAGGAAAATCTATTTTTTAAATTCTAATGCGTTTAAAACAGTAATCGACTGCCTCTAAGATGTTATTTGAAGAAATTTTATAAGCAATTCTTCCATCAAGACCAATATATAAATCATTTGTTATTTCAAACTCTGATTCATCAATAATATTTTCTACATAGACAATATATGGCCCAATTTTATAATCCTTGCCAAGATTTTTTGCAATTATCAATCTAAATTCTTTTAATTCTTCAAATTCTTCATGAGTCTGTGAATAAAAAATAATTATAATTTACTTATTAACTGAATATAGAAGTATATAAAATTATCTTACATAAATACAGTAGACTCTCGATACAAGGGTATCGACGGGGCTGTAGGAGAGGAAATTTCTTGGAAATTCTCTTATAGGAAGAGTCCCCAACACGTTCGAGTTAAGAGATATAGCTCCGCCCACTGTCTCGTAGTGTAAGCTTAATTTAACGTGCGTGTATACGAAGTAGACGCAGTAGCCACGCCTACTGATGCGTGTGGAATAGACTAGGGTTTTTTTGTTTAGCCATGTCTTATTCTATTGCTATACTGTGTCTCTCTCACTTACATAGTTGGTGGGGGAACTGACATACTTAGACTCGTTGGAGAAACAGCTCGGATTCCCTTATATCGCGATCCCTTGTATCGAGAGTCCACTGTACTTATAGTATTAATTATTGAATGTATATAAAATAGTTACATATATAAAAATATTTTTTTATATGTAACTATTTCAAAACTCAATAAAATGTAAAAAAATGTCTTAAAAAATTATTTATAACATAATAAAAGATTTAAAATAAAAATGTTAATAAAAATAAATAGAAAAAAACAAAAAATACCAAAATGTTAACATACAAAGTTATAAAAGTGATACAGAAATAATGCAAATGAAAAAGTAAGAATGAAAAAAGGTATGTAATTTGTGATACCTTCACACCATAGATGAACGATTTCTTTACTTCGTCTACAGTATTTCCAAAGCTTACTTCAGATGTTTTTTGTTTGTGACAAATCGACCCTAGCAAATCTGGCAAAGATAATAGAGCAGCAATATCTATTTTTCCTATAAATGAATAATTTTTCAACATACAAGATGAGAAAGTGTATGATACATTTTTAGATAAAATTTTTTACAATTTATTTCATCAACTTTAAATACTAAAAGTATCAAAATCTTTAAAAAACCTTAGCTTCAAAATAAAATTTTATCTTCATTTTTATAAGTCTAAATACTACAAAAACTCTCTAAAAATATTAGATAAATAAATAAAGTTTTGTTATTTTTATCAAATATTTATTTTGTTGATCAAAACTCAGTTGAAGCCTGGTAAAAAATTAAGTTTAAATATAATGGTAAATTTTTGTTTTTATAATAACAATAAATTAAACTTTTTTAATATTAAATGCATATTAAATATGACCTTAGTTTAAAAATAATCTTATAAAATCTTTTCCAATGCTTCCGATGCTTGAAATCCTTTTCTTTATTCAAATACTTGATTATAATGGTTGTCGAAGGCTTATTTAATTAATTTTCAACTGATTGACTTCAAAATTTCCAAAGATCTTGAATTAATATATCTTCACAAAATAACATTTAGAGTTTCCAAAAAAAAGAATTTCAAAAGTTAATTTTGTAAAATCTTGAAAATATCAGAAAAAATAAGTATTTTTATGAATTTTATGTACCTTATTCTGATCAACATTCAAATAAATTTATCTTATGAAAGTTTCAGTACTATTATTTTGTAAAGATATGTAAATTGAAAATCTTCAGAAATTTCAAAATTAATTTGTTTAAAATTATCTGATAAAACCTTTCGAACTCATCAATATCAAGTAATCGAATAAAGAAAAGGATTTCATGAAAGGAATGAAACTTTTTAAAATTATTCTTGGACCAAAGTCTAATGTTTTAACATATTTAAGATAGAAAAATTTTAAATAATTAATATTATAATAAAACTTTATCATTATATGTAAATTTGATATTTTTTACAGACTTCAACTTAATTTGAAAATACTTGAATTTAATAATGATATTTTACATAATAAATTCTAAATATTGTAGAATACAATCTAAATCTATTGGTAAATTAATATTTTTTGTACCTGCTTCAGATAACCCTCTTGATTTTACAGACAATTTTTTTTTAATTGAAGCATATTCTATTACTGCTGGTGCTATCTTGAACCACTCTGTTACCATTAAATTAACATTTGAAAAGTAAAATCAAAGTCTATTGCTAACTGAAAACGAATAATATTTATCAATAATAATGTCAATAATATTCAATCAATATTAATGTTTGAGGAATATGATCCATAAAAATACAAAAATAAAATACCAGAGTGTGCCCATAATTTGCTTGGAGACACTTGTAAGATTTTTAATAATTCTCTACTTTTTTACTGACTGAATCTCGAGAACTAACAGTCTCTTTCCATTTATTTACAACTTCATCAACTGGACTGTCGTTTTGTTTCAGCCAGTTAACCTTTTCTTCATCTTCTGCTGGTGTGAAATCTAAAATTTTAATGCAATAATTATTATATTATTTTAATACAGGAATAAATTAAAATTAATACATGTATACATAGTTTGCATATTTTAAATATATTAAAGCATTATATGAAAAATATATTAATCTTACCATCTGCTACCAATTCTGACTCTGGCATCAGATTATTTGCTATGAAGAGACGTCTGATATTCAAATATTTTTCGTAGAGGATTCCTCCAGCTTTGCTTTTAGGAATTTTGGTATGAGGGAAATAATAACGCGAAACTGTAGCTTCAAAACTTTCATCCTCTGTTTGGAAAATTTCTGCTATCTCTCTAGCCAATTCAAAAAATCGTTCTGCGCTTATTCTAGAAATTAAAATTTAGTTGAAAAAACAAAACTAAATAACTTGAAAAAGATTTACTTGTATAAGAGAAATTACTTAATTTTTTATGAATAATCGAATTCATACCAAAAGATTAAATCGCTTAAGCGACGATTATCAACTTTTTTAAGTTCATCGAAAATTCCTAAAATGAGTTTGCCCACAAATGTCGTGTCTAACAGCAATCGAACACTTTTCTTTTCCAATGCTATTACATATACATACATACACAATACTCATTATTTAATACACCATGATAAAATAAAAAATATAACTGTTATAAAATAAAATTTAACATACAACACAAGCTAAAATCTATATTAGCGTCAAGTACAACATATGTTTCTGTTAAGGATGATAAAGCAATAGGATTGTGGCAGGATTTTTGAAGATTATTTGAATCATTATCAAATAGTTTAGTACATGCACCTTTACCCTCTTTTAATTCATTCAATCTTTTAGTGAATTTTCGCTTAAAACCACATTCCGAACTATCAAAAAGTTCGTCAATCATAGCCGAGTCTAACTCGTTCAAAAATATCTCCTCGTCCACACCTGCATCTATGAATTTATAATAACACTGAACTAACATGCACTTATAAATACATCATTCATATACAATACAATATTAAAAATTAATTTAAAAAAGTAAAATATAAAGAAATCATTCAAGCCCCTGTATTTTGAGGTTAGAATTTTTAATTACCTTTAAACTTTTTTGTGAGCTTTTCTAATTTCCAGCAGGTTAAATAATTTATAACAAATGAATCCATTGTTGTATAAAAAACACTTGACAATAAAAAAAAACACTTATTTCATACAAATTTATTTTTCACGAGAATATAAAATCTTTGCGCCTAAAAGCCAGCCATTACATTAACGTTGCGAATTTCGAGTTAATAATACTCTAACAGTCGAGGAGTATCTCTTACTCTCCACGTGTCGTTGTAGTAACGCTCTCCCCTCTACTCCCCTACCAAGAGTTAAACTTACGTCGACACAGAGTAAGCGCCACTCGCAAAATCTTTCAGTGTGGATGCTCGTTGCTTTGCTGGCTTAGGGTGTTCAACCTATAACTGTTACATTAAGTATACACACAATGCGAAGGTCATTCTTTTTCTGTCCTGACTGAAACTTTATATGTATATAGTTGTTATTAATGTATTCTGCTGTGTCATATAGGATAACTGTACAATTTTATTCCTATAGAGTAGGTACTGAGTGAATAAAACCTTTTTTTATTGTTTAATTCAAAATTATACGTTATTTTGAATACGTCTGATCTACGTATTACGTTACGACGTTTATTGTTTCTGTATTTAAGGGGGTTATCAAGTAAATCGAGTTGTGTCAGATTACCTTGAAACCTCCGACCAGTACTTGACAACCTCCTTAAAACAATTATTGCTGTTAATGGTATATTGTAATATTACCGTATGTTTAGAATAATAAGACTTTATTGGGGATTAAGACGGTCGTAAAAATAAAAGAATTCAGCTGATTTATATTCTGATTCTAGATATGGCTCCACCAAAAACCGCTGAGAAAACCGATCAAGAGCGAGAAGATTTGGCTGATGAACTGAATGGCATGCTTCTGGATCAAAGGAGCACAGCTGATATTATCAAGGACATTGCTGAGGGAGTTCGAGTGACCGCTGATCTACATTATTCAATTGATGATATTGAAATCCATTCTTCTTTATCACAAGATTATTGGATCGAATTTGCGGCTCGACATCTGAAACTGAGGCGGTATTCTAAGCAATTGGCTGGTAGAATTTACTTAAAAAATATGGTTCATCAGACTATTTAACAAGCGTATCTTTTTGCCAAAGCCTGGTATAGAAGACTAAAGAGGCTTTTGCAACCTGTTCCTGATCAAGCAGATCCGATGATGTAACTGCAAGCATCATTGGAGCATTTTTCGGTTACTGGAAACCAATCTTCTTTGGAAAAGTTGAAACTGCCGTCATTTTCTGGTCTTCGGAAGGATTTGGAGTCGTTCAGAGACAAGTTCACTTCGTTGGTAATTGATGATGTAGGTATGCCTCTTATTATTAAATTACAGCGTTTACATAATTATTTATCTGGCCCTGCTGTTCAAATAATTAAATTCAAATGTTAAAGGCATATGGTTCATCTCACTGTAAGATCTCGATTAGATCCTCATGATTTTTGCATCGACATTTCACCACTTGTGTTGAAGAAAGTTTTAACGGGTGCACCCAGGCAACACATTTCATTACCTAACTGGCCGGAAATACAATTGCTAAACTTGGCTGATCCACATTATGGACACGCAGCCAAAATTAATTGTATTTTAGACACTGAGGTCTATGCTATGGCTCTCAGATCTGGTCTAAGACGTGGTCCACCAGGTTACAATCTAACTGCTGTTAATTCGTTCTTTGGATCATAAAAGGTGCTGTGCCGCAGCCTGAAGAAACATCTGATCTTATGCAAGCTACTTCTGTACATTTCACAACTTGTGAAGACCTGAATCACAAGTTGAAGAAATTTTTGAAATCTGAAGAAATACCTGTCTCCTGATAAAGAATTCTGCTGGAATAACTTCAAAACTACGTACTCTCGTCAAGATGATCGACGTTTTGTTGTGAAATTACCTTTATGTCTGAACTAGTCGATGTACAATTGCAGTACACTGCTAAAAGCTGTCTCAAACGTTTAGAAAGGCGTTTCATTCGTCAACCTAAACTCAAAAGGGTCTATTTTTAGTCCATGCAAGAATACCAAGATCTAGGCCACATGATTCCAACTCTATCGGATAAACTGATCAGCTCAAAATGCACTTATTTACCACATCATCCAGTATTTAAACATAATGAAAGCAAGAAGTTAAGAGTGTTTAATGCATCTCAACGCAATATGGAGGACTTATCTCTTAACTCATTTTTACATGTTGGTCCCAAATTCCAGGAGGATGTTCTTGGTATAATCATTCGCTGGAGATTTTTCTGTATTTCTTTCACTTGTGATATAGTGAAAATGTTTTGTCAATTCCTTGTTCATGTTGATGACCAGGATTGGCAGAGGATCTACTGGCGAGAGTCACCTGAATCGGTGATTCAAGCATTTAATTTAACTACGGTCACTTATGGAACTGCATGCGCTTCTTTTTTGGCTAATGCATGAATGCTTCAGTAGGCTGATGATTGCGAGTGTTCCTGTTCAGAAATCGCTTCGATTATTCGAAAGGGAAGATATGCTGACGGCTTTTTCGCTGGGGAAGACTCAGTAGCTGATGCGTCCAAAAAAAACTCGTTTTAGCTTTACGCTCTGTTTAATTAGAAGTTGGAAAATGGGCTTCTAATAGCCTTTCATTGATACAAACTGACACTACTTCAAAAGAATGGGAAGGTTGGTTTGAGAAGTTGTCATATGTTAACAAGATTATACGCATATTGGCTTACATCTATAAATGATTCTTTAAGGTTCGTAAAAAGAATTATAATGTTGGTTTCACCTTTCTGTCTTCTAGGGAAATACAGCAAAAAAGAACAACTGTTGTAAAGTTGGTACAGTGGCTACAATCCGCAGATGAATTGCAGACTTTAGAGAAAGGAAAGACTGTTAGTCTGATTAGCTCTTTGTCCAGGGCAAACCCTTATATTGATCATTAGTGACTTAGACGTGTTGGTGGTCGTTTGCAGAATGCTTTCTTATCGGAAAATGAAAAGCATCCGATTGTGTTACCTGCAAAAAATCACATTTCGGTTTTATTGATACGAGAAGCTCACATTGTCACTATGCATGGTGGACCTACGTTCGTCCTCAGCTATCTGTTGCGAGAATTTTGGCTTATAAAGAATCGTAATTTGATTCGTAAAATTATCAGACAGTGTTTCGTGTGTGTGTTAATTTTACGAATCAAATTACGGGCTCGGGATTTTACCAGACTAGTACTAGAAATTCAGATACTACTATAAGTACTATTATTTTTTCTACTATGTACAGTATTTATTTTATACAGTATTTATATTCATTTATTCTAACAACTCATTCTTTTTCAGTAATCCATATCAAATAAAGAACAATCACAAAATTCTAGAAAATTAATCACTGTATATGGTGATATAATAATTTCAACAGTTGAGATTATTATATTAAATATTGACAGTCAACATTACTATAATATAAACTACTCACAATGTTAAAATTTATTTGTGAATTTTTTTTCATTCAAGTGTGCAGACATAATATAATTTTTCATTTTTATTCGATAAATAATAGTTATAAATTCATAATATGATGAACTATAACTTTTTTATAATCAGATGAAGCATAAACTTGAAATATATATGTTTTGTAAAATGGTTTATTTTCTTTTTATTATATTTGTAACTCTCAAGATGTATGTAGAATTAGTTGGAAATATAAGATTAATCTTATGTTTTATTGCGTAGATAGCTATAACACTATTTTTAATTTTCATCAGACAAATAAAAATTGTAAATCCATAATTCGATGGACTATAACTTTCGTATAAGCATATATCTTAATATTTTGATTAGAAAGGAGATACATTTGGATATTCTTACAATTTAAGGTTTTCAACATTTTCAAGTTTTAACCAATAAAAATGTTACGTAACCACTTATGTACAAAACTATAAAATAAATTTATTTTTAGATGATTTCTACTAATTATTCTTATATTATGCTAGTCACAAATATAATAAACAACAATCACAAAATTTTAGAAACTAAATCACTGTACATGGTAATTTAAAATAGGCAAAGATTAAATTTAATTTTTTTTCTTTTCTCGATTCTAATACAATTTCTTTTTTTACTGCAAGAAATAAAATTAATGGAATAATATATGATAATATATGGATACACTTAAATAAACTGCTTCATTAGCTTAACTCCTAATTTTCTAAAATTTTATTTACAAAATCAGTCATGTCAAAAGTTTATTTGAACTAAATTTTTAGTTTACAAAACAGGAATGCTTATCTGCGACTATATCCCGCGTTTTTAGGGTATTTCAGATAGTATACGAAAAACAGGTACCATAGTACGTTTTAAACAAGTGGCGGTATTTGTAAATTTATTACCTATTCCTTGTTTTAAAGATACTCAGACGAGTAGATGTAATATACATACTGAGACCGTTAAAAACACTACTAGTATAGTAATTTGACTGACTTTTTGATTTTAGTATAAGGTTTTATGGTATTCCGGTTTTTCGGTGTACAAACCCTCCAAAGTTCAATCTCCAAATGATAGGAAATGTGTACCATTTCCAGAAATTTTATTAAAACATGAAGGACTGAAAATCCATATTTCAATGACACCGCGTTGATATTTTGGTCTTTTATTAAGTTGAGATTATTAAACTTTGAGATACGGAGGTGACAAACAAAACATGTCTGATTGAAGCAATAATTCAAAGCATTTCAAATCTAAAAGAAAAAAATTATTTCTGAATTATAATTTTTTAATGAATATTTCCTCAACTTGGTAATAATTATTTAAATTTTACTTTCCCATCAATCATCGTTAAATGTAATTCAAATTTTATATTGTACCGATCAATTGTGACATTATTCAGTTTCTTGATTTGCTCTTTCATTTGTTGGTCTTCTTGTAAGCAGAGATCATTAGACTCTTTAGTCCAAGCTATTTTTATTGGACAGCAATACCTATGCGAAGATGGACATAGATTTTTACACAAAATTTCCTTGGTTTCAATATAATACAAGCTACAATGTCACCAATGACGTGCAGAATTAATTGCTGTAAAAAGCTTCCAATGTAGAAGCTTTTTGGTTATATGCTTTAGCATTTGTACCAACAAAACTCCATTTTACGATAAATTTAAGTCTTTTAACTCGACCTTTTTAGATTGGAAAATTTAGAGACATCATTAGACGTCTAATACTGTGATCAAGTGAATTTTGAATAGGTACTTCCATTACTAGTTCTGTCACAATGATTCCAGCTGAGTATGTTAGGTTTTTAGTTCCAAGAATCTATAATGAATATTAAACTCATAAAACAACTGATGTACATTTGAAAAAAATAGAAAATTAAAACATGATTCAAGGGGAAAAAATATCATTTCAGTTTTGTTCGAAGAGAGGTGCTATTTCATTTTTGGCTGAAAGAAAATTTCGTTTTATTTTGAATTAAAGAAAAGTGTTATGTCAAAAATAAAGTTTTTGTTTTTAATTTAGTAGGAGTAAGTCTCAAGAAATAAATTAATTAAAAAATTAGAATAAATGAAATAAATAAATTAAATGAATTAAGAAACTACACACATCCTTTTAACCGAGAATGAAATAGCACCTCTCTTCAATCAAAATTGAAATGACACCTTTTTACAGCCCTAAATCAAATATCGACTCTCTTCAACCAACACTGAAATGACATTTTTTTCCCTCAACCGTCGATATACACAGGATTACATATGCATTAATATAAAATGTTAATAAATTCTTCTCCTATTATAATCTATCTTTCTATATGAAGGACATATATCTTTCTTTTTGTATAAATCATGTCCAGCTTCTTTTGCCATAGATTGAAGGAATGAATATTCCTTTTGTGACAGGTCAGTCTCAACTAATGTCATCAATGCTTCCTCATGGGTCAATTTTCGGCTCTCAGAATTTTTTTGAAGATTGTCAATTAATGTCTTAGAAATATTTTCATCGACAATATTATTTAATATTTTTCACCATTTATGTTTCCATTTCTTTTTAAAATTTTTTTTACTAATCGAGTACAGTTTGCAAAACTCATGTTATTAGTTAATTCATTTAATCTCTTCTTTTTCGTACTTTGTGCATAAACCTCTAAAGAAAAATTTAGTCTACCGCTTCTAATTTCACAGGCCCACAAAATGAAAGAAAATGTCTGAACTTTTGACCGGACATACATATTCCCATGTATTTTTCGACGCTGAATCCGAATCTGTAATAAAAATATAGGGTTTTCCTACCTTTTCTCAAAGTTTTATTGAAAAAACCTCATTTTTTACGGTTTTTTTGCGGTTTTTCGAGTCTAGAAAAAACAAATCATGAGATACGGTTAATTGGACTTCAAAATCGAATTCTACGGGAAAAAATACACGGGAAACCATACCTTCAAATTTTTTTAACGCGATTCTAGTCCTCTGTATGGGGCTGAAAAGATGAGGAAATCGGTAAAAGTCGAAATTTTGCCTAAAATGGATTTAAACAATATTAAAATTTAATCATGCGTCTTTTGAAGAGTCGATAAACATTGGAAATACTATCCTGGGGGTTTTTCAGATTGCTGATCATGAATTTGAAGTCAGATTGTGTAAAAACTACTTCTAGAGGGCGGTGACAAGAACTGTATATGGTAAATTTATCGATTTTTTAAAAATTTTACGTCTGAAATACTAATTTTAGAGTCTTTCACAGCATTGACTGTAAATTCAAGATATTAACTTAGCCTATTGTGTACGTTAAACTTAACATTTTGTCTATGTTTGTCTCTCTCTCTCTCTCTCTCTCTCTCTCTTCCGATGTTTTTTTAAATTGGCTTACGCTTACGTACACGTTTCTCTTCGAATGACCGATGTAGTGGATTTCTGACACGTTTTTGCCCTTTTTCGCAGCTGTTTCTCTTTTTATCATCCAGCAGTAATCTGCTAACATGTTGATACCCCAGTTTCCTTGAAATCTACGTTCAAACTCCTTTAAATCTTGGTGAAATCGTTCACCATGCTCTTCACTAAAGTCTCCGTTATTTTCAGGAAACTGATCAACGTGTGAATCAAGAAAATGAAGTTTTAAGTTCATTAGACAACCCAATTTTCAAAATTACGTACCATTCTTTTCACAATAGCTTTATAATTCGTGTCTTTGGCATTACCCAAAAATTTCGTCGATACCTCTTTAAAACTTAACCATGCTGCCTTTTCAACATCAGTCATGCTTTGTTCAAAGTTTTCGTCTCTAAATAAAGTTCGGATTTCAGGACCATCAAAAATACCTTCATTTAATTTAGCATCAG
The DNA here is from genome assembly GCA_017163975.1 of Anastatus disparis. Taxonomy (NCBI): domain Eukaryota; kingdom Metazoa; phylum Arthropoda; class Insecta; order Hymenoptera; family Eupelmidae; genus Anastatus; species Anastatus disparis. The sequence goes on along the minus strand of JAFFSR010000387.1, from coordinate 1,612,220 downwards.
ATTTATGGGGAAATACTTTGCTTATATATTGGAAGCATTGACCGTCCTTGTCCAAAGCTTTAACTAATTGCTTTATCAATCCAAGCTTTATATGCAGAGGCGGTATCAAAATTTTCGAAGGATTAACGAGTGGATCTTTTATAACATTCTGTTTTCCAGGTTCAAACGATTCTCTTGATAGCCAAATTTTCTTTTTATAGTGTTTATTTATATGTGGCGATTTAAAGATTTTATCTATGATACTTGGACAACAATCTGGATTTACGAAGTACCCATGTTATTTATGCATGTTTGATAGCAGAGATAGAGAAAAACACTATAAAAAGAAAATTTGGCCATCAAGAGAATCGTTTGAACCTGGAAAACAGAATGTTATAAAAGATCCACTCGTTAATCCTTCGAAAATTTTGATACCGCCTCTGCATATAAAGCTTGGATTGATAAAGCAATTAGTTAAAGCTTTGGACAAGGACGGTCAATGCTTCCAATATATAAGCAAAGTATTTCCCCATAAATCTGATGCTAAATTAAATGAAGGTATTTTTGATGGTCCTGAAATCCGAACTTTATTTAGAGACGAAAACTTTGAACAAAGCATGACTGATGTTGAAAAGGCAGCATGGTTAAGTTTTAAAGAGGTATCGACGAAATTTTTGGGTAATGCCAAAGACACGAATTATAAAGCTATTGTGAAAAGAATGGTACGTAATTTTGAAAAATTGGGTTGTCTAATGAACTTGAAACTTCATTTTCTTGATTCACACGTTGATCAGTTTCCTGAAAATAACGGAGACTTTAGTGAAGAGCATGGTGAACGATTTCACCAAGATTTAAAGGAGTTTGAACGTAGATTTCAAGGAAACTGGGGTATCAACATGTTAGCAGATTACTGCTGGATGATAAAAAGAGAAACAGCTGCGAAAAAAGGGCAAAAACGTGTCAGAAATCCACTACATCGGTCATTCGAAGAGAAACGTGTACGTAAGCGTAAGCCAATTTAAAAAAACATCGGAAGAGAGAGAGAGAGAGAGAGAGAGAGACAAACATAGACAAAATGTTAAGTTTAACGTACACAATAGGCTAAGTTAATATCTTGAATTTACAGTCAATGCTGTGAAAGACTCTAAAATTAGTATTTCAGACGTAAAATTTTTAAAAAATCGATAAATTTACCATATACAGTTCTTGTCACCGCCCTCTAGAAGTAGTTTTTACACAATCTGACTTCAAATTCATGATCAGCAATCTGAAAAACCCCCAGGATAGTATTTCCAATGTTTATCGACTCTTCAAAAGACGCATGATTAAATTTTAATATTGTTTAAATCCATTTTAGGCAAAATTTCGACTTTTACCGATTTCCTCATCTTTTCAGCCCCATACAGAGGACTAGAATCGCGTTAAAAAAATTTGAAGGTATGGTTTCCCGTGTATTTTTTCCCGTAGAATTCGATTTTGAAGTCCAATTAACCGTATCTCATGATTTGTTTTTTCTAGACTCGAAAAACCGCAAAAAAACCGTAAAAAATAAGGTTTTTTCAATAAAACTCTGAGAAAAGGTAGGAAAACCCTATATTTTAATTACAGATTCGGATTCAGCGTCGAAAAATACATGGGAATATGTATGTCCGGTCAAAAGTTCAGACATTTTTTTTCATTTTGTGGGCCTGTGTTTTCTTAACTAAAAAAAAAACACAAAAAAAAACATACAAGTTGAATTATATAACCTCCTCCTTTTTGAAGTCGGTTAAAAAGATAACTAGAGTGCGTATTACTGAAATTGTGATTATGAAAAAATTAATAAGAAATTCAATACTCATAATGAAAAGAAGGTTATAACCAATTGTAATCAAAATAATCATTTATTTAAATGAACTGTAGAATTCGAAAAATAAAAATAAATATAAAGTAAAACATGGCTCATTGTTTTGAAATTACCTTGTAACTATAATTATTCACTAAAAAAATTAAGTGGATATTGCTGGTTGACAGAAAAGTAGATTGGTCTTGATCAAAATGTCATCCTTAAAAAAATCAATTGATTATCACAAGAACGGTATGCAAAGATCAAGCCAATTTAACAGATGATTTTCATATAAAAATCATATAAATTTTCCAATTTGACAATGATGTGACCAAAGATGTATTAAAAATTATTCAAAAAAAGTCATCTCAATTATTTAAACAAGTTTTTAAATTTCTTTGAAGTATGTAATATAAATATGTCATGTAATGATATTAAAAATATTTTGTTGATTTGAACATTAACTATACAATCATATAATGTCTTTAGTATGTATTTCTGAACAATAATAAAAATCTTGTAAACATTTTGAACAATGATTCATAATTAAAACTTTTTATTATAAGAATTGAAAAACTATGCACATGATAATCAATTAATTTATATATTAATTTATTAATTTTATATTTTAATGTACTATTTTTTTGTAAGTTTAATTTAAGACAAAAAATAGTACATCAAAACATGAAACATAAGTTGTAAAATAATAAAGATTCAGAAAGCCAAATGTTAATTGATTATCATATACATATTTTTATTTATAGAAAATTTAAAAAACACCAAAAACAATAAGATAGTTCAATTTTTTTTTCAAAAGATCTAAATATAAAATTATAACGTATGATAGAATTCTAGTTTCGCATGCAATGAAAATATTTGTGGAATTTTAATATCGCTTATCATGTAAAATTCTATAAAATATATTATTGAAATGTAGCACTTTAACATGACTTCTTATGAAAGACTTACATTGGGAACCAGTAAAAGAACGAGTTTTCATTGATATTGATTTAATAAACGTTTGAGAAATAACAGTTTAATAGTTTGTATATTGAATTTTAAAAAAATATGCATTACCATATACGTTATATCGTAAAATATTGAAATATTAATTTCAAAAATACGTAAAATTGAGTAAAATGCAGGTTAGTTCTGAAACCGAATGTTTTTTTTTCATTTCGACATTGACTAGAGAGTGACAATAGAACTATCTTAAAGAATTGTATACTATATTTTTAAATTGAGAAAATATTTTTAATAATATTATATTATAAATTTATATTTCGTACGACAAAAATATTTAAAAACTGTGAAATTATTTTAAGGTAATTATAATTAATAATTTAATAATTAATAATTATTAATTATTAAAATTTTTTAATTTTATCAAAGCTACATCTTCAAAATCCACTTCATTCAGGAACACTTCCAAATTTATATCACAATTTAAAAACAACTTTATAAATCAGTGGCGAAAATTTCTAAATGATTTACCATTCAGTATTGTTTTTATTCTTTAAATGTAATTAATATTTTATTTTTTAATTATTTACTATACTTTGTTATTGTATTGTTCAATTTTATTTTTATTTTTATTTTTATAGTATTGTCCAATTTTATTTTTATTGATGTCATGACAGTGATTCCTCTTTTAAATTATGTATTTTAATTCAATGACTGATAGATATTTAAGACTGTTTTTTATTGTAATTTATGTTTTCTGCGTGTATTTAGAATAGTCTGTGATATCACTTTTACATGGCGACTTACTGATACAGTATTATATATTAATTTTAATAATTGACTGTGATATCTAATCTTATTATGTGTGTTACGACCGGATTTGTTTCGGTCGTTGAGTTCACAAAAAGAAATAAATTTCTTTTTATTGGGAACCAGTTTGTAGTCCCAGGACTTACCTGTCACCTTTTAACTAAATATTTATTAAAATTAAATTCTAATTTAGTTTTATAATAACAAAATTTTTATAAAAATTAATATTAAGTTTTAATTATTTAAATAAATTTCTCCTTTCGTGTTTTCTTTCTTTTTATTTTTTTATTTAATAATTAATACACATTTTGTTATTTATTAAATATAATAATTTTCTTACGATTCAATATTCCAGGAAGAGAGGGAGAAGATATATAAATGTATCCCTTGAAGTTCCGTCCTTTAATCTCCGCTTAAATTAACTTATTCCTACACGGTTAAGTTGTCCGTGACCAGATTAGGTTAGATTCTTCAACTCTCGGTCGTCTAGCGCTCAGCTAATTTATTCGTTTATGTCGTCACTTGCACTTGCTTGTCCTTTTCACTAAATATTTATTTATATAAATTTTTTTTGTTATTTTTTTTCGTGAAATAGGTTTCTAGTCTATTTATGCAAAAATTGTAAATTTATATTTTTCTATATTATAATTTTTCTTATTAGCGAAGTAGGTTTCTAAGCTACTTCCTAATGAATTTTATGATAAATAAACTGATTTAAAACTAACACTGACTTTATCCCAGCGGACCAGCAGAGCCGACTTTTGCGGTTGCTATCGTATTAAGACAAAAGGCCAAGAGTGACGTAGGGGGCTGTTTTTATTGCCTTGCGCCGGGCGACCAAGAGATGGAAAATCCAATCAAAACCTGACATGCAGCTGAAATTTTTAGAACAGAAAATCATTCGATTGTTTAAGAGTTCATTGGCTTGCTTACCAATGCATTCTTGTACTTTCTTCTCCGTCTCTTCTTTACATTTGAAGTTTTCTCAATTTTTAAGAATGCTGACTCGGGACATCGCATGGAACTACTTATTGTTTGAATTGAAAAAAAATATATTAATGAATAATTCCAATCTTTAATATAATTCATTTAACTCATTTAAATTTATAAGGGTTTAGCTCCATGGGATGTCACACCTTCCCCCTCAGGTCGATTGTCGTCCCGACAATCAGCGTGAGAGTTGTAGAACGGACCGAATCTTACAGATGTAGTATATATAAACAAAAACGATTTTCGAGATATTTGGGAATTGAGTCATAATTCGGCTGTTTTATTTTGGTTACCCTATAACTATAGTTTCTATAATAAAAAAAATACATTGGTTAAATATGGATGTATAGGTAGTAGTATTTATATATATATATATATATATATATATGGGTAATTCTTTCATACTTTTAAAAATCATGTTACTGCGTCATTTCTCCTAAATATGAGATAGCACATCTTGTTAGCAAATGTTCACTGATTTATTGAGTTATTAGAAACTAATTTTGCTATATTTTTAATGATAATTAGACGTGTCATTTTATGGCGGATGGGGAAAAGAGGTTTTTTTTTTAATTTAAATGTTACCAGGCCATGTAAAATGATAAATTATCGCTATAAAAAAAATGACTACTGCTTTTTTGATTTGAAATTCACACCAAAGCTTTATCTATACACATACTTTTGGAAAATCAAGAGCATGGGTGTGTGCCTGTTAACAAAAGTACTTTCTGAAAGGTTATTAAAATGTTACCAAAAATTTATATATTTTACTTTTTTCTGGAAAATACGATGCTGTAAAAAAGACTATTCAGCGGTGACATTTTAAACTACATCAAAAGGTAATATTTAGAATCACAAAGAGAAATTTTTTTATTAGGAACGTGTGCCTAGTGTAGATAAAGTTCTTTGTTCGTTTGAAATTATACTTAAAAAACGTGACTCACTTTTGAAAATAGGTTTTTATCCACTAATATGAAAATCTAAGCTTTGATTCACCTTTTCTCTGTTGTGAACTTTGTAATTTACTATTTTATAATACTCAATGTAATCTTTAAGTTGCTTTTGAAGTATTATTTCGAGTATTCTGGAAATCATTGAATTTTTCCCGGCTATTAAATTTTCCAAATTTACATCGATTACCTAGTTTCTATCAATGTTTTAATTCTAAAGAGTTTAAACTTTAAAAAGCTCAGTTTTAGTATGTATTAATAGCTTACACCTAGAATGTTGAGTTGAATCATCACTGAAATTTCTAGATTTAAAAACCGATTTTCTAATTTCGAGATTTTGTTTATATAACCGTGATTTTTCTATTATTCATAATGCTACGATGCTAAGATTATTTATCAAAATTTTTCGATTTTTATATTTTTTAATGTTTATTAAATAAACTAAAATATTTGGTTAAAAGGAATATAAGTATTTTTATTCGAAAACATAAACTACACAAATCTATGTCAAATTTCATACCCTAAGATTGACAATTTTAGCAAAAATAAATTGATATTCCACTCACTTATGATTTGTAATCAGCAATCCCAAAAGCCATTGGGTAACTAATATCACTCAATTTTAATACCCGAATTAATTAATGAATTTTCCAAAAAAATTGCCATTTCTGACATATTTTATTTATTACAAAAAATTTTGTAATTATTAATGTAAATTGCGTATTTAAATATTTTCTGTAACATATTAAACATGTAAAAATGAAAAAGCTCAATGGAAAATGATCTATTATAGCCCAAAATACTTTAAAAACTGATCTGAGATAGGTAAAATATTATACCTGGGTGTGATAATAATGAATATATTTAAATGTCTTATATTAAAAAAAGCTATCTTCAAAAGTGAGTAATGCGATTTTTTCTTTTATTATCATTTTAATATATCAATATTTAAAAAAAATAAATTTGATACATGTGTCTTCAATTTTTTTTAATTTATTGAAAGTAAATTTTAACACTATGAAAAATTTACTCGAAAATCTGTCTTTTGATGTTTGTTAAAAAGACTACCCTTAAAAGTGAGTAACACGATTTTTTTCTTTCATTATAATACGTCAACATTAAGAGAAAATTAGTTTTATACGTGTGCCTGTATTTTTTTTTTTTCAATTTGTTGCAGGTGAAATTTTAACATTATGAAAGATTTACCGATATATATATATATTTTTTTTTTGTATCGGCTCAATGATTCTAAGCGTAGGTTATGCTTTGTTGAGGTAAGTCTACATCAAGAGAGCAAACGGAGAAGGAACGTTCGAGATTTCGAGTTTCGTGGTTAGTACTGTCCGTATTATTGTTGTGAGGGTTAGGTAGTGTTGATATTATTAAGGTTTGACGATTGGGAGGAATCTGTTGGATAGGCTGTAGAGTGACATAGGTAGTTTCGGGTTTAGTTACTGATCGTCCTTTAGTGCGTTCTTCCAGTTCCATGGTGTGAATTCTTCTGCAACGCCTGTTTTGTCTTTTACATTTCGGGAATTTACATTTCCAACTAAGAATAATAATTATTGTTATTATTAGTAAATTAGTAGTAAATCCGGCGGCAATATACGTATAAGTGCGGTTGCGTGGGATTAGTACTTATTAATAACTTGCAACTTCTTATGGCTTGTGAAGTTGGTTGTGAATATAAGGAATATTCGCAATTTGGCGAGCTTGAAGGAGAAAGTACAGGGTATTTGGGTAAACAAAGAAGAGAATGTTCACTTTTTAAACAATCGTTTAGGTAAGTAGAATCAACTAAGAAATATTTTTGTGAGTCAGGTGTAACTATTAAGTTGGTAAATTCCGGTTTTATACTCGCATACCCTGTGAAATTGTTATAAATTTCCTTAGGGACTGGTAAAGCATGTATTTTGTAGTTTGGAAATTTAGTATGATCTGTAAGTGGGAAGTCTATTATAATGTTCATTTTGCCTTGAATTGAGAAAATGTTAGTTTTAGAAAGTGTCAATAACTTTTCTAAGGTTATTGTAGTATGATCTAGAGGAAGAGCGTGGTCTACGTTTTGTTTGTTTATTTCAGTAAGTAATGATTTGAATTGATTTTGACTTAGAATCAATGGATGTAAGTGTCCATGTGAAGTACCTCCAATTGTTTCAAGCAAAGTTTTCAGAGATTCTATATGATAGTTTATTGATTGTGCAAATTGTGCCGACCATATGACCATGGATTGGATTGCAACACTTTTGGATTGCTTTGTTGATGTTGTATTGATTAGAGTTAAAATTACATTATGTAATCTGTTTAATTCTTTTCCATAATTATTAAGTTTTTGATGGATATGGTTTAGGTTAGAACTAACTATATGTGTTTGGTTCGCTGCAAGTTTAGCGACAGATTCCTGGTTTTCGTGCAAGGAGTTTATTTGTTGATTGATTTCTTCTCTGTCTTCTGCGTCCATGGTGCCGAACAGTTTTTTACTGGCCCACCCTATAAATTCTATTGGTGCTCCTCTTTTGGTTAAGATAGGGGATAGGTCAATCTTATGTGATTCTGAGGTCACAGGGGTGAGAATGTTAGAAAGTTCGTCGTAACGAGCTTGTAATTCATTGAGTCGTTTTTGATAATGGTTTAATGGAATGAATTCGTTACATTGGTTATCGAATACCTTTACGCAGTTGTTGAAAGTTTTCTGTAGTTGTTTCTCTTTCCAAGGGATTGGGTCCTTTAGGTTTTGTAGATCCAAGATTATGGTTACTCTACAGTGACTGCGTATAAGTTTTACTTCGCCCAAATTCTCATAGTAAATCCCTGGATTTTTATGTACTTGATGGGTAAGTAGTCCTTTCAAGCTGCGCTTGTGTTAACGATGAAATTAATGTTAGGACAGTCACGATTGAAAGACGCCGATTCATGATTTGATGTATTACCTTTAATTTGTAACATAGACAATTTATAAGGAATATAGTTGTTTACTTTAAATTTCGTTCAATAGTATAATTTTAACCATAGGCTTTCTTAACCTTATCCATATGTCTGATTAATTGTTTGCCATTAGTTGATTCGATAAGGACGTTATTGTTTTGATAAATTTCGCGCACTGTAAACCTACCGTTATAGTATTTATCTAGTTTTCCTTTTCGTGGTTCTTTTAGGACATATACCTCTGTACCAATTTCTAAGTTTTGTGGCCGAGCTTTTTTGTCATATTGTTGTTTACTTCTGTATTTTGATTGTATGAGATTGTCCCTAGCTACTTCTCGTAAATCTCTTAAACATTTGATTAAATCTCACAGATAATCGTTATATGTTTCTATGTTAAATTCATCCGGTGTTACCGTTGGGGTTCGTGCAATTTTTCCGAATATTAGTTCGAAAGGAGTACAACCAATCGAAGAATGAACCGATGTGTTATATTCAAAGATAGCGAAAGGAATTATTTTGTCCCAGTCCTGTTTGTCGGCCCGAGTGCGTAAGTAATTAGCGAGCATGGCATGACTGCGCTCTAGAGAGCCGTTGGAAGATGGATGATAGAGTGTTGTTGTTATTAAGTTAATATCAAGGAATTTCGCTAGATTTTGTAGTAGCTGATTTCTAAAACTTCTATGGTTGTCTGACAATATCACCATAGGGACACCGAATTGTGCAATAAAGTTTCTTGCTATGGCATCTGCTATGGTTGTTGCTGTCAGATTAGGTATTGGAACCGCAACACAATATTTTGATACTGGGCACTGCATAGTGAGTATGTGTTTGTTACCGGAAGTCGTAATTGGTAGTGGCCCTACCGTATCGATGGCTATCTTATAAAAAGGTTCGGAAGGAGTATCAGTGATGATCATTGGTTCCCTAGTTCGGATTCGAACTAATTTTTGTTTTTGACAAATGTGACATCTTCTTACAAAGTCCTCAACTTCTCTTTTTATTCCTTTCCAATAATAATGTTCTCTTATTCTTCGATATGTTTTCCCTATGCCTCGGTGTCCGCCGAATAAGCTAGTATGACACTTAATTAAAATGTCTTCTCTAGCTTCCGGTGACGGTAGTTTGTTTACTCCTAGGCATACTACGATGGTGACCTTTAAGTGTCGGAGGCAATTTAAAAGGATTTGTAGAAGTGCGTTTTGTGGAATTTTTATTGTGATTTCTCCCCTTTTTGCTATTCTAAAAGATTTTATTTTCTTTTCTTCTAATATTTCGCCTAGGACTTCGAAGCAACTTTTTAGGTCTGATGGTTTAATTTTATCCTCATGGTTCCTTGTAATTACTAAACTAAATATATATCTTTCCCGACATTTAGTTATTATTACGTCTCCGACTTCGGGTTCTGTTTTTCTTAAATCATTATTGGTTATAGCTTGTATGTCATACAAAAGTTGATTGTTTTCTGAGTCCATCTGTAGATCAGCTGATACGAAGTGCACTAAATTATCTTTAGTGTATGTTAAGCATTCTCTGGTGGTATGGATTTTTAATTTCTTATATTTGTTAAAATATGGCTGTAAAGATTCACACGAATCTTCTCCGTTGTTTTGGGTCTTGGGGATATATATAATATCCGGAGTTTTATCAATCGAAGGTACCGTTTTATCGGGTATACATGGTTGAGTATTGGGGTGGTTGCCTAAGGTTCGTTTTGGTAATTCGGGCTTCTTTGATATTGTCTGTTCCCCTTCCGATTCTGGTTCCTCAATTGTAGATAACTTATTCCAACTCATCGAGGCCTTGTGGTGTGACGCGAAGGGTGTTGAGCGTACTCTCGTTTCCTTATTTAGGGACTCTAATGGTGTGGTAATCTTTAAACTTTTAGAAGATTCGGAAATCGGAGGTTCGGTTTCGAGACGTTTTGGAATAAGACTTGACCTTCTTGTAGGTGTTTTGAGATTGTTCATGTCATCCTCATTAAGTTCTGATTCTTTTTCACTGTCACTTTGATTTATAGGTGAAAGGTGACATATGTCTGATGGTCTATAAAGTCGTGAGGTAAATGGGGTAGATCGTCCCTTTCGTCCTTTTATAGGTGACTTATGTGTTAATGCTGTAGGATTTTTATAAGTTGGAAGTGGTGTAGCTTTTTCTCTTATATTTTCGTTTATCCACGCTGTTATTGTATCCTTGGATATTTCGTCTTTAGTTTTATTGGTTGGTGAATTTGGAAGGGATTTAACTTCTCGCGTGTCGGGGAATGCTTTTCCTTGTCCACCTTCCCAGTCTATGGTGCTCCTGTTGCTGGAGTCATTGTATTGCTCGGGTTCTGATTCACCTTCTCCCTCAGGATCATCGTCAAGGTTCCTCAGATGAAAGTTCATTGAAAAATAAGAATCTTTTAACCCTTCTAAAAATTTTTTGTTTCTTCTGGTGTAAAAGTAGTTTCTTCAAGTTCTTTTGTTATGTCCTTATAACTTTCTTGGCATTCTTTAGGTGCCAATGAATTCCTCATGGTTGATTAGAAACATGGGTTAGGGATTTCATCTTCTGATGAGGAAGATGATGAATCCATCGAATGGTGTGCGATTATAGTTTTCGTTGGTAGATAATTGGAAGCCGTGGGTTCGGCTGGACTAAACTGATCCGTATTGTCTTGTTCTGCTGGCGGTTTCGAAGGGTCACCGAGTGTATCCGTTTCGGATTCTGCCTCAGTATTGGACGGCTCGTTCTCCTTCTGTAGAAGCGAAGGCATGATCGAACGGTCCTTCAATGGTATAGGTATTATTTCCTCCTCATAAGTGGCCAGAGACTCTCCTTCCGCACTTTCGCTTTCGTTTTAGCTGTTCTGTGCTATGCTGGATTCTCCTGACATACTTATTGCAGTTGGTTGCTTTTTAGTGTTAGGTTCATTTTGTTTCCTGAATCGAACTCGTTTTGCTATAGTACTTCCGTCAAGATTAGCTTGATTGCTCGTGAATCCAACTGGTGGTACTAAGGGTGCATTTTTACTTCCCTTTTTACGTCCTCTTGTTGGGTTTGGTTTTTCTTGATCTGAAGTATTTACCTTGTTAGTTGTTGATGCTTGTCTGGCTAACGATGCTTTCGTAGGTTTGGGCATTACAATTCTGAGTGGATAAGCCATGGCCTTTCTAGGATCCGGTATTGATTCGTAATCATCGGAATCATCGTCTATGGTAACGTCTACGGGATTCCTAGAAAGCGCGTCGGCATTAATGTTAAGACGACCAGGTTTATATTTAAACGTGTATTGGTAACCTCTTAATCTGGCCCTCCAACGATTGAGTCTACTCATAGGGTCTTTTATACTTTCGATCCAAGTTAAAGGTTCATGATCGCCATAGACAGTAAAGTGTCTTCCATAAAGATAATGTTTAAAATATAATATTGCAGATATTACTGCTAGATATTCCTTCTCGGTAGTGGAATAATTTCGTTCGCTTTTATTTAGAGAGCGAGACATGTAGGCCACTGGGCGATCCTGTCCTGGTTCTCCTTGACTAAGGACTGCGCCTAATGCATAATCTGATGCATCGACAGTTAAAATAAAAGGTTTATTAAAGCCAGCATTTATTAATATAGGTGATTCACATAATGCCCCTTTCAACTCGTCGAAGCTTTTCTGTTACTCTTCGGTCCATTCAAATTTATGTTCTTTCTTTAATAATGTATTGAGCGCTTTTGATTTTAGTGCAAAATCTTTAATAAATCGCCTGTAATATCCCGCCAATCCAAGAAATTGACGTACGTTAGTTATTGTTTTAGGTTTAGGAAAATTTTTTACTGCGTTTATTTTCCCTGAATCAGGTTTGATTCCGTAACTTCCTATTTTGTGACCCAAATAGGTGACCTCTGATTTTAAGAATTCACATTTGTCGATTTGTAGTCTAAGCCCTGCGTCTGATAATCTATTGAACACCTTTAATATTTTTTGTTTGTGTTCATCCAGATCTCTGGCGTAAACAATGATATCGTCTAAATAGACAAAAATTTCGGTTCCTTGCATTCCTAGCATTACTTGATCGAGAAGCCTTTGAAAGGTTGGAGGTGCGTTAGAAAGGCCGAAGGGCATAACCGTGAACTCGTAATGCCCGTAGGGAGTGGTAAAAGCCGTCTTCTTTCGATCCTCTGGACAAACTTCGACTTGGTGAAAGCCGTTGGCGAGATCGAAAACTGAGAAGTATTTTGCTCCGCCTAATTGTTCTAATATTTCATTGATATTAGGAAGTGGATATGCATCCGGGATGGTCTTTTCATTTAGTTTTCGATAGTCAATTACTAATCTGTAACGTTTGTTTCCTTGAGAATCTGGTTTCTTTGGTACTATCCACAGTGATGAGTTATAAGGTGAGTTCGAGTTTTGTATTGAACCGTCTTATTAAAGTTTATTTACCTGTTTGCGCACTTCTTCTTGTAAGGCTGGTGGGTAACGATAAGGTTTTGTATAGACGGGTATTTCATCCTTAGTATTAATTCGATGTCTTATATAAGTCGTACGTGATGGCATATCTCCAGGCAAGTAAAATAAATGTGGGAAGGTTTCAATAATTTCCTTAATCTGTTTTAATTCTTCTTTTGAGTGATGATCGCGTGTCATCCTGTTTATTATATATTCTATTCTATCTCGTTTGAGGTCATCATCCATTTCCTCTTTTGTATCAAATACTTCTTCCGATTCATCAAGTTCAAAGGGTATTAGGTCTTGAGGAGGTATCTCGATTTCGACTTCGTCTTCTCGAGTGTTAATTGCCATTGCGTAACAAGTTTTTCCTTTATTTCTTACCACAGCTTCTCCTAAGAAAACCCCAGGAGCGGTATTCACTCTAGGTAAATAGGCTACACCATCTATTGATTGTTTCGTAGTTGGTAATTTTAAAGCTACCTTACTGCGTGGTGGTAAGCGATGTACAATATTGCAACCGATTTTCTTACCTCCAGGATTCATTTTCTTATTAGGGTTGTAAGGAGATTCATTTTTGGAAAAGTCTAAATAGGGTAATTGTTGTAAGGCATTAGAATTCCCCTTTTGCTATTAGGATTCGACTTCTTTAGATTCTCGTCCTCAGACGTTTGGTTTCTTTCACCTTTTGTTTCCATGACTTTTTCTTCATTAAAAATTATTCCACGTTCTTCGTCAAAACTTGTGCTTGTTCTTTCTAAGAATGATATACGGTCTATTGGTCTTTTATCTATAATAAGTACTTGAAGCTTGTAGTCGACTTTAGCCCATTCATTATTAAAATAAGGTGATCCTAATATAGCTTCGTGCGAAAGGGGTGATGATGTAGGTAGTACATGAAAAGTGTGCATAGAATCGAGTATTTCCATTTTCACAGTGCCTACCGTGTCTATAGGTAAGGAAGAAATTCCTGTAACGGTAATTGCTTCACTAGTATTGATTAATGTATCACCCTTAAGAGCGTCACGTCTCACTGCATTGATATCTGCTGCTGTGTCTAAAATAAAAATGCCCTTTCCATTCCTTAAGGTGAAAACGGTTAATTGTACTGTGGGGCAAGTTCCTCGACTTCTTGCGCAACGGATTCTTCCGCTCTGACTAGGTTGATTTGTGCTGGACGCGACGATAGGGTATTGTTCGCCGGTGCGTCCACTCGGCGAGCACCCTGGTAGTTTAAAGAACCGTTGTTCACATTTGTATAAGGTCTGAATGGAGAGGTTGGTCTAGGATTATTATTAGTTTTATGGAAGTCATTGTTACGTGATTGGTAATAGGATCGTTGCTGATTAGGTGAGGGTAAGTTTGGCGGATTTTGAGGTTCAAATTGATTATTATTTGTCGAAGGAAAACCAGGATTTATTAGATAATATGCATAAGGATTATTTAAATTAGGATATATAGGTGGATAAAATGCAGGTGGATACGTAGGAAATTGATGATGTTGAAAATATGGACCTTGCGGTTCAAATGATGCCTTAGGAGTGGTACCACTTGTAGATGATTGTGTTCGTGGGTTCTTTAAGATACTAATGGGTGTATTAGTTTCTGCCTTGGTTTGTTGTGCCTCTTGTCTATAGCTTAATTGTGGAGGAGCAATGATACGTCCTCCTTCAATCGTGGTATGTGGAAAAACGGTATCGTTATGATCGTAATGATAGGGAATATTTCGGTTAAATATCTCCGAGTCATTCCTGGATGTAAATCTAGATGGTTTCCTGGGATCATCAGTCTGGTGAATCATTCTTATTTGAGGACGGTTATTACTGGATGAACTTAAATATTTCTCTAAATTTTTAGTAACCTCTAATGCTTCGTCAAGTGTTTGTGGATTTGCGATAATAACTGCTGTTCTTCATTCATCTGGCAGTCCTCTTAAGAAAGCTTCAAGGGCTAAAATTTGTAATTGTGGGGTTTGGTTTATTTCTCGCTCTTCTTCTACTAGATTCTCCCTTATGGCTGCTTGAGCCAGGTTTACCAAGTAAGTTAAGCGTCCATGATACTCTCGCACATTTTCATTTTGGCCCATGCATGCATTGGTCAAGGTTTGAATGTAATATCCATATGATCTGCTAGGAGCAAATCTACTCTTTAGATGATCCTTAAGTTCGTCTATTGAATTGATCGTATGACCTAATATTAGCTTTTCCTACCTAGCTTTTCCTTTTAGTTTTGATATTATGGATCGTAAGAGTAATCTTTCCTGTGCTGCAGGAACCAATTGTTCTCCATTTTCAATGTCCTGAATGAAATCTTTTAGTGGTGGGTTGGTTCCATCAAAATACGGTATGTGCACCGTAGCAGCTTGTATAGTTACGCTGGTAGCTAAGGATGTAAGTGCATCGTGTGACGTATTCAAATGTTCAAGTATTTGCAAACTTCTATCGGCTTGTAATTCTGCCTCGAACGCTGCTAATCTTCTGGTCCGTTCAGCCTCATCTTGTATTTGCATTACTTCTCGTCTAGTAGCCATATTGTATAATTATTATGTTTTACTATAATGATTATTGTTTAAATTAGTTATAAATTTGGTTTTTATTATATTTTATTAAATAATTGTTTATATATATTTATTTATTTTTGTTTATTTAATATTATTGTTTGGCATGTTAACGTTTGCTCATACAAAAAAAAATTTTGATGGTAATAGTATGAAAGAAAAGGTAACAAAAATATAGTGATAAAAAAAAAATTTCTTTTATTTTTGTTTTGTTTTTTTTTTAAGTTATTAATCTAAAGTAATCAATTCTATATTATTTCTTCTAGCCGTTTCCAATATATGCATCGGATCGTATGAACAACTTGTTGTTCAATTTGCGGCGGTGGTGGTGGAGTTTGTATAATTTCTTGCACCAGCTGTACTGCAATCACTCTATGAGGTGGTACTGTTGCTCTTGGTACAAGAATATGATTTTCCAAGTTTACGTTCTCGCCCTTTACCCAAACAATGAAGCGTTCACGCTTCGCACCCTTTAATCCTAAGCGGTCTGCAACTTGACGTATTTTGTAATTTCGACCGGATTTAGTCATCTACTCCAAACAAATAGTAAATACTTGTTAGTCGGATCGAAATTAAAGTTAAAAGGGAAGAGAGGGAAAAAAAAATTTTATTTTACGAGACCTCTCTCTATCGTCAATACCCTTTTCTTACCTTTCGGCAATTAAGGCATTTATAAGTTCAGCCTTGCAGCTAGAAATCTTATGAATGTTGACTCAAAAGAAAGAAAATCTAGATTTTCGTGCCTTTCGGCGCTCTAAGTATTTCATAAATGTAGCCTTTCAGCTATATGATTTATGAATTTAGCCAAAAATTCAGATTAACTCATAAAAGGTTATTATTGTTTCGGGTAATTTTAATTATTTAGTCGACCGATTTGAATATCAATTTGTTTAATTTTTCTTACTTATATTAGAGATATTAGTATAAATATTATTGTTTATTATTATAAAATATTTATTTATTAAATTTTTGATAATATTATCTGCAATAATTTATACAAATAGAAATTTTATAAGGGAAATTTAGGTTGAAGTACAAAAGCTATAGTTTTAATGGAAATGAATCTTTTTATAATTTATTAGTGTTATAATTTATTATAATTATAAATTTTTTTTATATATATACATACGTATATTTATATATATATATATATATATATATATATATATATATATATATAAAAAGCGATTAAATGTTTATTAATATTTTGTAATTTTGAATATTAAATTTATATTAATTATTATATTGTAATTTTTATTTGGTTGTCATAAAGGTTATATTTTATTAAAGTTTAATATAAATTCCGTCAAAAGAATTTTTATTCAAGTTACTTTATGAATCTGGGTCAGTGAAACGCTGACTTAGCGTTTCGTTGTTTGACTTTTAACGTCGCGAAGTCGTACGTATAGGTAAACGATAGAAACACACAAGTTGTAAGATTATGCTGACTCTTAACTTTTGACTTGTAGATGGTCGTTGACCATACAATTGAAACAAAATGTTTTATTATTATCTTATATATTTTAATATTGAATTTCTTTATTTTATGAAACCTCTCTTTATCGTCAATACCCTTTTCTTACCTTCCGGCAATTAAGGCATTTATAAGTTCAGCCTTGCAGCTAGAAATCTTATAAATGTTGACTCAAAAGAAAGGAAATCCAGAATTTTGGATGCTAATAAACTTTTCATGCCTTGCAGTGCTCCAAGTATTTCATAAATGTAGCCTTTCAGCTATATAATTTATGAATTTAGCCAAAAATTCAGATTGATTCATAAAAAGAAAAATTTTTATTTCAAATAAAATAATAATGTATAAATTTTTTTTATAAAATATATATAACTGGTTATTTCTTTATATAACAGTTATATATGGCGAAATTGTAAATTTTCTATTTATTTTAAATAAGTATTATTTATTATAATTAAGTTATAATTTATAAAATTTCTTTAACAGGTGAAAGGTCTTACTGGTTCCCCACAAGGGATGCCATTTGTTACAACCGGATTTGTTTCTGTCGTTGAGTTCACAAAAAGAAATAAATTTCTTTTTATTGGGAACCAGTTTGTAGTCCCAGGACTTACCTGTCACCTTCTAACTAAATATTTATTAAAATTAAATTCTAATTTAGTTTTAGAATAACCAAATTTTCATAAAAATTAATATTAAGTTTTAATTATTTAAGGTAGTTCTATTGGTCCAGTGGTTCTCATTGTGAAGTAATATGTTTCTTACAAATTCACACTATACGAAAGAGAAATTGGTTGAGTTCTGTGTTTGCACAATAATTCAAAAACATGTTTGTGCACAGAATCTGTAAGTATACACAATGCAAATCGTAAGACAGCATGTTTACGTGTAAATTAATATAGAGTAAGGACATTATTTTCCTTTTATTTCGGAATTGAGGGTCGATTGCTATAATCTACAAGGTACCATTTTAATCCTTGAGATCTGAAGTATAATATATTTTAATTTCTTTGAAATCTATAGAAAACTTTTTACACAATCTTATAAAATGTTACGTTTCAAGCGCTTCGCCCATATACTCTCATGTTAAATTCAGCAAAGTTTAAACTAAAATATCTAAAAGATGAAGGTGGATATCCACCCAAATCAAAATACCATTGTAAAGCGTAAATCTTAATTTACAACATATTTCAATTTCGAAAAATTCTATAGAAAAGTGAAAAACCAATAGAACTACCTTAAATAAATTTCTCCTTTTGTGTTTTCTTTCTTTTTATTTTTTTATTTAATAATTAATACATATTTTGTTATTTATTAAATATAATAATTTTCTTACAATTCAATATTCCAGGAAGAGAGGGAGAAGATATATAAATGTATCCCTTGAAGTTCTGTCCTTTAATCTCCGCTTAAATTAACTTATTCCTACACGGTTAAGTTGTCCGTGGCCAGATTAGGTTAGATTCTTCAACTCTCGGTCGTCTAGCGCTCAGCTAATTTATTCGTTTATGTCGTCACTTGCACTTGCTTGTCCTTTTCACTAAATATTTATTTATATAAATTTTTTTTGTTATTTTTTTTTTCGTGAAATAGGTTTCTAGTCTATTTATGCAAAAATTGTAAATTTATATTTTTCTATATTATAATTTTTCTTATTAGCGAAGTAGGTTTCTAAGCTACTTCCTAATGAATTTTATGATAAATAAACTGATTTAAAACTAACACTGACTTTATCTCAGCGGATCAGCAGAGCCGACTTTTGCGGTTGCTATCGTATTAAGAAAAAAGGCCAAGAGTGACGTAGGGGGCTGTTTTTATTGCCTTGCGCCGGGCGATCGAGAGATGGAAAATCCAATCAAAACCTGACATGCAGCTGAAATTTTTAGAACAGAAAATCATTCGATTGTTTTAGAGTTCATTGGCTTGCTTACCAATGCATTCTTGTACTTTCTTTTCCGTCTCTTCTTTACATTTGAAGTTTTCTCAATTTTTAAGAATGCTGACTCGGGACATCACATGGAACTACTTTTTGTTTGAATTGAAAAAAATAGATTAATGAATAATTCCAATCTTTAATATAATTCATTTAACAATTTATAAGGGTTTAGCTCCATGGGATGTCACATGTGCAATACTTTTTATAGAATTATTACTTACTATTTCATGTATTACACGCCTTTTTATACTCTTTTTACAAAATAAATAAATATCTATCTATATCTACCATTTCTAAATTGAGATACAGTATTATGAAATTGCAATTTTGAACGAATCAATGTTTTTATTTCAGTTTGGAAGTTCTAAATCTCGTTTCAATATTGATGAATCTTTATTTAATTTTCATCACTTCTTTTTAAAATTTTTTTAAAGTTGTGATAAAAATTTAGAAATATTTTTGAAATAATAGATTTTCATGATGTGATTGCGATATAACAACCTTAATACATTGATTTTTTAATTAAAAATGTGGATGATTTTAATATGAAAATCATATGAAAATTATGTGTAACACTGGCGTGATTTTTGGATAATTTCCTTATAATAATCACTTTATTTTTATGTGAGTTTTGTTAGTAGAAATATTTATTTACTTTTGAAAAATTATTTGCAATGTTTCATGACTACATCAGCCAACTCTTCAAGCTTATAAATATATGAAGCTATAACAATGAGATAAGTAAAACTTAGTCAATATTAATCTAATATTACAATGATTAAAATATAAGAAAACTTAAAAATAGCTGCAATCGTTTCAATATACATCATGTTTGATTCAATTTAAAATTAAATAAAGTAAATTATTTAATAATAATAATAATTTTATATTAATACTAATTGATATAAAAATTTTAATTTTTGTAAATGTAGAAAATGACAAAAATCGTAGATAACTAATATACTGAAAAAACGTTTTCACTATTTGCAAATGTAATTTTAAAATTTAATTTTGGATTAACAATCAAAATTTATACTAAATCATTAATTTAAATAAATGAAAATTACCTTTTTTGACATTAATTTTATCAGAATTTTTTTTTCCTTCACTTTAAAATTAAAATTTCCATTTAACCAAGAATCATAAGTAGATTCAAATTTATCAAAATTTTGATGGTTTTCTTTCCGAGTTTTTTAAATTTAATAATTAAATTATTAATGTAACACTTTCATAACTTAAAATTTAATGCATCTTTAACTGAAATGTAATCAAGATTAAAATTTTTTATAATACCATCCAACAATTTTATTTTTTTTTATCTAAATTAGAGCCTTTGCAACTTTTTAAAATATTAAATAATTTTCGATTAGTTGTTAAAAAACTAGTCATCCTTACTAATTTCTTAATTTTGCAACAATTAAAAAATTCATCACGGATGCAAATTGTATAATGAAAGAGATCATAGCATAATATTGGAATATTATATGCGCTTGGCACGAAGGATATTTTTCTGGAGGTGTACCACCTAGAACAATTTATCGTTTTTTCATTACTTACTAGGAGAGTGTCACATCTCCGGACCACGGATTTCGCTCAAACTTCGGGATAAGTTTTCAGATGATAAAATATGGAAAAAGCTAAAGTTATAGTCACAAACGCTCAATATTTCCCTAAATACAGGCAATTGAAGAAAATCACTAAAAAGTTACTAGATTTTTAAACACTTATAGCTCTTAAGTATTGATAGCTAGAAGCTTGAAACACTTTTTAAATTAAAGCTGAGATCAATAAAGATTGTGCCTGAATTTTCTTTTTAAAACATTAATTAATAATAAAAGCTGAAATTAAATCCAATTTTTATTACGCTATAACTTTAGGAAAAATAATATTTTGATATGCTATAGCTACTTATTCGAAAGGATTTGAGCACAGCTTTAATTCAAAAAGAGTTTCAAGCTTCTAGTTATCGATACTTAAGAGCTGTAAGTGTTTGAAAATCTAGTGTCTTTTTTAGTGATTTTCTTTAATTGCCTGTATCTAGGGAAATATTGAGCGTTTGTGACTATAACTTTAGCTATTCCCATATTTTGTCATTTGAAAAGTTATTCCGAAGTTTGAGCGAAATCCGTGATCTGGAGATGTGACACTCTCCTAGTTAGTAAGAAAATTTTAATGAACAAACAATGTCACTTTCTTTTTAATAATTTTCATTAGAAATTTATAAAGTATATTTTTCATTTCTTAATTAAAATAATATCTAATGCTCTTTATTTCAAATTTTATTATTGACTCAATTATAATTGTCATTGCTTAAGATTTGAATGAATGCTCTATCTGTAGGAACCAAATAACCTACTAATACTAATGGGAAGCTTGGTACCTAATTCAAAGTTCTTTTATGTATATACTAAAATAAAATTCCATTTAAGGTACACATTGAGAAAAATATTCTTTCCACCAAGTGCACTATTAATATTCAAAATTGAACTTGTATGTGGATATCAGAATGCTTTTATTAAATCTTTGAATTTAATATTAATCTCTTAATTACTTTAATCGTGAACCAATGGATTGTACAAAACTAACTATATCAATTTTTCTCCCGCGCACTATACATTTTAATACAGAAGATGCCGGTTTGGTTAGGTGAGATAGCAAATAAAACACACGGCCTTTATTAAATATATTTAGACGATAACTCTTTATTTAATAATACTATAAATTCATTGTGCTAGTTAAAAGTGCAATATTCTTTAATTTCTAATAAATGATTGAGCTCTGATTAGTAACGAACTAGATGGCTTAGCGTGCGACTTGTTATCGGCTCGAGTGAACAAAACGGTCTGTGTAAGCGAACTAACGGTAAAAGACAAAGCGTGTGAAGCCTTCATATAAGTATAGAGGCGCGAAGAGCAACTTAGAGCTTTTGAATATTCCCGAAGAACCCTAAAACGTTTTTAAAGCATAAGCAATGGCCAAACCAGAACTAATTCAAATAGAAACAGGGAACGATTTAGTATGTCCTTAGGTGATCATAGAAAATAATAAAATTAATTGAATATGTATGTGTGTCTATATATATATATATATATATATATATATATATATATATATATATATATATATATATATATATATATATATATATATATATATATTTTACACCAACTGGAAGAGCAAAAAAATAAAAATCGTTAAATCTCTGGGAATATATTCTTTCTGTTACTTAAAATATGTAAAAAAATGTCAAGGATTAAGATTGGAAGGATCAAGAGCTATAAATCCTTGAAATTTGGAAATTTTTCAAAATTTTTGGAAAAGTCACAACTTTATCATTTTTTTTTCTGAAAATCCTTATGTTTTAGGAAGAAACTCATAACAATACTTCTTGTAGTAAATGAAAAGGAGAGCATGATTTTTTACAGACCTGAATTTTTAAGTTTTCTATTGGTTCTTATATGTATTACATAGTAATTGAAATTGTTAATTGTTCCCCACTTCAGAAATTGATTTTCAAGAGCTTATTTCCTTCCATTTTACATGAGCTTTGAAATAAATTTTTGATTATCTAAGTCAGAGCCATCAATAAGGAGTTATGACAGTTTAAAATATATATTTTCATGTATGCTTTATTTTGCTTTCTCATAGAGAAAGCATTGTATCCATAAAACAATTATTTTTCTATTTTTTTTACTAATTTTTGCATATTTGTACTCAGGGAGTCGTAAAAAGTGGTTTTTAGAAAAGATCAGTGTGTGTGTGTGCGTGTGTGTGTATTGATTTACCCAATTGGATCTCGAAAACTAATCCATGTGTATGCTTCAAATTTTGCATACAATTTATTTTTCTGTCTAACTCGTGCAGAAAGTATTTTAAATTGGTTTTTTTAGCGTTGTTTTTTTTTAGTCATTTGAGGAATTGGAAAAAAATTTTGATTTTTCCTTTTTTTTTAATTTTATGCAAACTACGCGATCAATTCTCTCTAAAATTTGCATGGAAATTATTTGTGATTGCAAAAAAAAAAAGAAAACTTTTGAAAACTAATTTTCTTAACTTAGTTTTAATTATAGAACACTTTCAAATTTATGAGAAAATTGTTTGTATTTGGTTAGTAAATTAGATTTCGTGAACTACTCGATGGATTTGCTTCCAGTTTTGCATACAATTTATTATTTTGTCAGAGAGCTGTTGAAAATCGGTTTTCTTAACATAGTTTTTTTAGAGTCACTTTAAGAATTTTAAAAAAATTTCGATTTCTCATTTTTTTGTATTTTACGTAAACTACTCGAAGAATTTGTTTAAAAATTCGTATGGGATTTATTTTTGACGGCCAAAAGAAAAAATTGTAAACTGATTTTCTTAGCGCACTTTTAATTTTAGAGCATTTTAAAATTTTTTTTTAAATTTTTAGTTTTTATTTTTTTTTATTTTACGAAAACCATTTGATATATTTCCTCCAAAATTTGTATGCAAGTTATTCGCTACTGTCTGAAGAAAACAAGCTTTGAAAACTAATTTTCTCAAAGCAGTTTTAATTTTAGAGCATTTTGAAAATTTTCAAAAAAATTTTTATTTTTCATTCATCTTCTATTTTGCGTAAACCATACCATAAATTTTCTCCAAAACTTCTATACAATCAATTCGTTATTGTCTGAAGAAAAAACGCTCTTGAAAACTAATTTTCTTAGCATGGCTACAATTTTAGAGAATTTTAATGATTTTTAAAAAAATTTCGATTCTTCTTTTTTTATTTTATTTTATTTTACGTAAAGTACTCGATAGATTTGTTCTAAAATTTGTAGGGAAATTATTTGCGACTGTCAGAAAAAGAAAAATTTTCAAAAATTGATTTCCTTAATGTAGTTTTAATTGTAGAGCATTTTGAAAATTTTGGAAAGGAAATTTTGAAAAGAAAATGTTATTTATTTAGAAAATTAGATCTAGAAAATTAATTGATGGATTTGCTTCAAATTTTACATACTATCTATTATTTTGTCTAAGTAGGCGGAAAGCTATTGAAAATTGGTTTTCATAGAGTAGTTGTTTTATAGAGCCATTTTAAGAATTTTTAAAAAATCTTCGATTTTTCATTTTTTTGGTATCTGCCTTCGTAGATAAATACACTATTCATATTCCATTTTTCTCGTTCTTCTAACAACTTAATAAATTTGCTTAGAATGAGAGTGAATTGATAATATCTTTATGAAGCAAGTTTTTAAAAAATAATTTTCATAACACAGCTCTTTGATAACTTCTTCTAATATATGATTTAACGCTCCCACTAATTCTTTTCTCGATTTCTCATTTCCTCTCTGTCTTTCAAACACATTGATAATAATTTTTACACTTACACACATTCACACTATTTTCATTTTCAATTTTTCTTAAACAGATATTATGTTTTTTACATAGAAATCATATTTAAAAAAATCAAATCAAATTACCTTAACTCAATGAGCTCTATGAGAAAGCATCGCGCCAAAGCACTTGGCAGCGTTTTTCATATTGAATATAAATATATATTTTCATGTATGATTTCTTTTTCATATCGAAAATAAATTATACATAAAAATATATATTTTAAACTGTTATAACTCTTTATTGATGAATCTGACTTACATAATCAAAATTTTATTTAAAAGTTCATGTAAAACGGAAGAAAATAAGTTCTCAAAAAGTAATTTCTTCAGTGATGAACCATGAGTAATTTCAATTACTATGTAATACATATAAGAACCAATAGAAAATTTCAAAATTCAGGTCTGTAAAAAATAACGCTAACTCTCCTCATCATTTACAACAAGTAGTATTCTTATAAATTTCTTTCTAAAACATCAGGATTTTCAGAAAAAAAATCATAAAATTGGGACTTTTGCAAAGATTTTAAAAACTTTCCAAATTTCAAGGATTTATAGCTCTTGATCCTTCCAATCTTAATCCTTGAAAATTTTTTTACATATGTTGGGTAACAAAAAGAATATATTCTCAGAATTTTAGCGATTTTTATTTTTTTGCTCTTCCAGTTGGTGTGAAATGTCCCATGTATATATATATGTATATATATATAGCACCCAAAACATACACAAAATTTTTTAGGCCTAGATCAAAATATTAAGAGTTAATGATTATAACATTTTTTGCAAGTTTTCGTTAAATAAATTTTTTTATGAATTTCTTATTTAAACATTATCAAATTTTAATGAAAATTTGATGGAATATTTTTTTTTATAAATAACGTATAAAATTTATCAAAATTTCCACAAATTACAGAACTTATAGTTTTTAGCTTATTCAAGCGCCAATAAGTACTACTTTATATATCCAAGAAACGCTCATGTTGAGTTATTTTTTAAGGTTTAATTTCTCACTGCTTTCATATCCAGCAAATAAACTTTTTCAATAAAGGAAAAAATTGCTGAGACCTTTCTAATAAGCAAAAAATCTGAATAATTTTTTGATCAATGATAGAATTTATGACTATTTTTTTTCCAAGTACTTCAATATTCGCATATCATTATTTGCTGAAATATAAGATTTTATTATAAAATTTCTGTTTTTGGTTGAATTTTTGTTAAATATACTTCATGATGACTTTAAATAAATCTATACATATTCAGATATCTTTGACACATAATTTTAAACCGGAAATGTCGTCATACATTTTTTCTCAAAATTAACTCTTATTGAGATAAAAAATTTAGACTATCTTTTAAGACTTTCTTGCAAATATTTTAGCTTACAGAAATATTCTCTACTTGGACTTAATACCTCTTTTTCTGTAAGAGAAAATTTAAAAGAAGTGTAACTAAAATGCAAACTTAACCGTGATGTATATTTTGATATATTTATTTATTGTAACGGTTATTCTACTCACGTTACAGAAAAGAATTAACTTTTAATTAAATATTAATTTAACTAACAAGGGGACACTACCAGCTTCAGGTCCTGGATTTTTAGTTCGAAGGGCTTAACAGGCTTCTTTTATTATAAAACTAAGAAATTTCCAAGGTTTTTTGCTAACGAGCACTTTATCACCTCTTTTAATATACCTAAAGATGTTAAAAATCAACTTTTTATTAATAATTTCACATTATAATAAATAATCCACCTGCGCAGACTTTCTGAACCACTTCACTTACACTTAAAATACATGATACTCCTTTTTTATACGAACATAGAAGTATATTAATAAATATTTACACTGATGATGTGCTTTCGAGCTTGTCGATTCATACAAAATAGTTATGTCTTTGCTGAATATCACATTTTCCTGTGTCACACCAGGTTCGGTCAAACTCATACTTGAAAATATGAACTGTATCACTGCATGTAAACATACACCGTGTTCTACACAATAATATTGATCACTTTGTTATATACTATACATAAGATTTATTGATTTGTTATGTCCGGTCACCTTAAATAGGTTTACTCGGACATGTGTTTGTTTGGGATATTTCTTGTTGGTATTGTTAAATATTTTTTGGTTTTTAAAAGACTGCGGGATAGAGGAGCTTAATCGCTTACCTTGTCTTAACTGCTGGCTGCGTGGTCGAAAGCAAAGGAGTTTATCTACTTAATAAACTTTACACTGAAGGGCGCAGTGCTCCTCTCTGGTTGCCCGTTTGTTAATTATTTAGGAACTGGATTAATGGCACTTATGTTCGCAGAGATTATTTTTGTATATTCTTGTAAATGATATTTATTTTATTTTATTGCAAATGTTGTATAAGCTATTGATAAGTGAATCGCGCAGATTTACAATAATAAATCGGAAGAAACCTCGTTAGTATTTTTATTTATTTTTATTTGAAAATAAAATAGGAAATATTCTTTTTATTAACACACTTTTTCCCCTAGCAGTAAGTTGTATAAAAATCGCGTTTTTATTGGGCTGACTTGTTAAAATAAGCGCGCGACTAAATTAAGTTATTTCGCTTGTAATTAAATTTAAGAAGGAAATAAAGCGCGAGTTACAAGTTCTTATTGTTATGATTTTACACTTGATTTATGTGCAAGTCGAAAAAGGTGTTACCCTTGCGAGGTCTAACTGCGGACTGACTTATTAAAATTATTTTTCTCTGCAAGAAAGGTACAAATCTAGAAATAAAATGCAAGTTTGTCAAAATTTAATAGAGTCCCATTGGTCAGTTCGGCCGTGAGAAACTCTTTAGAATCTCACATTCGGTGACAGAAGATATCTTCTTATCACGCCTAAAAATGCTGAGGTAGCGTATACAGCGCGCGAACTTACTGCTTTTCTCTTAAGACTAATACAAGAAATTAAATTTATTTTTTTAATACAGTATATTCCTTATTACTAAAAGATTCATTTATTTATCTACTTATATGTATTTATTAATGTTATTTAGGGAGAGAACTGCAAATAAATATGTTTATATGCATACATAATGTATATGCGTATATATAATTATATATACGTACGCACATTTATATGTATAATAAAAGGTTAAAAAAATTAAAACGAAAAATGATTTTTCGTACGTCCGTGATTATGCGGATGTAACACCCCCACCGTGAAAACAAAGCAATAAGATTTTAATTGTTTTGCTTTGGGGTTCCCAACAGTTTGAGCTCGATGTCTCGGATGGTTTTTCTTGATGGTGGCATAGAGTTAGATCTGCTGAGTCCTCTTCTTGGCGGATTCAATGATTCCGTTGACCCAGTGGCTGTTCCGTGTTCTGATGTTTTATCCTTCTCTGTACGTTCGGGCTTAGCCAGGCTCGTAAGCAAATGTGTTATCGAGCCGAAAATGGCCCCCAGGAGTCTTGTACTCCATCCATATACCGTGTATAGAGTGTATCCGCGGATTATGGTGTCGAAGATTAGTTTGATTACTTGGCATAACAGGGTCATCATTAATATTCCTGCCGAGATTTGGCCAAATTTTTGAAACCCATTCCACATTTTGTTAAGTGTGGATTCCATCATTGTTTCCATTTCTTCTGGCGTCAACAGGTTGTTAAACTTTACAGAGCGCGTCCTTGCTTCTCTGTCGTTAAGCCGTCTCGCTATTGCTTCTAGCATTGCAGGCTTTTCGGCTGGAAAGATCGAATGTTCGCGTAGATTTTGCAGGTCTTCCGGTGTGTATATTCCATTTTCCAAGACTTCTGAGATGCTGGCGTGCTTCCAGGTCGGTTGGACAAATGGTTTTAGGGTTTGCGGTAGGTTTACCTCCGTTGCTGTAAGATGAATCTTAAACCATTTCTCGCTGATTTTGAAGATACTTGGTATAAGTGCATTGCAATCTCTAACCGTTCCTATTTGTGCTAGCACCTTGCTGATAGGTTTAGCGAAGTAAGCTTCGTCATCGCAAGTCACTGGTACTTCGTAGTAGCATTGTTCCGTTTTTCTTATTTTGCAGGATCGTGGTACACATTGAATGATGTGGGCGACTTCTCCAGCTGCTATGGCTAAATAACCTTGCTTCTTCATGACT
The DNA here is from genome assembly GCA_017163975.1 of Anastatus disparis. Lineage (NCBI taxonomy): Eukaryota > Metazoa > Arthropoda > Insecta > Hymenoptera > Eupelmidae > Anastatus > Anastatus disparis. Next base: position 1,583,934 of record JAFFSR010000387.1, on the reverse strand, counting down.
TTCATGGCAAAAAGGTCTGGGTTTGAGAACGCCAGAGGTAGAGCATTTTCTATGATTTGCTTCTCCAATATACATCGGTGCAGGACTATGTCACGATATAGTGATCCTAGTTGTTTATCGAGATGTCTTCCGAGATTCATTATTTTTGCGTTAAAATATGTAGTAAGGATGATATCTGGTACCTCCAAGCTTTTTCGGGTGGTGAATGATTTGCCTCTTGTGGTTTCCAAAATGAATAGTTCTGTTTGATCCGTTTCAATTAATTTATATCCGCATAGCATTTCTTCTCCAGTTTTGGTTAGACCAAAATTTATCTTCCCAGTTGAATTACCAAAGTAGATAACAGGAGCGTTCGAATTGTTATCAACCATACGTGTCCCTATACCTTCATATAGGATGGTGAATTCATCGAACTTACATGTGGATCCCATTACTGGAGTCCAGAAAATGCAGCTTTCTTCCTCATCAATGCATCTACCGCTGGTGTAGCTGCATCGAGTTCCGGTGCTTAGGATCACCATATTCTTTTTTTTATCTACGGTGACCTCGTAGTCTGTTGCTTTGATCTCCAGCTTCGCAGTTACGACTACCTTTTCGTATTCATATCCATTATCATTGTAAGTTGTACCCTCACAATATCCGTTTGCATCCAATCTTCCGGCGACTGTGACAGTCCTTCTATTGGTCGCGTTCACCAATAGATTATTTATTACGGAGCGTCCATATTTATATTGGCCATATCTAACGAGATCTTCGCATGCTTCTCTCGTTGCCAACTCCATGAATGTGGTAGAGCCTCCTTTTGCTTTTGAGTTGTGCGAATGCATACCGCAATACGTAATTTCCTGCTCTACCTTTATTCTACATCGGTAAGCTCGGACCTTGAAATATTGAGTATGTTGTAGCAGCTGGAGGTATATTTCTTCTTCAGCAGGTGCTGCGTCGGATAGCACGCAGTCTCCGACTTCTGTAAGTGCTATAGTCGTTATGTTGGGGGTGGCAGATCCGCATTCATATGTTGTAAAAGTGACGGCGACTCGAATATAAGTGTACAAAAAGAACATTAATTTGCAGTTCATCCTCCTATAACAAAAAAAAATAACTTAAGATTATTCGTAGACTCATTATGCTGATACAGGTATGGTTATTATGTTGCGTAGTTACAGTTGATTGAGGTTATAAGCATTTTTACCCAATTACTAAGATAAATTTTTAAAGATGCGTGATTAGGTAAAGTGAATTCACCAACTTGCTTAAGTTTCTTTATTCGTTATTACATCCAAAGAAAAGAAAAATTTGGATATGCACACGTATCACAAAGCAAAGAAATCGAATGATAAAAAATAAATAATACGCAGATTTACGTTAATTATCGTTATGCGTATTCACTTTAAGAAATCTTTAGTCAAATGTAGAGTTCTGATCATTATCGATCGAGCTTTCAGATCTTAGTTTCGTTAAGCGCAATTTATTTGGGTGTACAATTTTCGTAGTATTTTTAAAAGAAATTTTAATATTTCTACCATTTTCTAATATCTCAAGAATTCTATGTGGCCCGGTATACTGCGGTTGAAACTTTCCTTTTCTAGGTTCTATTAATAGCATTACGTGATCATTAACCTTAAAATTACACGGGTTTAACTTCCTATCGTAATATTCCTTGGAACGTCTTTTTGCGTTATTTAGATTTTCTTTAGCTAATTCGTGTATTTCTAACAATTTTGATCTTAATCTAGTCAAATAGTCATAATAAGTATCGGTAGTATTTTCCCCAATACCGCCCTCGCTGATGGAACGCGAGCTATCTTCCCATATACGCATTCGTATGGGGTGAGCTTCGTCCCTTCATGAACGCTGGTATTGTAGGAAAATGTCGCACATTCACACCATTCATCCCATTGTCGTATATTTGATACATAGTTCATTAACCATTCCTTTAACGAGTGATGCATTCGCTCAATAGATCCATTGGATTGAGGGTGAAATGCGGTGGTAGTACATGTTTTAATTTTACACATTTTCGCGACGTTTTTCATTAATGAACTGATAAAATTTGCACCTTGATCCGTCAGGACTATCCTTGGTGACCCATGAATAAAAACAAATCGTTTTAGAAAAGCATCGGCAATTGCCGTTGACGTAGTGGAATCTAAAGGGACAGCTATACAAAATTTTGTTAGCAAATCTTGCATCGTCAAAATGTACATGTCCCCATTTCTGGTCCTGTCCAATGGACCTACGATATCTAACGAAATTTTTTCGAAGCTAGAACCCGGTGTGTCTGTTAACACCATAGGTTGCCTAACCTTATTTCTAACTAGTTTATTTAGTTGACAAGTGCGACAAGCGTTGACAAAATTTTGGATTCCCGCTTTCATATTTGGCCAAAAATAGTGTTGTCTAACTCGGTTATATGTCTTTGTTATACCTTTATGGCCGTTTATTGGTGATTCGTGAATTTCGCGTATAATTTGTTCACGCAGATCTACTCCTGGTATTTGTATCAAGTTTTTACAGATTATTATCTTAGTTTGAGAATCTGAAAATATATCTTTCAACAGATCGACAATTTCACTCCACGTGATATCGTCTATCTGTTCTGTTTTCGAAATTCTCAAGGATACCAGAGACGTTGTTTGGCATACGTCTAGCAGCGAAAAAATAGCATCCTTGAAAATTTCTCTATCTGTTTGTATATGCAGATTTTCTTTAATTGGCAAAGCTATCAGAATCTTTTTGTCATTTTCAATGACTTTTGCTCTTCCAAGGACAATATCTTGCAGGGGCGGAAGTCTTTGTTCTTGTTGCAGAAAAAGTGCTCCTGAGTCGAGAGGTTGATTTTTTTGTGTTATGAAATAGGTCAGATTGTCTTTTGCCATGAGAAAGTTATCTCTCGTTTCGATTATATTTCGTGATGGTCGAGGTCGATTTGATTCGTCTCGACCTATCTCATACTCAACGGATAGAGGAGCTTCATTCGCCCTGGACGGATTTGAATGTAATTCGTCCCTGAGCGATTGATGATCCTCAGAAATATTTGTATTTTCATTCATAGCATCGTCAGTCACGTGAGCGTCTTCGGGTGGTTTATTTGCTGTAGCTTCTAAAGATTCCTTAAGGATGTCTAGCGTCCGTGACAGTTCGTCGGCTGGCAGTTTATATCTGTCTTGCTCGATTTTAGTCAATTTTACGCTTGTTAGTATACTGTCGAAGGGTATCTTATCGTCATAGTCAAAAGAATATATATGTTCGTCTCCGTCTTGACGTGTTAACCATCGTATAGATATTACTTTATTATTTGATTTAATGTACTGTTTGCTTTGGCATAAATAAAAACTGTCCTTATTGTTTCTTACTGCTAGGAAGTCATTCTTTTTAAACAGTGTCTCGGTTGCGATTGACTCTAAAGCGTTTATTTTATAGACCGGTTTACACGTATTTTCCTCGGAAGTTATCTTAACGATTTCTTTAGTTTCCGATTCGCGTATATTTTGCACTTCGTTATCCGGAGGGTTACGTGATAGCGCGTCGGCGACGAAATTAATTTTTCCTGGAAGATATCTGATTGTAAAGTCAAATTTGTCTCTTAATTCAAAATACCATTTTTTTAATTTAGATGTACAGTCCTTTATTTTGTGCAGCCAAACGAGAGGTTGGTGGTCAGTTATAAAGGTGAAATGTCGGCCAATCAGACAATAGTCGAATTGATCGCCGCAAAATCGCATTGCGAGTAGTTCCTTTTGATAGTGCTATAATTCATCTCGGTTTTTGTAAGCAATCGGCTTGCGTAAGCTACAGGTAAATCTGAATTTTCCTTCTTTTGAGATAGGACACCACCGACTGCGTAGTCTGAGGCGTCTGTTGTTACGAAGAATTCCTCTTCGAAGTTTGGATGTTGCAAAATTGGTTCATTAATTAGGCAGTTTTTGAGCGTCTCAAAAGCTATTTCCTGTTCATCTGACCAATTGAAAGCTACTGCTTTCTTCAAAAAGTTTGTCAATGGCTTTGCGATCGTTGCAAAATTTGGGATGAAACGTCGATAATATCCGCACAGACCAAGAAATTGGCGTATTCCCTTGACATTTCGTGGACGAGGGAATTTTTCGACAGCTTGGGTCTTATTTGGGTCTGGTCTCATGCCTTTATGACTAATCTCGTGACCAAGAAATGTCACTGATGTTTCGTAAAATTGGCACTTTAAGGGATTTAATTTTAGGTTAGATTTCCTTAAAGTCTCTGTGAATTCCAGAAATAATTCGTCTAGATCGTTTAGATTTTCCGCAAATAGTATGACGTCATCAATATATCCTAGCTTTCCTTTTCCTTTCGAGCTTAGATCTAACGGTTTATGTCCTAATATTTTATTGGTTAATTCTTGAAAAGTACTTGCCGCTGTTCGAATTCCGAAAGGCATTCTTTTGAAGTGAAAGTGACCATAAGGAGTAGAAAAGGCTGTTTTCTCTCGGTCTTCTTCTCTAATCATCACCTGATGGAAACCTGAATACATATCCACGACGATAAAATAGCGAGCCCCGCCGAGCTGCTCGACTAAATGCGTAATATATGGGATTGGATGTGGATATGGCTTGATTTTTTCATTTAATTTTCGGAAATCAACTACAACTCTCCACTGTGGCTTCCCTTCAATATCGTCTTTCTTTTTGACAACCCAGAGAGGACTGTTAAAAGGCGATTCACTTCTTTCGACTATATCTGATTCTAACAATTTACTTATTTGCTCGTAAACAACTTCTTGCAATTTTTGAGGTATTGGATACTGTCTTACGTTCACTGGTTCTTCGTCGTAGGTTTCGATTTTATGTTCGATTATGTTAGTGGCAGAAAGGGGTTCTCCTTTCAAATGAAAAACATCAGCAGTTTTTTCAATGAGCTTCTGCAGCCTTGCTTCGTTTTCTTCCGCTATATGGTTTTTAGGTATGTCGTTTAATATACATTCTGTTCTGTTTTTGACATTAGCATTGTATATTCGCTCAAAATTTTGTGTGTTTTGAACTTCGATTATCCTTTTTATATGGCTTGACGTAGAATTCAGTGACAGTATTTATGTCTAAGATAGTTCTGTTGATGCATGGTTCTATATCAGAGTAATTTACATAAGTTTCTATTGGTTGATTCACCTGATTTATTTCGATATAGTCCAGCAAATTTGCACCTGGAAGGAAATCTCGAATTATTATATCTTCTTCAGTGGTTTCTGTGCTTTCGTTATCTGATATTTCAATTTCCCCTTTTGTTAGACTTGTGCTTACCGTGTTGCGCGGAGCTTTTTCGGGCTTAGCATAAGTCTTGTAGGTGCTATGTCGCACATTGTCATCGTCGCTTACCGTGTTGCGCGGGGCGTTTTCGGGCTTTGCGTACGATGGTTTTGGATTTCGGCCGGGGATTCGATTAAATTTGCGATAGAGTTCGGAGCGTCATCGTCTACCGTGTCGCGCGAAGCATTTTCGGACTCAACGCATGACGTTGCAGAATTGGGTAACATCTGCACAGGAACCTTAGATTTAGGAATTATATTTTCTTGAATTTGAAGGTCTTCTTCGGAAGATGCGCAAATAGTACTGTCTGAGTAGCGTCTCTGAAAGACTCGATCGTATTCTTCACCATATTCGAAAGTAATTAAGTCATTGATTAGTTCATCGGCTGACCTCGTATCATCTACATTGGCCTGCATAGAAATAAGAGAAGGCGCTTGGTTCGTGACGTTAACTTCTTTTATATCTTCTATATCCATGAAGAGAGTGCTATCTTTGTCTATAAAAATTTTCTCGTTACGATGCTGATAATATTTCTGTGTTGGTTCTAGAGTTAGCGGTGTTATTTTTAGGTCGATATCAAAGATATTGGTATTGAATACCTCTATGTCAACGTAGCCTTGGTCGTTGATTGCCATGATGTTTCCTGCCACTATGCCTTTTTCGTTAAATTTTATTTTCCTAATATAGCCATATTCATCTTCTGGGTTATTCAACGGGAAACGTACAGTTGCGGTTGCTAGAGCAGGTATTCTTTTAACGTCTTTTAAATTTACGAAAGGCAAGGTTTTGTCCTCGAAAATTAGTGCCTTTCGATAGAAATCGAGGCTTGCACCGTGCTGCTCACAGAAGTTTGAACCTATAATTGCTTCTGTTTTCATCGGACAATCATTGGCGACTATAATGACCTCTGTTGGGGATCCATATATGTCAATGACGCATGTACCAATCGAAGGTATATCGGTTCCCGATATTCCTCTTAACAATGGTCGGTTTGATTCGTTAACCATTACGTCTCCGTTAAAAATGCCTATTTTGGCTATATTGGGCTGCGCACCTGAATCAACCATAACTTCAACGAAATTATGTAGAAATTGTGGGGATTCCACGATGACGATTGGCGTTGTTTCTTCTAAGTTGACGGTGTAGATTTAAGTTCTGTTACAATCGCGTTCACTGGACGCGTTTTCTCGGTTGCCACTCCAGGAGCGCCCTTCGCTGAAGCGTTCGTCTCGTTTTTTTGTTGATTCTCTTTGAGCCATTTTAATTTACGGCACTCTTCCTTTACACGACCTCTGTTTTTGCAATAGGCACATATTTTTATCTGGTAATTGTTATTATGACTTTTGTTTCTGTCACTTGATTGGTTGTTAGTCTGGTTGTATCTCCCCTGATTAGATGTGGTTGCTCGTGGCACATCCGGTTTTGCAGCTGCTTCTTCGTTCGTATCTCGTCTATTTTCATAGAGATTCTTATTTCTTTCGTTGATCTTATATCCATGCTTCAAGTTGTCCCTATCAATCTGCTTATCTACCGCGATTGCGTCGTCAAATACTTCGTTCAGAGTTAAGTTTGCTGGGTTTTTAAGCCTTTGCCTAAATTCCGGCGGTAAGCCGTCTCGAAATCCTTCGATTATATCTCCTTCGATTTCAGAAAGTTCGTCACGAGTTAATTCGTTGCTGATATCGAAACGTTTTCGATCGATAATAGCTTCTTTAAGGTCAACGATTCGTGTACTAAAATTAAGCAGTGACTCGTTTCTTCCCTTATAAATTTGATCAAGTTTACCTCTTAGATTGTTTAGAGTTTCTGTGGGGGCAAAAACGGATTTTAGTCTATCGACGAATTCGTCCAATGTTCCGAAATTATTGTGCTCGAACGCGATATACGCTTTGTCTTCGAGTTTATTTTTCACTAACTTTATTAACTCTCTCTCAAGGTGCTGAGGAACTATTTGAGTTGCGCGTTTGCATGCTCTGACAAAAGGTATTAAGTTTGTTCCGTCAAATTTTGGTATGCTGTTCAAGGCCTCCTTTATGTAAATGCTTGGTGGCACAGTCCAGGAATTCTGTGGTTCTGCTAGGTTATTATGAGGTCTTGATGCTGGGTCTGGTGGTAATGTCTGCTGTGCTTGCGGTACGGGGGACGTTGCACGCATTCGATCTATGTCACGGCGCATTTTTACTAATTGAGTTAGCACGTCTTCTGTCGACTCTTCGGTTTCGTCTATTGGCTTTAACCTCAAATTCGTTTTATTTTGAGATCCCAAATCTATTTTATTAGCTTGTACTAAGGGAAAATTTGATACACTAGAGGCAGTGTCCGATATGGTAATTTCAAGATTTTCGCGGCGTTTTCTTTCTTTTTCGAGTTCCTTTTCAAGCATTTGAACGCGTTCTTTTTCTACATTTAACGAGTCCATCGCGTCCTGCTTTAACCGTTCTGCCTCACTTAGGACTTTCTTCTCACGATTCCCTAGCGCTTGTTCTAAATCCTTAATTCTTTGTTCGCGTTCTTTTAAGTTGTTAGCGTATAGTCTCAACTCCTCTTCGGTGAGCGGCAAATCTTTGTCGTTAATTCCTCCGGTAGCCATTTTATAAGATATTTAACATCTAGGCTATTAAAAAAAAAAAATAGATTATCGCTTGTGCAATATATATAAAGATTGATTTCTTAGGTTAATTTTGAGAAAAAGGAGAAGAAAAAGAAATTTTAAATAAAATACTCCTTACTTATAGAAGAAAGGAAACGCGATATAAGAAAATTTTTTTTTTTAATCGATAGTAATTAGATTATTTTCCAACTGCATATGTTGACCGGCTTGGTCAACTTGCAAGGGCGATAGCGGAGCTGGTGCGAGTTGTAGTTCTTCGAGACTCAAATCGATTACAACGCGCTCTTGTTGCGGTTGTCGTATCCGGGGGGGAGTTATTAAATATTTAGCTGGCGTGTCGATTACGTATGGGTTAACGACTAGACCTCTTTTTGGGCCGATCTTCTTTCTCGGTAGTAGAAATTGTGGCTCTAGATCAATGTCGTTTTCTTTGACCCACCCTATAAACCGCGCTCTGGCCTCTCCTTGCAGACTTAGCTTATCTGCTGTTTGCCTTATCTTAGGGCCAAGGCCTCTCCTTTTATTATCTGTCATTTACTGGAGAAATAAAGGGGAAAGCAGAAAAAAGAAAAGAAAAAAAAACAAAACCAAAAAGAAAAAAAAAATGATTATTTGAAGAGAGGAAGAAAAGAAAAAAGAAGAGGAGAAAGAAAAAAAATATTTATTAGAAAAAGTTGCTCCAACACCTAATTGTCTCTTTTCTCTTTCCAAGTCTTTTGCCGCTGTTAAGCGATAAAAGAGAACTAGCACTATATGCCGTGAGGCTCAATAGATACAAGCCCAAAATTGAAAATAAACTTTCAGATATAGGGTCAACTTGTTTCTTCCCTTTTTTATTTTCTTCAGGTTGAGCCCTTCGTGCTGTTAAGCACAAACGGCGAATTGCAAGTCTTATGCCGTGAGGCTCAAGACCTACAAGACCCTCAAGAAATAAAACGTTATGATTAAAAAAAAAATTCTTTCTTTACTCTCCACCAGAAATTTTTAAATGCTGTTAAGCATGAAAAAATAATTTACGAGCTTTATGCCGTGAGGCTCAAAAACTGTAAACCCTGTCAGAGAGAGAGAGAGAGAAAAAAAAAGAAAGAAGAGAAACAGAAAACAAAAAAAAAAAAAAAAAAAAAAAACAACGAAAAAAAAAACAGTAATTTTTAACTTATTTAGTGCAGAATTATATTTGCAAAAAAAAATAAAAATGGTTCACTTCATATTAACATAAGAAAAAAAAGTAGCAAAGGAAAAATTAAAAGTAAATGTATAAGCGTTAGTTTAATCTTACGCCTTGCGTTAGATAAGCTGATTGACTGAGTTTTTATTTTAGCTATTTTTAAGGTAGAGTTTGTTACTTCAGAAAAATGTTAGTTATAGAAACAGGAAAAAGTAAAGTATTTACTTTTACTTAATGTTAGATTTATTGATTTGTTTGTTAATTTATGTATAAATAAATAAGAATTGAAATAAATGTTCTATGCTCATCTAAAGCAAGTATTTTGTCTAGTTATCTAGCGTTTCCCTGCGATAGAGAACGTTTTGAACAATTTATTTAGTATTCTTTCTTTTTCTTTATTCATCCTTTTCCAAATTATTGATTTATAAATAAATTAATATCTTAAACACTGGTTCTGCGCTCATCTAAGACAAGTATTTTGTCTTGCGTTTCCCTGTGATAGAGAGCGCTTCGAATATTTGGTTTTCGAGTAATTAATTTATAAACAAATCAAGAATTGAAAATATTAGTTCTACGTTCATCTAAAGCAAGTATTTTGTCTAGTTACCTAGCGTTTCCCTGCGATAGAGAACGTTTTGAACAATGTATTTCAAATAAGAAAGGCGTTATTAGATTTTATTTTTGATTTATCAACTTATAAATAAGTTAACAGATCGAAAAATCTTTACTCTATGCTCATCTAAAACAAGTATTTTGTCTAATATTATATAGCGTTTCACTGTGATAGAGAGCATTTCGAGTGTAATTAATTAGTATAAAAAGCAGTAATAAAAAAAAATTTGTTAGTGTTTATTAGATATTTGACAAGAAATATCCCACCGTCGCTGTCACCATTTGTTATGTCCGGTCACCTTAAATAGGTTTACTCGGACATGTGTTTGTTTGGGATATTTCTTGTTGGTATTGTTAAATATTTTTTGGTTTTTAAAAGACTGCGGGATAGAGGAGCTTAATCGCTTACCTTGTCTTAACTGCTGGCTGCGTGGTCGAAAGCAAAGGAGTTTATCTACTTAATAAACTTTACACTGAAGGGCGCAGTGCTCCTCTCTGGTTGCCCGTTTGTTAATTATTTAGGAACTGGATTAATGGCACTTATGTTCGCAGAGATTATTTTTGTATATTCTTGTAAATGATATTTATTTTATTTTATTGCAAATGTTGTATAAGCTATTGATAAGTGAATCGCGCAGATTTACAATAATAAATCGGAAGAAACCTCGTTAGTATTTTTATTTATTTTTATTTGAAAATAAAATAGGAAATATTCTTTTTATTAACACACTTTTTCCCCTAGCAGTAAGTTGTATAAAAATCGCGTTTTTATTGGGCTGACTTGTTAAAATAAGCGCGCGACTAAATTAAGTTATTTCGCTTGTAATTAAATTTAAGAAGGAAATAAAGCGCGAGTTACAAGTTTTTATTGTTACGATTTTACACTTGATTTATGTGCAAGTCGAAAAAGGTGTTACCCTTGCGAGGTCTAACTGCGGACTGACTTATTAAAATTATTTTTCTCTGCAAGAAAGGTACAAATCTAGAAATAAAATGCAAGTTTGTCAAAATTTAATAGAGTCCCATTGGTCAGTTCGGCCGTGAGAAACTCTTTAGAATCTCACATTCGGTGACAGAAGATATCTTCTTATCACGCCTAAAAATGCTGAGGTAGCGTATACGGCGCGCGAACTTACTGCTTTTCTCTTAAGACTAATACAAGAAATTAAATTTATTTTTTTAATACAGTATATTCCTTATTACTAAAAGATTCATTTATTTATCTACTTATATGTATTTATTAATGTTATTTAGGGAGAGAACTGCAAATAAATATGTTTATATGCATACATAATGTATATGCGTATATATAATTATATATACGTACGCACATTTATATGTATAATAAAAGGTTAAAAAAATTAAAACGAAAAATGATTTTTCGTACGTCCGTGATTATGCGGATGTAACAGATTAAATGCTCAAATTAATTATTGGAGCAAATCCATTTCAAAAAAACTTCAACCGTATCTGTCTAAATTCTTTAAACTTCACTTTCACTATAAAATAACTGTCTCTAAAAATGTAAAATTTTAAGTTATATTCAACTTTACACAATAAAAATCATCAAGCACAAAATTAGTCCAGTGAAAAAAGATTGAGCGCACAAATCTTATATGAAATACATACTGCAATACACTTCTCACAATACTGCACCTTCTGAAATGATGTCTAATACTAAACAAATAATTGTAGAACCTTAGAAATGTATTTAGAGAATCTTTAATAGAAAATAAAATACTACTTTATAAATCAAAGTAGTAGTTCACTTTCTATTATCCTAAGAACATTAAGAACATTAGTTAACCTATGGAATTCTTATTATTCATTATTATTGATTATAACTGATCATTAATTCTTCTACACTTGTTCCAGATCTCATTGATTAAATTCCTGATATCCTGCAATAAAAAAGGAAAATTTACAAAAAGCAATCCAAAACTTTTTCAAATCAACTATTTAAAATTTTATTTTATTTAAAAAAAGGTTTCTGAACTCCTAAACGTTCAGTTAATTTTCGAACGTTTTAAAGGCCTTTCTTGATAGACGTTCCTCGTTACACGTAACACGTTTCTTGTACCTAATCTTGTACCTTCTGTTGTCCGACCTTTATTGACTTTATGATCCATGACATAAAAAATAGACCTTATGAAGCCAAACCTGCAAACTTGTCTGAAATGGTTTGTTTATTATTTGTTAAAACTGTTTGAACTTCATTTTACACCTTAGATTTTAGGTTCGACTTTATAAAGTCTATTTTTTTATGTCATAGATCATAAAGGTTGGGCAATAAAGTTTTTAATTTAGGTAGAAAGAACGTGTTACGTGTAACGAGGAACGTCTATAAAGAAAAGCCTTAAAATTGAAGCCTTTGAATAGTTCGGTGAAAAGATGAATATTTTGTACCTTTTTTACATTTGGGAATAGTCGTCTGAAAAGTTTTGGAATGTTTCGTTTCGACAAATTTTCAACAAACCGTACGTGCGTACTTATGACGTACGGAATATGCCCATCGAAATATTGTTTGGACATACACCCAAACAATATTTTATTATCATTAAAAAATAAAAGTACGCACAAATAATTGTATACAAATAATTAAATAATAATTTTTTCGCGCAATCGATTTTGATATTTTTTTCATGATAATTGTAACAATATGCGTCCAAACTTTATAAATTCGGGTACTAGTATATCAGCGCTTCTATTCCAGTGGCAGAAATTGGAAACTTTTAAGGTGTCTTTTTCGCCAGCTATAGTTTGTTGTTTATAAAAATTAAAAGACTTGTTAAGTTTTTGAAACTTTCAACAAAGTGAGTTTTTATTTTAAATATTAATGATAATTTTTTTGAGGTCATCTCATTCAAAGTTTAATAATTTTAGATTTATAGATTTAACAGTAATTAAAAGATTCAAAAGATAAAGTTTAAGTGGGTATATCGTAGAAAAACCATCGACAAAGCGACCTGAATTTTTTTGGGGATAATATTTGAAATAAAAACACACTTGGTTGAAAGTTTCAAAAGCTCAGCAAGTCTTTTAGTTTTTATGAACAACAACAAACTATAGCTGGCGAAAGAATCACCTTAATGTCTAATAAGAGACCTACCCCCACCATAAGAGTTTCAGGACCTGTATATACGACCTTGGTATTTATTTATTAAAGTTCGTTTGAATGGGTTTTATATTCTGCTTCACATTTTCTAACATCAGCTGAACCAACAAGACGAATATTTTTAAAATTTGACAAAGGAAATAAGATTCTAATTTTAATTGCTGTTTTTATGCATGAATTTTTTACAGAAGATCACAGAATCTCCATAGATAAATTTGTTTTTTACCGAAGAAAGTAAGTAATTTTATTATGTATGTTAATTTTATATGAATTCAGGATTGAGTTTTTTATATTTTATCCAAAAAATACATTCTCATAATTGATTTATGTTAAATATCTTTCTGCAATAAAATAATTTTTCATTATAATAATTCATCTTTTGAAATCTTACATTAAGTATCCTGCAGAGATATAAGGCAAGTATGTAATTATTAAGTGAATCAATTCTCTGAATGTAATTTATTTGATTAGACTTCGTTAAAATGATCTTGGTTTTATAATAAAAATATTTTTTACAATGTTTGTCAAAGCATATTCATAAATTATCTTAAATAAAATTCTAAAATTGTTTAATTATCATTGTTTAGATAAATTGATTTAATAACGGTCGGTTTCATTAGTGAATGACCTAGAAATGGAGGATACTCAAGGTTTTCATCCCTTATCTGTATCTGCTACACAGCTTTTAACAGAAGCTGTATTTTTTGCTATACGTCTTCTGCAAGACAGATGCTATATAAACCAAAAACAAAATGATTCTCACAGTTTATTGGAAGCTCGTACACTGGGCTCTCAAATAGTGGATACTATTATTCAAATTTCAGAACAATTATGTTTTAGAGAAGAAGAAGAATTTATCTGCGAACATGAGAGAAACTCCTGAATCAAGTAAAGAAGTTGAAGGATGATTGAGTCAAAATGTGACAAATCAATCTTTAACAGGTGAATAAGCATTAGTTTTTTCATTGAAAATTTCTTTATGATTTATTTATAAATGTCATTCCACACCAAATGTAGACAGCAGGTCAAAATTTTAATCCCAATTTTGACGCTTTTAATTTGTTAAAGATGATTTTCAGACTGCTCCAGGATTTCCTCAGATTTTTTCGAATTCAGGACAGAGTAACAGGGCTAAAAGACAAGTTAGAATTGTTAAAAATCAATATTTTTGTTTTATTTCTAGTTTGGTTTACTCCAGTTTAAAACATTTTGACTAAAAAATTATATTTATTAAAATTGTTGTAAAAAATACACTTTTTCAAATGATTTTTATTGTGGTCTTAATCTCAATGTTAAAATTATTTTTCCATAGGTTTAAAAATGGAATCCAATTTTTCTCAAATGTCACTAGTAAAGATTTGCGAATTTTGGGAATTAATAGACTCGGAACTCTTTACAATAATTTAAGACCAGTTATGACATGGAAATGAACATAAAAATGCAGTTTTATATAAAATTACACAGAAAAATTGTATTTTAGCTACAACATTCAATATTCTATCTATATAATATAGCATGACTCCTTGTGAAATGATCCAATGGATATGCAGTTTCCTTTACAAGATACTCTCTACCTCTTGTCTACTCAAAAATATTATTCATCATTTATTCTTAAGAGCATGACGAAGCTGTCCGCCTTCTAATAATATTTCCAATCTTAACTTATGAATAAACGATGCGTTTAATCGAGTTTCTTTGCTACAAAGAAAAAATTTTTAAGATTAAACTCTAGTGCGGACAACTCAAAAAATCCACCAAAATATTATACATACAAAGTTATAATAAAAACTTTCAATATGTCGTATTTTAAGGTTAAATTTGTCGAGTTTGATATCTAATTTCTAATCCAAGCTCATAAAAAAATAAGAAGTCCAAATGATTTTTTATTTTAACAAAAATTATTGTATAAATATAGCTTTAGTGCGGACAAGTCATTATATTTGTTTAATTTAAGAATTTAAAAAGATATTGATAAAATAAAAAAAGCAATACTCGATTGCTGCAGCTCCGACATGCCGTTAAGCATAACATGAGAAATTCTGTATTTCAGTTACGGCTATTAATACTTTGCCTACATAAAGTAATACAAATTACAGAGTATTAGTCCATTTTATATGCAGCTTTCTTTGAATAGATTCTCTTCATTTTTTTTACATCTCTTATATTTATTATTGTGCCAAGCAGATCTAAGCCCATGACCAATTCTTGTGCACTGCTTAATCTTTTGAATTTCATAGACTATTCTCATATTTTCCTGCTCAATATATATCATTTAAAAAATTGAAATTCAGACAATTAATATCAAACTATTTAAATTTTAAAAAGGTTAGACTTATCCCTCGCAGCAAAATGTTATTGTTATATGAATTTATTTTCTTATTTTCTGTAAATTACTCTGATTTGTTGCTATTTTTTGTTATTTTCTGTAATTTTTTGTCTAAATTTAAACACTTTAACAAAAAAATATCAGAAAAATGGTTCGAATAATAATGTATAATAATTATAACTAAAATAACATTAAAATTTTGTGTTGATTTTTCTCAATTTGTATTTTTTTGTACTATTTTTATATTAGATTTTGTTATTTAAAATAAATTTTTATGACATTTGGTTATTCAAAGTTAATTTTTATTATACTTTGTGATATAAAATTAATTTTTAATGTATTTTCTTATTCAGAATTGAGTTTAACTATTTTTTGTTATTATTATGTTATTTTTTAAAAATTTAAATTATTTTTTGCTATTCGCTAATATTTTATATTATTTCCCGTTATTTTTTTACTCTAATTCATGATTATCTATTATTTTTTATTATTTTCTGTTATTTTTCTGTTAAAGTATCTAAAAAAGTAACAGAAAGTAATTGAAAATAATAGAAAGGAAAAAAAAAAACAAAGAATAATAATTTATAAAAAATAATAAAAACTAGCAAAAAATACCTCGCTCCTAACGTCGCTCGGTTGAATTTTCATATATGATATTATCATGTATAAATTAGCCAATTTTAAAATAAAAAAGAATTGCCGCAACTTGTGAATTTTGATATTGTAGTTTTGTACTAAATTAAATTCTTATATTTTTATAAAAAAGAATAATTAAAGTTACAATACGCATAAAAATTGTTTAAATACAAATCATATCATGATGAATTGAGAATTTGCTCTACTAAATTGCATTAGAATCAATAAAAAAAAAATAGGAATTCATTCTTTTTAATCACGTGTTTCAATAACGAACCATGAAATAATCGAAAACAGTATTTGACGTTTACGAGGACTAACAACTACACGGAGAAAAGAAAGTATTGTTAAAATAGGTTCTAAATCAAGTATATCTAATTTATGTACTAAGGTACTTAAAAAAAGAGTGGCGATATAATTTCAATTAGTACTATAGCTCGAATTTTAGGGACCAATGTTGGTACTATTATATTATGAAGTAAGAGCATAAATTTGCGATGCTTACTGTCTTTTATTGGTACTAAGACTGATATTTCACTTACTCGATTCAAGGGCAATATTTCGCAGAAAATGTAATTATTTATCTCTTTTCGGACGGCTTTTCTTGTTACTAAAATTAAAAATGATTAAATCTAAAATTATTTACATAATATATAACACTTCAAAATTACTAATAATTAATATTTTGATTCGTGATATTTGAGGAATAAAACGATACATGTTTATCTTCCATATTCCATTTTAAAATAGTTACTTTTGAGTTTTAAATTAATTATTAGTAATTTAAAATTAATATATATATATATATATATATATATATATATATATATATATATATATATATATATATATATATTATGATTCACATTATATTTATCAACTGTTGAAAATTGTCACACAATTTAATGAGTTTTACGTTAAGTTTTTCGCTCCTAACGTCGCTCGGTTGAATTTTCTTTTATTATATTATTATGTATAAATGACTAATTTTAAGTTAATAAGACTTTATTAATTTAAGTAAATTTTAAGTACTAAATGAAATTGAAAATAATATGATGAAACATAATATAAAAATATATGTACACATGTGCTTAAAGTAAAAAAGCGTATAATTTATTCCATCAAGTGACTATTTCTCACTCTACTTCCATAAGAAAAACAAAGATAGTACGATATTTGATATAAATAAACTGAGAACTGGGAACTGAGTAACGACTATAATTTCCAGACCTTAATGTATGACCATAAATTTGATTTATGAAAT
Organism: Anastatus disparis; assembly: GCA_017163975.1. Lineage (NCBI taxonomy): Eukaryota > Metazoa > Arthropoda > Insecta > Hymenoptera > Eupelmidae > Anastatus > Anastatus disparis. The sequence continues at coordinate 1,566,926 of JAFFSR010000387.1, read as the reverse complement.
AAATTTTTACGTGAAACATGCTTAAAAAAATTTTGTGTTCATTTCTAACAAAAATATCTTCACAAATGTATTTTTAGGCACGACCGCTATACGGAAGTGCCTTATATTTTCGACATCACGAAAAATTTAACCCTTTAAAAAATGTTATTTTATGATGAAAAACTTATTTTTATAGCAAAATAAGACTATTACGAGGCTTCCTTAAAATGTATGTATGAATGTATGTGTGTGAGAAATTAAGTTTATGAATTTTCTCGACGAATTTTTATCCGATCTGAATAATTCAAACGGGGAATTATTTTAAATAACAACATAAGTAAACGTTCCTATTTTGAAAAAAATCGTTGAAAGCGTTTTCAAATAGGCGCCTTTTCAATGGTCAAAAAAATGGATTTTTGGTAATAACTTGAGAAATACGATTTTTAAAAAAAAAGTATATTAAATAAAAGTTATAGAATATAAAAAAATAAATGATTTTTATGTTATGCATTTTTCTCTAAAGTTAATATTTTTCAAATTGTTCATGAAAAACGTTAAAATTGAAGGCTTTTTAATGATAATTTGATTAATATTATTTAAAAGAATATATATGAGCATATCTCCACAACTTTTAATTTTTTTATAATGTTTTTGAAAAGTCATTTTACTGCTGTTACTGGGTAGCGAATAATGCACACTATTCAAACTAGGTTTACATCTTTTGTACAATCTTGTTCCTCTATTTTTTATGTATATGGTGAATGTGCCACCAATGCTCCAGTAGATATTTCTATAAAACGAAAATTTTTACATGGATAAAATTTCCGAACTTTTATCCATGTAAAAATTTACGTTTTATAGAAATATCTACTGGAGCATTGGCGGCACATTCACTATATACATAAAAAATAGAGGAACAAGATTGTACAAAAGGTGTGAACCTAGTTTGAATAGTGTGCATCATTCGCTACCCAGTGACAGCTGTAAAATGACATATCACCAAAAGATTAAAAGTTGTGGAGATATGATCATATATGATACTAAAAAGATAAATCTTATTTTTTTCTATAAATTTTATTTCATATACTTTTTTTCGAAATTCTTTTTTTTTAAGTTATTACCAAAAAATCATTTTTTCAACCTCTAAAGGGATAACTGTTTTACAACCGCTTAAACGATTTATTTTTAAACTGCCAATAATTATTTGTATTATTGTTTTGAATCATCATCCGTCGGAATGATTCGGATCAAATAAAAACTTTATACAAAACTTTACTTTTAAGCTACTGAACTATAAAATAATTTTTTTTACTTGTAACTTTTGATAGATTATTCTATTCAAAACTTTAAAAAGTATACATGAAAATATGTCTTTTTCACATAACATGAATTTCTTCGAAATCAATCAACTTAATTCTCAAGAAAAATTTAAATAATTATAAATCTGTTTTTTTAAATAAATACAATAAATTCAAACCTCCTGTTGAAAGTTGCGGTAAAAAATACAATGAAAAAAAAAATAAGATTAACATTTAATGCTTTTGCGTTTGTAAATGTTTTGTTTTAATATTCTTTGAATATCAAATAGCGAGTGCAGAGCGCGAGCGTTTTCGATCGTGCCTTATATGCAAGAAGCGAAGCTTTTTGCATGCCTTGCATCGCGTCGCGATGCAAGGCCCAAGGTCATTTCAGAGCTGAGCGTCGCTCAGTTCTGAAAGGACCGAAGTGCGAGCCACAGCGGCCCTTCGGGCCGCTGTGGCGAGCTAGTATATATATGAAATACGAAATTTAAATAAAAAAACCATAAAATTAAAATACACATTTTTGGTTAATTTTAAATTTAAATATTTCAGAATAATAAAATAACTGTTTGCAATTACTTAACAATCCTTTTGACATCTAATATAAAATATTGATAAGATACAAATATTAAAAAGTGTATGTATCACAAGTAAGGTTTGCATATCATAAATATTATAATTTTTAGAAAATTCTTGATATCAATAGATTATTAATTTAAAAAATTATATATTTTTTCATTGATGACAAGTAACTTTTTAAATTTAGTTAAAATAATACTGTAAATGTCAATCAAATAACATTTTCATCAAAATAAATTTCAACGCTATAATTATTAAAATAAACCTCTTTATTTAACTACAATCTATTGTAATAATTATTTTTTTAATATATATATTAAAAAAATAATGATTTTATTTGATGAACAGTTTTATAAATATTATATATTTATAATTGTATAACTAAATTCATTAAATAAAAATTTTATTCAGTTATCATTTAGAGAATAAAGTATTTAAATTAGTTTTCATGAAAATATATTATTTAAAAAGTTACTTGTTAACAATTTTTTATAAATAACATCCATTTAACCTTAATTACATTTTCATTTGTACACGTGTCAGTATTTAAATGAATCGTCATTTATATAAAAATTGTTAACAATTAAATATATTAATATTACATATTAATATATTAAAATTACATTTACCTTAATTACATTTTCATTTGTACACGTGTTTGTATTTAGATGAATTGTCATTTATATAAAAATTCCCTGGTAGAAAATGAAACGCTTTGTATTGACATTTTATAACCAGTAGAAATGGAAAGGCTTTTTTTAACATTTTATGGCCATTTCTTTGGCATTATTATTACTAATAACCTCAAATTTTTATATACACCATTTCTAATGGTCACATTTCTACCAGGGTTGTTAACAATTAAATATATTAAAATTCATTTCATTAAAGAAATAATATTTTTAATAAGAAAAACATATTAATTTTTAAAATACATCAAATTACGTCATTTAAAAAATTATCATTACATGATATAAAAATATTTTTTTCAATACCGTTTGAACATAAATTTTATGAAATACAATTTAAAAAAATTATTTATTTGATATTAATTTTTTTTTAATATTCAATTATAAAGATAGGAAAATATATGAAATACTAATAAATTTTTCTGATTATTTCTATAATTATGAATTTATATTTATGAACTGTCTAGATGGATGGAAAATTTCCCCTGAAAAAGTAAACATTTCGAAAAAAAATTTACTTATTATTTGCGAAACACTTATTATAAATGCGGAAAAAATTAATATTCTGTAATATCACTCTAAAATTTGTATTAAATATGATCATTGAAAGTACAATTATTTCATTATGTTGAATTTGTTGTCAAAGTTTGATTATATTCTACTATAAGAAGATATAAAAATTAACTGTCATATTTAACTCTCTTCCCATTCTATTGTTGAATTTCCACAAAAGGAATGTTTTAACTTGTAGTATGTACAATGATGATTATTTATTTAAATTTTCAAATTTTTCTAATCATTAGTTTTCAAGATATTTAGATTTCTGATTCTAAATAGAAAAATATTAATAAATAATATTAGAACCCATACTCCTCCATAACTAATGAATAGATTTATTTAAAAATTTAACTAAATAATCTTCGTGATACACCCTATATGTTAATGCATCTCTTTATTTAAAATTTTGAAATACAATGGAAACATAGTCAATATCTATGGGCGCAAGTGTACTGTCCATTTGACATCTCCTTAAATAATTTATACTTATAAAATTTACATAATATTTTATAAAAACTATTAAAACGATAATCATATACTTAATTTTATTTCAAACTATGAATAAAAATTATCATTAAGTGATAGCTTATAAATAGTTATATTATTTTATTAAATACATTTCCAACTTGAATAATTATCTTCATGTTAAAGCTAAATTTAATTAGCATTCAATTCCACAAGTTATTTAAAAAATTTACCAATATTCAAAGTTATTAAAAAGTTAATTATTAAAAGTATTCCCATATCAAAATTTCAAAATTCTATTAATTTAATTTTTATTCTTTACATTAGAGAATTAGTTTTAATGTTAAAATTTTTTTGTGATATGCAGCATGTATATATATTATCTTATAGTAAAAAATTTTATCACCTCGTATAAAAATTATTTTTAAAAAGTAGAATAATACTGTGAATAAACAAATGATTATAAAAAAAATATTGAAAACTATAAATAACAATAAAAAAGCGTTAGGCTGGAGATAAATAATGATTGTTTATTATCATTTATACAGTTTTTAAATGTAGAAACTGCGAATATCCGTGAATAACTGTAAATAAATTGAAGAATACAATTATTAGAAATAAATCTGAATAATTTTCATTTTGGTTCTTTTTACAACAAACTTTCTTTAATGATTTATTATATATATATATATATATATATATATATATATATATATATATATATATATATATATATATGCGACATTTCACACCAACTGGAAGAGAAGAAGAATAAAAATCCCTGAAACTCTAAGAATATATTCTTTTTGTTACTCAAAATATTTGAAAAAATTTTCAAGGATTTAGATTTGAAGGATCAAGAGCTATAGCTTCTTGAAATTTGGAAAATTATCAAAATTTTTGGAAAAGTCCCAACTTAATCATTTTTTTCCTGAAAATCCTGATGTTTTAGAGAGAAATTCATGAGAATACTTCTTGTTGTAAATGAAGAGCAAAGTTCGCATGATTCTTTACAGACCTGAATTTTGAAGTTTTTTATTGGTTCTTTCATGTATTACATGGTAATTGAAATTACTCATTGTTCGCTACTTCAGAAATTTCTTTTCGCGGGCTTATTTTTTTCTATTTTACATGAACTTTAAAATGAATTTTTGATCATGTAAGTCAGAGCCATCAATAAGGAGTTAAGACAGTTTAAAATATATATTTTCATGTATCATTTATTTTCAATATAAAAATTAATCATACATTAAAATATACATTTATATTCAATATGAAAAATAAATCATACATGAACATATATATTTCAAACTGTTATAACTCCTTATTAGTAGCTTTTTCTTAAACAATCAAAAATTTATTTTCAAGTTAATAAAAAATAGAAAAAAATAAGCCCTCAAAAAGCAATTTCTGAAGTGCCAAACAATGAGTAATTTCAATTACCATGTAATACACGTGAGAACCAATAGAAAACTTCAAAATTTAGGTCTTTAAAATTTGATGCTAACTTTTCTTTTCATTTGCAACAAGAAGTATTCTTATGAACTTCTCTTTAAAACATCAGGATTTTCAGAAAATAACCATAAAGTTCAAACGTTCCAAAAATTTTAAAAAATTTCCAAATTTCAAGGATCTAAATTCTTGAAAATTTTTTATCACATTTTCGGCAATCAACAGAATATATTCTTAGAGTTTCAGCGATTTTTATTTTCTTGCTCTTCCAGTTGGTGTGAAATGTCCCATATATATATAAATGTATAATTGCCAAAAATAACCATTTTTTATCGTTATTATTTTTACAAATTCTATTATTATTTATTTATTATATAACAATTTATTCATAGCATTTTTCATAATTTCTTTTATTTTTCAGCTTTTAAAGTAAAAAGGCAGTAAATTAAATTAGTTAATATAAAAGCAATTCTTTTGTGAATATCTTTATAAAAAGTTCATTAAAAATGAATTAAAATTTTGAAAATAATTTAAATTTTCAATAATGGTTTTGACTGAGAAAGAAAAATTGATTGTTAAGGGACAGGGAATGTATAGTTGAATTGCTTTCATGTTAACTGATATTCATGTATTAAAATTTAATAATATTTCAAAATAGTGCACCTCATACAACATGCAATTAACTTCACTAATTCAAAGACCATAATATATTAATTCAGTACCGATTGATGGAGAGTTAATACAGTTATTATTTTCTGGAAATTTAGAAAAGAGTCACCGGATTTGTGTGTATTATAATAATCGGGTGATTCATATATATGACAGTTTAAATCTCAAATATCTACAAGATGAGCGTAAGATTTATATAAACAGATTATTTCCAAACAAATCGGAATTGAGCATAGTATTCGAAACAGTACAATCACAAATAAATAATTATAATTGTGGCGTTTTTGCAATTGTTTTTGCTGTTGCAATACTTTATAATTTAGGTCCATGTTGTTTAAGATATGATGTATCTCAAATGCGATTACATTTATCAAGAATTTTTAAAATGCAACAAATAAGAATGTTTCCAGTTTTACAAAATTATAATAATGCAAATATTAATTACGATAATCCACCGGACATGATAAGAAGAAGTTTTTGTCTAAATCAAATACCATTGAATTTAGATTTCGCCGATCTTGAACTATTAGAAAAAAACTCACAAACGCATTTATTGGCAGAACAAAGAAAGATCATGGTAATGTATCGTAAACAAAAGAATTCGAATCATAAAACAATTTATATGGAAATTGACAATGACATTTCAGATACAAATTTTTCAAAACCAGATAATGATATAATGGGAATCGATGATATCCACTTAAATTATAACGATAATGAAATTAGGACAGTTGAGATTAAATAAAATAAAGAAAAAAAGAAATCAAAAGAAATAGATGAGAAAGAAGCTTTATTTGTAACAGGACTTAAGAGTATGACAAAGCTGCCAGCCTTCTAAAAATATTTCCAATCCTAACTTATGAATAAACGATGCGTTTAATCGAGTTTTTTTGCTACAAAGTAAAAATTTGTAAGATTGAACTCTAGTGAGGACAACTCAAGAAATTCACTAAAATATTATACATATAAAGTTATAATAAAAACTTTAAATGTATCGTATTTTATGGTTAGGTTTATCGAGTTGGATATCTAATTTCCAATCCAAGCTCATAAAAAAATAAGAAGTCCAAATGATTTTTTATTTTAACAAAAATTATTTTAATAATATAGCTTTAGTGCGGACAAGTCATTATATTTGTTTAATTTATAAATTTAAAAAGATATTGATTAAATAAAAAAAGCAAAACTCAATTACTGCAGCTCCGACTCCCGTTAATAGGAGAATGATAAGAGAACAATCACATAAATATAAAAAAATTTCAGAAAAAGACATTATTATGAAAATGCAACAAAAAAAAAGTAATGATAAATTAGAACTAAGACGAGTTCAAGAAACTTTACGTGAGAAAAAAGCTTATATGAAAATGAAAAAAGGAAAACCAAATAAATATGAAAAAATTGAAAATATTAAGATATAAAAAATAAAATCATTTGAAAATAGAGATACTTATAAATTGAAAAATTGCATAAAAAAGAAAAATCACGCAAAAAGAGACTTATAAGAGAGTTATTACTGAACAATATAATGAATATGAGAGAAAGGTACAAATCAAAAATCAAAAATTGAAAAATGCCGTTATTATTAAAAAAATACAAGTAAAAAATGATTGTTACCAATTAAAATAATTACGCACAAGGTGTAAACAAATAGAAATTGATGACAATAAATATGTTAATAATGATACTAAAATAAATAAACCGATAGATGAAAAAAAGCGAAAACATAAATATGATTCTTATCAATTAAAGACATTATTTATTAAGTGTAAACGATTAAAAATTAAAGACAACAATTATAATGAAAATTACAATAATAATAATTATAATAACAATCATAATATTGTATTGAACAGAGCTATTAATAAAACAATAAGGGGCAAAGTAGAAAAAAAATTAAAGACATTAAATGAAAAAAATATTAACTGAAAAAATTAATTCGAAACTGATTGGTTGCATAGCAAATATATATTTCGATGAAAATATCATATCTGAAAATTACATTGGTTTCATGACAAATACATGTGTTTATCGTGATGCGAAAGATTTTGCTTTCGAATATACTAAAAGTAACGATTTTCCCAATTGTTGTCATAAAGGTAAAGTAGAATAGTTAGAAAATCTTCCTTACCCAGAATAATTAAAGTGTTTAGCAACTGAATTAACGGAAGAAATTATTGATTTTCGACGAAATGTTAGGTTGTACAATGATGCTTTAGCATTCGCAAATTTTAGTGTTAATTTTGATACATTGCCGAGTAAAGGACCAAAAGTTATTAGAATACGTGGAAAAATTTACCATAATGTATATGCGTTACATCCTAATAAAGATGAAGCACGTGAATATGGACAATTATATATTTTAGATAATAAAATGGCAACGATTGAACGGAATGAGTTTAATATAAATTAAACATTATTAAAACATTTAGATATCTTGATAAGAGACATTAACCCTTATGCTAAAGCCTATACAATAAATCATTAAGTAGAAGAAGAAGAACTCCAATGATGTGCAAAAATCTATTGTCCTCCAAGAACTGTTACTATGTCTATTGTCCGCAATAATATTTTGGATAAAAATAGATATAATCTTTTTACCTGTAATGAAGTTGCAATAGTATATGTTGGAGAAGACGATTAGCCTCCTATTGAACGTGATATTGTCATTTACTCTAAGTATGATAAACCAATTGGTATACCGACAATTAGCAAACATACAGATCCTATGACATATCCGCTTATTCATCCTAATGGTGGTTTTGGATGGATGCCAAATTCATATCAACTGACGCTTTCAAAATAGTTTGATATGATGTTGAATCAGCTATATAAAAGGACGCGCTGTTAAATCGGCTGCATATAGGGATGCGCTGTTGAATCGGCTGCATATTGGGATGCGCTGTTGAATTGGCTGCATATTGGGATGCGCTGTTTAATCAGCTGCATACTGGCTGCATATTTATAGAGCTAAATAAAATGTAGGACCTGAAAAATTATTGGGCCAAAAAAATTTAAGGCCCAAAAAAATATAAAGCCCAAAAAATATTGGTTCCAAAAAATTATTGGGCCCAAAAAAATATTGAGTCCAAAAAAATATAAGGTGCAAGAAAATATAAGGCCCGAAAAACTATAAAACCAAAAAAAATATTGGACCCAAAAAATATAAGACCCAAAAAAATAAGGCTCAAAAAAATAAAGAGCCCAAGAAAATATAGGGATGAAAAAAAAGAAGGGCCCAAAAAAATGGGCATTGAATAAAAATATGGGTGGGGTCCAATATTTAGAATGTCCATTTTACATTTGCGTCAAAAATACAAATCCCAATTATTCGAACCATTATTTCATAGTTTCGAAGTTCAAATTTAAGAAAATTCATAAAATAGAAACGTGTAAACTACAAATGCCCAATCAAACGAAGTTAGATTATTAGAATATTATTTATTCGACGCTAAAGATGAGTCTATTATTTCGAAATTACAACTGCACTAATAAACATAAAAATAAAATAGAAGTTTATCTAACCGAAAACTACTGATTTATTCATTGCTGATGTCTTGAACTTAGTAATTTTCGGTTAAATGAATTTCTATTTTATTTTTACGTTTATTAGTTCAGTTATAATTTCGAAATAGTTGACACATTATTAATTTCGAATAAATAATTTTCTAATAATCTAACTTCGGTTGATTGGGCATTTGTAGTTTACACCTTTCTATTTTATCAATTCTCTTAAATTTGAACTTCGAAATTCCGGAATAATTGTTCGAATAAATGGAATTCGTATTTTTGACGCAAATTTTAGATGAACATTCTATATATTGGACCCCCCCCCCAAAATATAGGGCCCAAAATAATATAAGACCCAAAAAAATATGGCCCAAAAAGAAGCTTATGACTTATGAGTAATAATTACATAAGGCCCAATAAAAAATTGCTACTTTTATAACCAAAAGATTAGACACATTTAAAAAATGCGGAGAACCGGGGAAACGGAAAAAAAGTGGTTTCACTTTAATATAATATAAGATTATTCCAAAATAACATTTACATATTCATGTCAGATATCTGAAAAATAATAATTCTCTTTATTTATGTTTTTTCTCCAAGTTCAGCTCTTTATACTTGTGCACTTTGTCACTGATAAAGAGTAAACATCTTGATTTTCAGCAATTTTATCTTAAATCTCGGCTCTTTAACTATGACACGTAATTTCCCATAAATCTGAGAAAATACTGGAGCATTCTAGGAAACATCTCTAACAACTCGACAGAGTTGGAAATAAAATCGAAATTTTGATCTGCTCATCTAGTGCGAAATGATCCATGTATTGTTCATTTTTTGTACTCACAATAGGAAAATAATTTTTATTTCCGAGACTCATTAATTCTGAGATTTCCTCCAGTTCCCAGTCAATCCCCAGTTTGTACGAAGATGAAGCAGTGCCGATTGATTGTATTCCCATCACTGATAAAATCCATGCAGTCAACCTCCATCGAGAACATCTGAACTAGACGTTGGAAACTTTTTAGCGTAATGGATGTTCAAGATTAGTAAGAATGGATGAACTGTCCCGATGGAAGAAAGACTTGAAAATGGTGGAACTCAATACAACAAATTATGTTTTATCAATAAATGGGTTTATCAACGATTTTTAGATAACCGTGAGGTGAAAAAGCCTGTTTTCACTTGAGATTCAAAAGTGTGGGCAATGCAAGCTGCATCGCAATTTTCAACAGATGGGTCATTTACATTCTCAGCTTCTGATTCTTGGGTAATAAAATTAAAAAATAATTATCATATCAGGATGAGGAAAGTAACTAGATTTATTAAGCCTGCAGAAAGTAGATCAGCTATGGATCTTGTAGATGTGGCAAGAATTTTTCAAGATGTGTTCTCGTATTGTACCTCAGTATAATCTAGATTTTGCTATCAAGAAGGATCAAACTGAGTGCGAATACCTAGTGAATGTTCAGAGAGTTCTAGCTGAAAAGGGCTCGAAATGTATTGAAGCTTATATTGAGATATGAACAAAGTTACCCATAGTTATACCGCTCAATATTCTATAGCCGCTTCGGGTAAACTTTGGCTACGAGTTTTTATCTGTTTACAAGAATCTAAAGGGAATTTTGGTCCTGTCATCCAGAGGCACATTGATGGATTAGTTAAACGATATAATAATGTTCACATTGTTTGTTCAAAATCTGGTAAACTATCAACAGAACTGTTTAAAGATTATATAGATTATATTTTGAAACCCTATGTTACAGAAGATTTTTTGTTGATTTTGGATAGCTAAGGTGGACATACCAGTGAAGAGATAAAAAATAAATTTGATGATTTCAATTTCAGTCATTTAATCAAAACTATTTCTTCTGGTTGCACCTGATTCGCTCAACCATGTGATGTTTATTTCTATAGGCAGGTTAAAATAATTATTAAAAAGCTCCAAAATGCCACAGTTTTAAAGAGTGAAGACAGACAATCAAGTACAAGGTATGATTCAGTGAAGATACACAGTCTAATTCACAATCAGTTATCTACATCAATATTCCAGACAAAGGTTGCAACATGCATGGTATGCTGCCAGGTTAATTCTTAACAAGAGTGTATTTTTTAATGTTAATCAAGTATGCTTTTGAAAGGATGTTGTGACGTGGAAAATACCACATAACAATAAAAAAATTTTCGAAATCAAATTTTTTTTCCCGCCGGCACAAACCACCAACCACTCATAGACCCGAACACAGATAAGATTTTTTTTATTTTAATTAATTCCCTTCATTCTTTTTTTTGGTACGAGATCACGAGACGAAGATTTGATTTATAGCAGACGCACGCGGCGGCCATTACACACACATCGATAGCTACTGTGTGTGAACATCGGTGCTGCTGTAGCAGCCAGTTAAGCAATGACGTATGAGTCAAGAAGAAGAGGTAGAAGAAAGAAGAATGAAAAAGATATAGGGTGTAAGAGAGATGCAGAGATCCGTAGACTGGCAGAGCGAATTGGAAGTGCTGGCTCGTCGATCTCTCGCGCATTAAGTGAAGTGAGAGAAAGGAGATAATAAAGAAAGATGGAGAGAGAGAGAGCGTTAGAGAAGGGATCGTTACAACCCTTTTCTCTTAGCTGAGACTTTACACCATGCATATACGTACATGCATATGTATGTGTATTCTAAGTGTGTGTAGACGGTAAAGACTAATCGGCGCATAAGAAGATAGAAAAGGACAGAGAATAAGTATAAAGCGAAGATAATACTAGATTAACGAAGAGTAGAGCAGTAACAATTGAAGGCCCGGATGCAATAAGGGCATTTACGCTCGGAGCACGCAAAACTGAAGTCACTTGGTAGTAAAAATTTCATTTTCTTCAAATAAATTTCAAAAAATTTGAGGTTGTAAAACTCATCATGCCGCATCTTTTTTATATTAACAGTTTTTTATAAAATTTTTATTTTTCAAGAAAAAAATTAAAAACAAGAAAATTTTTTACATTAAATTTCAATACTTTTTTAAACTTAAATCGTTGTAATTCGAGTAAATATTAACCGATTTCGCTGAAATTTGAAATATATTTTCTAAATATCATAGCGAAACTTATGATGATTATAAAAAATGTTTATTCTCATATTGTTAGTCGCAATTGTTTATTAATTAATACAAATTACAAATTGTGCGTTTATAATGTACTCGAGAAAAAAGTATCGAGGGAACTTTCAAGTACAAGAAACTTGCAGCGAGAAAGTTTTTGGTTTTTGTATAAAGAAGATTTGTGCAAAGTTTCAAATCGATTGATAAATAATTAAAAAAGATATAACAACATTTACAAGTAGCGCACATGCGGTCGAGCACTGTAGTTTTCTTATAAGTTAGATTCTCAGTGAATATTACGTCAACTGAATGACTCTTGGTAATATTATTTGGAAAAAGCAATAATACAAATATAACAATATGATATTTATTAAAAGTAAATAAGCATAAATAAACAAACAAATAAATAAATAAACAAAAATCTGTAATGTAATTATTTAATAATTAAATAATTACATTACAGATTTTTGTTTAATACTGATTTTTTGATTGTTTCAAAGGATTTTTTTTTTATTTTGTCTCTTAAAATCTTTTTTTCTTTTGCATTAGTAATATGAGTTTTCTAAAAAGAAAACTGCAGCGCTCGACCGCATGTGCGCTACTTGTAAATGTTGTTATATCTTTTTTAATTATTTATTAATCGATTTGAAACTTTGCACAAATCTTCTTTATACAAAAACCAAAAACTTTCTCGCTACAAGTTTCTTGTACTTGAAAGTTCTCTCGATACTTTTTTCTCGAGTACATTATAAACGCACAATTTGTAATTTGTATTAATTAATAAACAATTGCGACTAACAATTTGAGAATCAACATTTTTTATAATTATCATAAGTTTCGCTATGGCATTTAGAAAATATATTTCAAATTTCAGCGAAATCGGTTAATATTTACTCGAATTACAACGATTTAAGTTTAAAAAAGTATTGAAATTTAATGTAAAAAATTTTCTTGTTTTAAATTTTTTCTTGAAAAATAAAAATTTTATAAAAAAACTGTTAATATAAAAAAGATGCGGAATGATGAGTTTTACAACCTCAAATTTTTTGAAATTTATTTGAAGAAAATGAAATTTTTACTACCAAGTGACTTCAGTTTTGCGTGCTCCGAGCGTAAATGCCCTTATTGCATCCGGGCCTTCAATTGTTATAACTAGTATGAAAAAAAATTTAATTAATACTTGTTGTAAATATATGGCAAAATTAAACGCACAAGTTAATTTAAAGAAATTAAAGCATTAAGTTTATACGCATTTTGAGCATATGTGTGTGTGTAGTGAAACTGTAATGATGTGGGGCGAATGAAGAACTGCGAAAATAATTCAAGAGCAGTGATTGGGAGTAAAAGAAATTAAACGAAAACAGAAGATAAGAAGAAGACAAGAAGACGCGGAGAAGAAGGAAGTAGCCATGAAGAAGAACATTCACTGCTGGTCTTCGCGCTGAGTCGCACGCGATTCGATGATCGTCTTCGTGTCGCACGGAGCCTTTTTCTTTTTGTGATTTACCGCAACATTCAAGAGTCATTCTTTTTCTTTGCTGTGCATTTTTTTCGGGCAGGAGAACTTGTTTGACCTGAGAGGATCTGCAGCTGAGTCTCATGGAGAGAAATAGGAGAGTCCTGGCTTTGGAGACGAGGTTGAAGACACAATCGACGTCGCCGGTAGCGACCACAATGACCCGAAAGCAGCTAGAGATTGAGCGGCCATTATCGCCAGTCAGTCATCTTCAACCAGTAAATCTGGACCGGTTGAATGTGCTTATTCGCCGATTAAGCGAATAATTATTAAAAAAGAAATTATATATTTTTTCCTTTATGAGTACGCGCGTATTGAAGTTTATTAGAATTTCGTTCCTTTGGTGGTAACACGTGGGCGCGTATTGAGCGCTAAGAGAGAGAGAGAAGCGAAGCGGGCCTAACGGCTAAGAGAATTTCGCCATTAAAACCTTGTATAGTAAATTCATTTTTTTTGCAATAACGAAATTAAATAAAAATTTTTTTTGTTTATTAAACGATTAAGAGACAAGTGAATAAGAGATATTAAATTAAATTAAAATTTAGAGACATAAACTAAAGTAAAATTAAATAATTTGTAATTAGAATAATAAAATTTTTCTTGTGTAATTTAAAATTTTTCTTTGTGTATGGGATTTGAGAGAGTGCGAATAGGTAGAAATCTAAGCAAGGTTTATTACGACCAAATGTAAAATCAATTTTTTTTTTAATATAAATTGATGTTGAAGTTAAATAAAAGTTTTTTTTTATGTGCTTCCCCCCTCTTATTCCAGGCAAGGATTCTGCTCGAATAGAGCCACCTCTCGATCCAAGGCAGTCTGAGAGTTGTGCTTAGCACTAGCTAGTTGATGGTGTGTCTGGCGCCCTTATAAATATATATATATATATATATAAACGTATGTACGCGGCATTATGCTGACTCATACAGTACAGCCTTTGTTTAGTGTCCTGCACACGTCGCGGGTGTGTGGCAGTCTCCTATGTTATCCCTTCCTTTGTTACTTACGCATATGTTAAATACGAATTTATTAAAACTTTGATTGGTGGGCACATTTGTTCTCGAAATTTGATTGGTGGGCGCGTTTTTGTTTTGTAGAATTTTTTCGTAACTCAACTCAAGAAAAATCTACTGTATGGAATTGTCAGCACAAGTATCAATAAATAAATGAAAAACGGGTGGCATTATGCGGACGTCAGCATAAGTACGCTAATGTCTGCATAAGTCACGATTCATCTATGATTTTGTCTGCATAATACCTCATTCATAAAAATATATATATATATATATATATATATATATATACTAGGGGTTCCCCTGCTCGCTTCGCTCGCCAACCCCCCATTGCATCACCTTCTACAAATATAAACTTTTATATATATAATTTTTAAATTTATATTAATTTAAAATTATTATTTTTTTTTTTTTTTTGTTTCTTGGTCATGAAGATTAGTATTTATTAGAAGTTAAATACACTTATTAAGGTATATGAAGTTAAGTATAATAAAACGTTTTATGATAGTTTATACTTTAAATATGTTGAAGATATCTATAATAATATTCAATCGCTTTACGATAGGAGCACAACCATTCAACGTATTTACCTCGAGCTCAGCCCAATGTTCTTTTCTCTTCCTAATTTCGTTCATTCTTTGATAACAATTAATTAAATTAGCTAACAATTAACTACCTTTCAGCTATCTCTCAGCTAACTTTCAGCTAAATTTTATCTGAATTTCAGCCAACTTTTAGCTAACTTTCAGCCAAATTTTATCTGAATTTCAGCTATCTCTCAGCTAACTTTCAGCTAAATTTTATCTGAATTTCAGCTATCTCTCAGCTAACTTTCAGCTAAATTTTATCTGAATTTCAGCTAACTTTTAGCTAACTTTCAGCTAAATTTTAGCTGAATTTCAGCTAACTGAGGGCACATAATATAATTCTTATACACGGCGGCGGCGGCGGCGTAGGCGATATATCTTTATTATATAGAGATATATATATATATATATATATATATATATATATATATATATATATATATATATATATATATACTAGGGGGGTACCCCTGCTCGCGCTGCTCGCCAACCCCCAGTTATGCTATAAATATAATTATATATTAAACATTTATTATTAATATTATATTATATAATGTAATATTATTTAATTTATTATATAATATAATTTTTATCTAAACTCTAAATAAATATTTTTACTATTTCTATTAATATTAATTATTTATGTTACTTTATATAAAAATACCTCAACACTATTTTGTTCATTATATTTCAAAAAGAAGAGATATATATAATTATTATTAATTCATTATTTTTTTATTTTTATAAAAAAAGAAGAGATATATAGTGTTGAGGTTCGGCTTTCCACACCACCTTACATTTCAAACCTTTATCAATATAACTTATAAATATTTATTTTTTTAATCAATATTAATTTTGAATAAATTTGTAAAATTTTTTTGTTAATATAATTATATAATATATGAAGTTTTAAAAGAGGTGTGTAACATAGAGGTACCTTGATGGCGCGTTAGATTTTTTTGATTAGTGGAAACCCTCGCCAGTAGCCCTAAAAACACTTAGTCTTATAAAATATATTTTATTTTAAATATTTATAATATATTTAATTATATGTAGTATAACTTAAAAATAGTGTTATTATTGTTATGATATTAATGATCATTAGTTTAAAATATATTGAAAATTTTGTTGATAATTTAGTATATTATTTGATATATCGTAATGATTTTGAGTTTTATAAGATTTATAGGATTATTTTGTTATAATTCCTTTTTATATCTTTTTTTCATTTTAAACATTTTATGAGATATATCAAAAATTCATACTAAAATTTATAAATTTATTATGATATTGTAAATGAAATTATTACATGATCATTATATCATATTTTATTTAAAATTTAGTTATTTATATAACAAATAAATAAATAAAATAATTTTAAATTATTTTATACTTACTTATACTATATTTACCTGTATAAAAGTTATGAATATGAATTTTTTATTTATTGTTGTTATTAGTTAAATTATTTATTTATTAAAATTTCGTTTTATAAATTTTAAATAATCATAACTTTTAAATATTTTAGTTAATTTTTAAATATTCTAATTTTTTTTGTTTTTAATAATATTAATAATTTAAAAATTTTTTTTAAATTTATTATTATATAGTAATATTTATGATTTATTTTAATTTTTCATATTTTATTAATAATGTTAGCTAATCTTAATAAATAATTAGAATAAATTTCATGACTTTGATTAAAGTAATATTCTGCTATTGGTTCGCTTATATTTATTTTATATTTTATAATTTCATTCGCATAATATTTATAATACTCTGGTACTTCATTCCAATTTTTAAATTCAAATTGTTCATTATTTTCCTCTATATACGAATTAATAATATTATTTAATTTAGAAATTATTGTATTGCTTATTGAACTATTATTATCTAGACTTTCTAAATAATATTCATATTCTTCTTGGAAATTTAAATGTTCTTCAATTTGATCATTTAAATTTTCCATCAATTGTTGATCATTGACATTGTTAATTTCAACATAATGACCTTCTATTGGATCCCATTCAATCATTTGTTGATCATTAACATTGTCAATTTCAACATCATTAATTGAATTCCATTCCATTATGTTTTTTTATTTATATATTATTAAAAATTTTTAATGTTTATAATTAATATAAATATAACCTGAAAAAAATAAAGTTTAATTAATAAAATAATTTATAAAAAATTTATTTAAATAACATTAAATTTTTGTTAAATTATAATAAAATTATTTTTCTAATATTTCTTTCCAAACTATGTTAGGTATAATATCTTTGTTTTCCGATTCATTTTGAATATATATTTTATTTACATTTTTACAACGTGAAAGAGCAACATATAATTGCCCGTGAGAAAATAAAGGTTTTTTGATGAATATTCCTATATTTTCGAAACTTTGGCCTTGAGATTTATTAATTGTTATAGCAAAAGCTAATATAACAGGAAATTGTTTTCTATATAAAATAAATGGTAAAGATGATGATTCATTAGTGTTTAATGTAATACGTGGTATAAAAACTTTATTTCCTTTATTTTCTCCAGTAATTATTTGTGCTTCTATGTTATATTTGAATAATTTAGTTATTTTTAATCGCGTTCCATTACATAATCCATTTTTATACTTAAATTTCGAATTAACATAATTATGGTATTTACTTTTAATTTCAGTTCGTGTGGAGGTAATCCTTCTCTTATGTTATTTAACATTTCTATTGGATAATTCAAATGAATATTATCATCCGTTTGATCTACACCTTTGTATGTTGCATAGTCAATGCTATAATAAGTTTTTGTTTCATTCTTAATTAATTTTAAAATTCTGTTATTTAAAATATTTACATCTTCATTATGTGTACTCAAAATGACATTTTTTGAAAAACAATAATTTTCGTTAATGTTTTTATAAATTTTGGCACAGACGTCATTAGTTTTCCATTCTTCTGGAATAATAAATGGATTAATGTTTCCTTCTCCTATATTTAATAAAAATGAAGAGAAACTGTCATTATTAGATCTTATGTTTTTTTTTAATTTAAAAATATGAAATAAGGGCCAAAGATTTGAATATTTTATAGTCTCTTCAATTATAGTATTTCTTCTTCCATATTTTAATACTGGTAGAATTTGTCGAAAATCTCCACCTAAAATAATTATTTTTCCACCAAAACTTTTATCATTATGACAAACATCTTTTAAAGTTTTGTCTACGATTTCTAAAGCTTTTTTAGGAATCATAGATGCTTCATCCCATATAATTATATCTGTTTCTCTTAATTTTTTTTTATCTGAATTAAATTTTAAAAATGCGCTTTCAATGTTATTTAAATCCAATGGTAATCTAAAAGTTCTGTGACTTGTTAAACCTTTAGGTAATAAAATTGAAGCTATTCCGGTCCAAGCCATCGATAAAAATTTTTTTTAATGCTTATATAATAATATATTAATGTTTTGTATAAGAAAGTTTTTCCGGAACCTCCTGGTCCATCTATGAAAAATATTTTTTGTTTATTATTTATTATTTTTTCAAAAATTTGTTTTTGATCATTATTTAATTGTTTATACATTTTATCAAATTTTTTTTACTAAAATTTATAATTTCATCATTAATTTCTTCATTTTCTTCAATGTATGTTTTATTTGGTTCTGGTAAACCAAAATTTTCACATGACATATCTTCTAAATTTAATATTTGATTAATATGTGATAAAGCTTTATTTTCTTTATTATCTTTAAAATCTTCTGTAAAAAATTTTTATATTTGTTTCAAATAATTTTACCTTGAATATTTTCACATAGTAAAAAACATGCAAAAAATTTACGTAGTTGTATTGGTAACATAACTTGACATGCTTCTTCAAAAATATAATAAATTTCATTTTCGTGCTCAATTAAATTCATTGC
This sequence comes from Anastatus disparis, assembly GCA_017163975.1. NCBI lineage: Eukaryota > Metazoa > Arthropoda > Insecta > Hymenoptera > Eupelmidae > Anastatus > Anastatus disparis. The sequence continues at coordinate 1,547,620 of JAFFSR010000387.1, read as the reverse complement.
TAAAGCTGTTTCTTTATAAGTATTATAAGTAATATTTTCGTGAGTTCGTAAATCTGTATAAGATGTTGCACCTTTTATTCTATTTAATATTAATTTAAAAAAAAAACGTTCACTATCTTTAGGAGATACTACATTTAATCTACCAATAGCTATGTTTTTTCTATTTTTTGATCGTTTTATCCAAGATTTTGTGTTAGAATTGAAAATATAATATTGTGGTATGTTAACATATTTAATTTTTTTAGCAAAATCATCTTTTTTATTCAAAGTAAACCATGCGGTTAACGTTGTTTCGTATTTATTTAATGCTGAATCTATATCATTTTCATTAAAAATTATTTTTTGTTGATTTTCTGTATGAATACTTAATCTTATTACAGAATGACTTCTGCCACATAATGGTAATTCTTGTAATCTCCATGCTGCTTCCATTGGACTTAAGTATCTACCATCTATATATTGTGTTATTTCATCATATACTTCTTCTTCATTTTCTTTTATTTTATTTTCTTTTATTTTGCAATATGCTTTATCTACTCCTTTATAAATATAGTCGTAAATATATTTAATACTTTGTATTGACATACAAAGTTCAGTATTAATATGAGCAGCATATTTTGCTAATAAAAAACTATTGTAAGGAATTACCATTGAATTATCAACTTTTATAATTTTTTTGTTATTTTTAAAATTGTAGATATAATTATCAGAAATATTATTTCGTCGTTTGTATTGTGGATATTTATTTTCTTCAATTTTAGTACATTCAGTAAATGGTTTTGGAAAATTTTTTTTACATATATTTTTATTTTCATCATAACATGGAGATTTGCTAGTATGTGGTCCGTGTAACATATGTTTAATTACTAATTTTTGTAAATATATATTTTCCGATGATGGTATTTCAGCTGAAATATACTTATCAATAGATTCTACAGTAAATATTTTATGATTATGGTGTAATGTGATAATGATATGTGCATGAGGTAATCCTCTTTTTTGAAATTCTATGGAAAATACATAAGCTATTACAGGACCAAAAATTTCATTTTTTATTATATCATTTAATAGCATTTTAAATTTTGCATAAAATAATCTTACTGTAATATTTGGTATATCATTAGGAGTTGTTCCTTCAGGAAAATTTTTAAAATTTCTTTAAGTTCTTTCCATTTTGGGTTACATGTCATTGTTATGAATAAATCAGGTTTTCCTACAGTTCTCATTATTGCCATTGCATCTTGGTAATATTGTTGCATATATCTTAGTATAAATCAATACTATTAAAGGTTTATAATGTAAGGTGGTGTGGAAATCTGAATCCTCAACACTATATGCTTATTTTTATTTTAATACAATAAAATATTTATAATATGAATAAATTATTAAAAATCATTATGTTTTCAACAAATGAATTAATTATAGTGTTGAGGAATTGTAATAGAATTAATTTAAATTTATATTTATTAATTTCAGATAAACTATGTAAAAAATGGTAATAAGATATCTGATGAGGCACATGTTTTTCATTTTAAATATTATAAATTGTAATTTTATGCAACTACTTTCGAGTTTTCAACAAAAAAAAAATTAAAATTTTTATATTTTTATGTAATATTATACATAAATAAAATATAATAAAAAAATATAAAACTATATTATGCAGTATTTGATGGTTCTAAAAAGTTGGGGGGATTGTGGGGGGGGTGTGGGGGATTGTGGGGGGACTGTGGGGGGTTAGTGGGGGTCTGTGGGGGGACGTGGGGGGGGTAATGATCGATAACATAAAATAACGTAAATTTACGTTATTTAATTAATAAAAATCATGTGGGGGGCTGTGGGGGGGCTGTGGGGGGGGGGGCGTGGGGGGATGTGGGGGGCACCGACTGAATTTTGGTTCATATAACTATATAATATAGGGAGATATATATATATATATATAAATTCTTTTTGATACACCGATTTTGCCTATGAGAACTGGCTCACTAATAGAGTTAATATATTTATTGAAAGTATAGAGTATTCACTTTACTATAAATTCTCACATCGCAATGTATGAAAACAAAAATGTTATGTGCGAAATTGCTCTAAACAAGCTTTTATCAGATGTTCTTGGTACAGGAGATTCATTTACTTTGAATGTTTTTACGACGATTTCCAGCCTGCTAACTGCTAACATTTTGAGTGAATTATGAATTAAACACTTTCTGAATGGAAAAAAGTCTTGATGTTTATCCTATCATTGTAAATATTTTATTTTATTAATAAAAATATGTTAATTACACATATATTCCTTTTATTTCCTTATATGGAAATGGTTTTCGTAAATATTTGTAAATATCTGTAAATAATTATTAAAAAGTGTTAGAGTTTAGACATAAATATTAGTTATTTACAGTTATTTATTATTATTTATAATTATTCATAGTTATTTACAATTATTTCCCATTATTAACAGATTTTTACACTTATTTACCATTATTTAAATTTATTTACAGTTACTAACAATGATTTACACTTGTTTAGTGTCTATTACTATTATTAACTATTAGCTACTATCATTTATTATCATTTACATTTTTCAAAATGTTTAGGTTGGTCAATAATTTTTTGTTATTCATAATTAATCATGATTATTTACAGTTATTTATTATTATTTACTGTTATATACATTTATTTACATTTATTTACTATTTTAAAATTTTTTACAATTATTTGTTTAGTATTTGACATCATTTCAGAAGGTGCAGTATTGTGAGAAGTGTATTGCAGTATGTATTTCATATAAGATTTGTGCACTCGATCTTTTTTCTCTGGACTAATTTTGTGTTTGATGCTTTTTATTGTGTTAAGTTAAATATAACTTAAAACTTTACATTTTTTGAGACAGTTATTTTGTAGTGAAAGTGAAGTCTAAAGAATTTAGACAGATACGGTTGAATTTTTTTTTAAAATAGATTTCGCTCCAATAATTAATTTGAGCATTTAATCAATGAATCTTATGTATAATGTATAACAAAGTGATCAATATTATTGTGTAGAACACGGTGTATGTTTATGTGCAGTGAAACAGTTCATATTTTCAACTATGAGTTTAATCGAACTTGGTGTGACACAGGAAAATGTGATATTCAGCGAAGACATAACTATTTTGCATCAATCGATAAGCTCTAAAGCATATAATCAGTGTAAATATCCATTAGTATACTTCTATGTTTGTATAAAAAAGGGGCATCATGTATTTTAAGTGTAAGTAAAGTGGTTCAGAAAGTCTACGCAGGTGGGTTATTTGTTATAATGTGAAATTATTAAAAAAAAGCTAATTTTTAACAACTTTAGGTATATCAAAAGAGGTAATAGAGTGCTCATTGGCAAAAGACCTTGGAGATTTCTTAGTTTTATAATAAAACAAGACTGTTAAGCCTGTCGAACTAAAAATCCAGGACCCGAAGCTGGTAGTGTCCCCTTGTAAGTATATTAATTTAATTATATGTGGAGTTGCTGAAAACTATAAGAATTTTACTAAATAATATACAGCGAACTCCGATTGTACTAGTTAGTAATATTATTGATGAGCGACAAAATCTTATATGATATACTTGTCTCTTGCTGCACTTACTACGTCTCTCTCTCTCTCTTTCTCTCTTACCTAATCGAGAGACGCGTTGCCGGTAGCGCAGTTCTCCTTCATGATGCAGATTCACAATTGCATTGTATTAGAATATGTAATATCATATAAATAAATAAACTATAACTGCTCACAAGGACCACCGAGGCGTCAGAGTAAGCAATGGGAATTATATCTTATATTATATATATATATATATATATATATATATATATATATATATATATATATATATATATATATATATATATATTGCCTGACTATATATATAGTCAGGCAATATAAATCAAATTGAAAGCACTTTGTACTTAAGCTTAGCATAATTTGTTCAATAAAAAGAAATCAATAAAATAAAGTTAATAATAATGACAATTAAATATATCGCAAATGAGAATCAATTTACTTAAATCACAAAATCTTGTTATTAGAAAGATGTAAAGGCTCATATTAATTTTGAATAGAATTATTTAACTTTATATAAATATTTCATAAATAATTTGTAATTATTCACAACAAAGAATGATTTTTTGTAATAATAAATTTAAATTACACTAAAAGTATAAGTAAGACTTCTAAGATACCTACTGAGGCCGATAAGATAACTCAAAATGTATATATATATATATATATATATAGATATATTAAAATGATTATAGAAATAGAATGTTCTATTTCTTTTAATGAAGAAGTATTATCAATATTTGATTGTTAATAACAAAAGATGTAACTTGTTAAAATAATTGTGTGTACATAAATAGAACATTCTATTCCAATAACGTGTATAAAAATGATTATTCTATTTAAAGATATGAATAAAAATATAAAAGATTAGCTTTTTCAATTAATAAATAATAAAATTAACTATAAAAATTAGTCTTTTGGAGTATAAAGGAAATAGAATGTTTCTTTTACTAATATATTTATCTTAATTAAATGTTTCTTTTGCAAATATATAAAATAAATGTTATGGAACATTCTATTTCCTAAAATATAATTCTTTAATGAGAAATAGAACCTCATAGAAGGTTTATGAAATAATATAAAAGAGCGTGAATCCAAGCAAGCTCTCTCATTATCTTTTAGATGTTCGACCATGTAACATCTAACATGGATTCTACATTTATTCGATCTTATACTGTCAGAAGTGTAAGATCTAAGCATTCTGTCTTCAAGTACTATGTAACTTTTAAATCTTTATAAAATATATATTTTCTTAATTACTTAATAAAAAGATTAAGTATTTCAAATTTAAATGAGATTGTGTTAAAAAAGTTATTAAGAAAATTATAACTCATCTCATCTCATTTATCATTTTTCATAGAAAAAATTAAGAAATTAATTATCGCACATTGAAGAGTATTGCACTTGGATATGTCGTCGATAATAATTTCTTTATTCATCTTGCATTAAATGAAAGTGTTGTTTATCGCACATCTAAGAGTATTGTACTCAAAGATGTCGTCGATTTAAACACTTTCCTACATATCTCATAATAATAAAAAAGTTTATTATCGCACTCTTTAGAATATTGCACTCAATGGAGTCGTCGATAATAACTTTCATCACATTACCCTCTCCTCCGCACGTAAAGGAAATTATAAACTATCGCATCTCCAAGAGTATTACACTGGAGGGGATCGTCGATAAATATAATTTTCTTTTATAATATTGCTGTATGCATCTTGTATATGCATGTAATAGATTAAATTAATGAAGTAAATTTAAATTTGGTAGTTAAAATATTACCTGGCGACCGTGAATAAAGTCAAGCCCGCTTGAAAGAGATAGTGAATTGGGGAAACGCGACGCGAACTAATGCTTTATCAAGCAAGGACGAATACGCGCATTTTCAATACTAAAGTTTTTTCAAGGAAAAAACTCTAGCTAAAATGTATAAATTACTTACGACTATGCTTAGAAACTTCTATTAAAATACATACGTCGAGTGTCCTTCAGCGTTGGATAACGCAGCGCAAATTAGTGACAGCCTGGTTGCTGAAGCCCGCCGACAGCAGCCAAGTCGACCACGAGTACCAGCTAATAATATTTGCCGGAAAAACAGCCGTAGATGCTCGGTCGTCCCAGGCAAAAGTTGTCCCCTTTCAAAAGCACAAAAACTATGTTGCGAGTCTACGTCAACGAACTATATCGAACTCCAAGGAAAAGTCAAGAGAGTAAAACTCTAGAGTTGCGTGCTCGTAGACTGCCAGAAAATGTCTACCTTACACAAACGTGTGTGCTGATGAACCGACGGAAATGTTCTGACGCGCCTCGTGGCTTTCTTGCTTCTCGCGCGCGCGCTGCTCGTCGAGTTACGTGCTTTTTTACGTTACTTAGACGAGGTATATTACTGAGCGCATGGCATTTTATTTTACCTAGGTGCGCAAGATTCAAACACGGTAGAATACCGTGACACTATATTATTTCACCAATCACTTAAATTAAAAAATCTGCATATTATGATTTATAAAAATATTTTTAATTTTACATATTACATATAGAAAAAAATATTTTATTATTTTTTTATCAAAACTTGGTAGTTTTACAGTTAAAGATGAATCAAAAAATAGATTTTGTAAAAAAAATTGCTAAAAATCATGATTTTAGAGTTGTTATTAAAATTCAGCATTTTGACCTTAACCACTCAAAATTTTTTTGTAAGTTTTAGATGTAGAATAAAGCATTTTTCAGATTTTCAGCGATTTCCAGTATCCAACCGAGCAAATAAACGCAAAAAATCGACAAAAATCGAAAATGACCACATTTTTCCTATCTCTCACAACCTTTTTTATCAATTCCTAAAGTTTATTGTTTGTTTTCCCATATTACATTATACATTATACACATTATTCATTCCGATAAACATTATTTTTCAACCTTGTAACTAACTTTTTCTGACAAGGTAAGTTTCAGCAAATATTGTTCTAGACAAAAGCTGTTTGACTTTAAAGGGACCACTATTTGATGACCTTGTCAAGCTTAGTAGTCACTTTCGAAAGAATATTGAAAGAAAATCATATGAAAATTGCATAAATGCAATTTTTACCGTATCTGAGTGGACAGTGTGAACAAAATTTAGAGGTTGATTGACCTCCATAAGATCTTGGCTAGCCCAGCAGACATCACATGTGATACCTTCTCTGAAGGTAAAATTATTCTTCGATTCCGAATCTATGATAAAAAATGTAGTTTATAAGTTGAAAAACAATGTTGCCCTTGAAATGACCTTGAAAGTGACCGCAAAGCTTGACAAAGTCTTTAAATGGTGCTCCCTTCGTAATAAAAAAAATTTTGTCTTGCACAATATTTGCTGCAACTTACCTTAATTAGGTTCATTGGATATAAAGAAAATAAATAGGATGATCGATCCTCACACGATTTTGAAGGGTTGAACGGATCTCACCTTCTCTGAACGCAGAATTTAAATGGGGGAAGAAATGGGGGCTCAGTAAAAAAAAGGTTGACCTTGAAATGACCTTGAAATCGACCGCCAGAATTAATATACCTTTCGGCATAGGAAAGCTTGGTTTTTTATAAATTTTGCGTACTTTAAAAAATTTTTCCATTTAAAAGAAAAATTGCCGTTCTCGTTACATTATATATAATATACGAGGACAGTGAATTATACTTATACTGTATGTCAGTATACTTCTTTTACTTTCCTCGTTGTGAGTCGCTCAGTACGCTAGCAAGCTGCTAAGCTTACTTTGCATGTGGAGGTGTGGTTGAGAGAGTGGAAACTCGAGAGTTTGCTTGTCTGGCTGCTAGGGAGAACGCGCGCGAAGCATCATAGGAAGAATCGGCACGCGAATATGAGGAGCAGACGGGTCACTCGAGATATAGCTAGTTACGTGAGCGTTTGATTTTTTTCATCTTGTTATAATTTTCTTTAGAAAACTGCGGAAAATAGATTAAGCTGCTTTTCTTAACTCCTGGTATGATAAATAAAGTGTATTTTTGTCATACGAAAATTGCTGAGTTCGCGTGGAAGTAATATATATGCAGTGGCTAAAAAGGTGTGAGCTGCAGATACGATGTTTTTTTTGCCACGAGGTGAACTTATACTTTAACTGTGGCTTGAGCATACCTGGGTTGACCCGCTTGGTTTTTACACCATCTTCCACGCAGTCAGTGAGGTCTTTTTGTTCAGAGCTGCAACGAGGAGCACCGTTGCCGCCCTATGCGTTAGAGTATCTACTGGGTTGCATCGGAAGAAGGCTGTCGACAAATGTAAGTCGAGATTTTTCTTTCTCTGCGTGCATAACTAAAAATCGTAACGTTGACTTGTGTATCGTTGCACATAAGCCACATATAGTAATACATTAGGCCCATACAATAAAAGCAAATCCGATCATGCGTAAGGTTGCCGTCTACGTATAGATGCGACACGTTGAGTTTAAGTTAGGCTCGCGTTTGTCTTATTTTTATTTTTCTTTATATATGCGTTTAACTTGCGTAACTTAATCTTTTCATATTTTTCATTTATTTTGGTAAATTAATACTGAAAGTGAATGATCAATAGAGTAAATTTTATTGAGAACAAACCTGAGTAGGTCGTATTGTTAAAAGCAAATTAAATTTATTATTGTTGAGTATAATCACTTCCGACGAGAGTCTGCTGATAGACGCCGTGGGTTTCGTCGTACCAGACGTCCGAGTTGCAGAATTTCTAAAAGAAGTTCTGCTGGTGCAAGTGCATCTTCATTCTTTTTCACAATAACTTCGATTCGAATAATCTTGTATTATGAGAAATATGATGGAATTGGTTCATGGAATGTTGAGCGCATAATAATATTTATGCGTCTCATAAACTAAAGATGAGAAAATTATTGTTCAACAATACTCGCTAGTAATATATGATCATTCCTGGTGAATACTTTGTGTATGTAATTACTAATAATTGTGTGTTTGTAATTTGGAATTTGCTGAACTTTAGATAAGTATATATTTTCTGAAGTTAATACTTGGACATTTAGAAAATAAAAAATGTATACTTTGTGATCATCTTTGTATGATTTCGAGGTTAAAATTATGAAAGAATATAACATTAAATAAATTACTTAGAATTGTGTTTCAATATATATTACACATATTTTATGTTTACATATTCATAGCCTGGTTAGTATTATATTTCATTTTCATAATTTTTTGTTATAGCGTAAAAGTTGAATTTAATCAATAGTCGATGTACTAATTTTGGGTTATTAAAGAATTGAATGATTCGTATATATGAATTAACGCTAGGCTCTTTACAGATCATTTGTTTTATTTACTAAGAATGTATATGAGTGATTCTATTCGAACGGGTCAAATTCAAATTTTGAAATAATAAAAAATAAAGGTGTTCATTTTAAAAATTTTACTCAGGTTTTTTTATGGTTATATCTAATAGAACAATATGCCAAAGTAGCCAAGCTGTCCATAGGTTATTCCCAGAAAAACTGATAGATAAAAAATATACTGATACAGAGGAATTACTTTTATTCCAGGGGAATTACCTTTTTATTACCATCACTTGATATATTATTTTCTAATAATATTTATGTCGAACAAAGATTCTAAACTATCTGAAATACTTTAGAATTAGCTATTACCATATATGGATGAATTTTTAAAAATAAAAAACGACGAGTTACAGCAAAAATATGTATTTTTAAACATTATTAGAAGAAAGTTAAAGAACAAATATATCCATACTTGAGAAAGTTTGCTTTTTCAAAATATATAATAACATTATTATATGATTATAATAATATAATGATAACATAATAAATTCTGTAATAACATTATAAAAATAAGTAAATTAAATAAAGTACCAAATTCAAATATAATAAAAAATAACAAAATCAAATTTGGAAATAACAGATCATTCTAACATTTTTTTAAAGCTAATTTTTCAATTTTTTTAATCGTTTTATAGTTAGGTTTGATTTAGGTTCTTTTTTTCTTTTAACACTATTTGATGTTTTCTTGGCAGTCTTAGCCGGTTCATGTTTTTTTTTTTCTTTTAACATCGTTTGAGATTTTCTTAATAGCCATAGCCGGTTCAGGTTCTCCTTTTCTTTTAACAGTCGATCGAGATAATTTTTTTGTTCTTTTTTCGTTTTGACTTTTTGTGTTTGGGAGTGGAGTTAAGTGTACTTGATGATAAAGGATTAGTAGGAAGTTCGCCACGTCCACGTGTAGAAACCATTTTATTACCAATACAATCTAAAATAATATATTATCAATTTATAGATTTTCCAATTCAGATTTTTCAAAGACTTTCATTTAAATTCAAATAATTATATACTTACTTCGATATCAACGACAAACTCTTCATCAAGGCCAATGACAAACTGATATTTTTATTTTCTGAATACTACGATGTAATCTTTGATTTCGCTTTATTTATTTGTAGTATATACGTAGTATATATAGTCCAGTAGAATTAGCTCGAAAAACCTTAAAATTTGACTTAATTAGTAACAGGCAACTGAAGTGAAAAATGAGTTCATTAGGTCAAAAGATATTAAAATTTAGAAAGACCCTCAAAATTTGGGCTGGCATATTTTTTTAAACAACGTTTTTATGTAAAAAATTGTGAAAAATCGATGTTTTTTGGATCTAGCTCTTTTCGTTTTTTAATAGGGTATATGAAATTTATAATACTTATAAGGGTCTTCAAGACGAATAGTTTAAGGTAGTACTATCGTTAAGGGATTGACGGTTCAGAAAAATCTCAGATTGGGCACATAAGTAGATTTTAATTCAAATAAAGCACAGTTAAATTTTGGTTAAGGGGTCGTACCCAAATGCCGTTGACAGTTTTTTGGGGGGGAGGGGTCGATCAAAATCTACGAAAAGTAACGCTATGGGAGGGGAGGTTAGTTATTTACTCCTACGTTGGCTATTTTTTTTTATCATAAAGATCATTGCATAATATTAGCAATTTGGAGCAGATTTTTCATCCGAAAACTGCAAAGTCAAGCAGTTCCGCAATCTGTCCACTAAAACACAGTATATTACTTTCTTTTACATGTACGCGGGCGCCGCCATACGGTGCAAAGCTTAAGCCGTTTCTTTTAGCGAGTAAGCTGTCAAAACAAACGAAAAATTTTCAAGCCGATTGCAGCATTTATATTTGTGCCTGTTGAATCGTGTTCTATTTTTATAACGTATTTTAAAAAGTTCATAGTTTTATGATCTTCTTCGATAAAATTGAAGTGAAAAAGTTTATCGACGATTAATATATTTAATATCTTATAAATATTTATTATATGCAATTTTTAGAATTCTGTTGTTTTGTTAAGAGGCGGTCGGAACCAAATCGATGACTTAGTTCGGTGCTTGTAATAAATGCTTATAATAATTTATTCATTTATTAATATGGTAAAAATATAGTCATTTCCTCTAGTCATGTATATAAAGAATAATTTAAAATAGTTAAAGCTACAAAAATATACAAAATATTGTTATAAAGCGAAAAATGCCACCTAACAATCGACACGACAGTTTTTTGCATGCGGTATATGTCAAGTCAGTGTGATATTTGTAATAAATGCTTATAATAATTTATTTACTTATTCATATGGTAAAAATATAGTCATTTCCTCTAGTCATGTATATAAAGAATAATTTGAAATAGTTTAAGACATAAAAATATACAAAATATTATCGTAAAGCGAAAAATGCTGACTTGATATATACCGCAAGTCACCGATTTGGTTCCGACCGCCTCTTAAAATGCTATTTTAATAAAATAAAAAACATAAAAATATGTTCAATATTTAAAAAGTAATTAATATAATTAAATTTTTTTTTAAAAGTTTAATAAAAAAGTTAGTTTACGTTACAGGGGGGGGAAAGTACTTTGATAGTTTACACATGTCACGGAAAGGGGACCGGGGGTCGAAATATCGAAAAAATTGTCAACGGCATTTGGGTACGACCCCTAACTTTCAGAGCATGAGAAAAAAATTATAAGCATTTTAATTTTCATCTTTTAACACGCGCTTTATATCTATATATAGTGTATATATAGCTATACACGAGCGTGCATTGAGTCTAAGATGTTTATATCGTTTCAAACTCGATACTGAAAAATTTATTCTTTAGTTCTTTAATTAATTACGTGTTAAATTTGATGAAATTTTGAACCATCAGTAGCTTATAATCAAAAGTTGAAAAAGAATTTCTGTGTGGTTACCATAAGAGCGCGTGTTAAAAATGTGAAAATTAAAATGTTTGTCATTTTTCTCTCATGCTCCAAAAGTTTACCAAAATTTAACTACATCTTATTTTAACTTAAATCTACTTATATACCTAATTTCAGATTTTTCTGAACCGTCAATCCCTTAACGATAGTACTACCTTAAGCCCTATTACATTAAATTTCGTCAATAATTTATTTAAATAATCGCAAAAATATAGTCAAAAATCGTTAAATGTTTAATAATTTTTTATTCCATAAAAAAAAGAGCTACATGCTTGTAACTTTGTAAAAAGTTGCCTTCTATCATCCTTAAGTTCCCATAATTTTTTCAGCAAAAAATATTAATTTGTTTATGAGATATTCAATTTGTTCACTAAAAAGAGGTAAAATGTAGGCCTCAAATGGACCCTATTGCGGTCACTTTAGAAAGAAATGATCATTGTCATTTATGCTCTTTAACACTTATATTTAGTGAAAATAAAAAGTTCGATTGATATTTTTATTATTTTCGCTGTTTAAATGGCGATCGAAAAAAAAATTTTTTTTTTCTTAATTGTTTTTTAAATTTATATATGAAAAAATGAAAATATTCAAATGCAACTTTTTTATTCTTGTTGCTTAAATTTTAACGCTTATTTAAAAAAAAAAAACGTTATTCTGCGATAATTAGGAGCTGAGATAATTTTTTTTTTTTTAAATTCGCCATTTGTTTATTTACAAAGATTAAGGAATGAAATTTTAATGACAGATCCTTTAATACTTGAATTTTGATATAAAATCATTTCTGATATTAAAATCAGTTTTTTAAAACCTTAGAAGATTGTTTTTAAGTATGTATAGTTTCAATTCTTTTTAAAGAGGGGAGGAACGCGTCATCTTTCGCAAGTACAGAAAAAATTTTTTGATTACTTCAAATTTGTCTTGTGAAAAAATTTTCTATATCTCAGTGAAATATTAACCGATTTTGATGTTTCTTTTTTTAATCTGGGGTAGCGCGAGATAATATTAACAGCCGTTATACTTGTTTAATGATATAAATAAATTAATTTGTTATAAACAATAACAAAAAATATATGCATATTTTTTTTTCATTTTTTATATACTTGTAATGTTTATTTTTATAATCTAATAAATAAGTTTCATTTCTTTTATGAAAAAATTAGATTATTATTTTTTTTACAGGCTAATAATTATTACAAACATTGCTCTTATCATAAAAATCCTGACATTATTAAAAAAAAGCTTCTGACCTTGAATATTCAATGAATTTAACGTTTCTTTTTTTGACCTAGGGTTGTGCGAGATAATGTTAAGTACCGTCATTTTTGTTTTATTTAGCAAAACAAATTAATTTATTATAAACAATATATATGGAAAAAATAATTTACTTCATATTTTACGTTAATGGAACGTTCGTATTAATAATTTTATGAAACATAATATCTTTTTCTCTAAAAAATTTAATTATTTTCTCTTATATATCAAAATTCAAGTATTAAAGGATCTGTCATTAAAATTTCATTCCTTAATCTTTGTAAATAAACAAATGGCGAATTTAAAAAAAAAAAAAATTATCTCAGCTCCTAATTATTGCAGAATAACGTTTTTTTTTTAAAAATAAGCGTTAAAATTTAAGCAACAAGAATAAAAAAGTTGCATTTGAATATTTTCATTTTTTCATATATAAATTTAAAAAACAATTGAGAAAAAAAATTTTTTTTTTCGATCGCCATTTAAACAGCGAAAATAATAAAAATATCAATCGAGCTTTTTATTTTCACTAAATATAAGTGTTAAAGAGCATAAATGACAATGGTCATTTCTTTCTAAAGTGACCGCAATAGGGTCCATTTGAGGCCTACATTTTACCTCTTTTTAGTGAACAAATTGAATATCTCATAAACAAATTAATATTTTTTGCTGAAAAAATTATGGGAACTTAAGGATGATAGAAGGCAACTTTTTACAAAGTTACAAGCATGTAGCTCTTTTTTTTATGGAATAAAAAATTATTAAACATTTAACGATTTTTGACTATATTTTTGCGATTATTTAAATAAATTATTGACGAAATTTAATGTAATGGGACTCAAACTATTCGTCTTGAAGACCCTTATAAGTATTATAAATTTCATATACCCTATTAAAAAACGAAAAGAGCTAGATCCAAAAAACATCGATTTTTCACAATTTTTTACATAAAAACGTTGTTTAAAAAAATATGCCAGCCCAAATTTTGAGGGTCTTTCTAAATTTTAATATCTTTTGACCTAATGAACTCATTTTTCACTTCAGTTGCCTGTTACTAATTAAGTCATGCAAAAAGTCTAATTCTACTGGACTAATAGTGTAGTATGTAAATATGACTACAGTGATTGTTTACAAAAAGATTTGAGAATGTGCTTACTCGGAAATTCTCCACAAATATATATACATATATATATATATATATATATATATATATATATATATATATTCAATTTTGAATATATAAAAATTATAAGCAGTATAATATGTATTAAATTTCAAGTGTACAAATAATTTAACACTTCATGGTATGAAATTCATGAATAAAATTGTTGACTTTATTATTTAATTAGAATTTTGTGAGTGCATCTCAAAAAAGGCAGGGGAATTATATGCCAGGGGAGATTACCTGATAATTTGAATGAAATTTTTACCGAGTAAACGGTCTCCAACATTCACTGTTATACAAACTCTTTTAGTTGTACATTACTACTTTCTTAAACGTCTATTACGTATTTGAATATGCGCTTATATCATCTGTGACAGTTAAATGTTTAGAGCCAGGGGAATTATCATAGAAAAGGTAACTTAGCTTTCATAAGTGAAATAATGTTTACACATAAACAAAAATGTATTCTATGATCAACAAAGCAATTTTTTAGCGAAATAAACATATAATAACAATATTTCCGTGTGATAGGAATAGCTTATATTTTCATAAGATTTAAATATAACATTTTTTATTATTATTGCTTTTTATCTATGAAAAAATATACATTTTTTTTATAATAACAGAGGGTCAAAGAAAATATTTTTTTTCAACTATTCTGCTAAAATGTATGTACGGATGGAAAAAAATATTTTTTGATCTTTCAGAAGTATTAATTCATCTATCCTGTATCTTCACAACGTTTAAAGAAAATTTTATATATGATTACAGACATGGGAGATTACTTTTTATACTTTCTAAGGGTCCCTACAAAAGCTACATTGAAATTAGCGATTAAAAAATCAGCGGATCATAAAGTTACAAGCTGAAAGTATATGAAAAATTTGTGGTTAATAATATTTGAACCTTGTATTGATAGTTTATTAAACGATTACATGTGATTACCTGTTAGAATAGAATCACCCATATTTATAAATCTTGATTCAAATTCCTGACCCTTGGATGAAACATTGTCATTTGTAAAAGTTAAGGCGACTTCGGATTTAAGGTTAGGTTTTATTTTTGAGTTTACAAATAACTCTTTCAATATGTAAAATTTTTCAGATTTTTTAATTTTCCACCATTCTACGGATTATAATAAATGGTGGAAAATTAAAAAATTGAAAAAATTTTAGAAACTGAAAGAGTAATTTGTAAACTACAAAATGAAATCGAACCGAACTTCCGTAGTCGCCTTAAATGATCAATTCATGACTTGGTATAATTTGAATGCTATTCTTACTTTTAGCAGAAAGTAAAATTGAATAGCTATTCCAAGATTTAAGGAGATATTTTTTTACTATAAAAATGTATGATTTTTTTGGTAATGATTCGAGTGGCTCAAAACATTATTACATAGGTCATTTAGTCATTTTATATAATTTTTAGCTTAATTTGATTACTACTTTAATTTTTAGTTGGAAATAGGGCTTGATTGCTGTTCTGGGACACATATACATATATTTTTGTATTGAAAAAATCTATCTTCATGAATTTTTTGGTATGCGTTGGAAGGAGCGAACTCTCGAATTCTTAGATTTCAAGATTTGAATTCGACGTGCTTAACTCTTAATGTGATTATATGACTTTATTAATATTTTATTCTGAAAATTTTATAACTTCCCTAAAAAAAGGTATTAATAAATATAAAGCAAAGAATGCTTATTTGTGAAGCTAGAAATAATTAAAAAGTTTCCAAAACCGAAAAATGAGGAAACAATCAAACTTTGATATTGTATAGCTCCAAAAATAAGTGCAGGAATAATATACAAAAATTCAGGATAGTTTTTGGGTTATAGGAAAATATGTAAAAAAATTTTCAGCGTAAAAGAATTTTGGTCAGTCGATTTGTCAGAGAATCTATATATATATATATAAAATTATAACATTATGTCTAGTTTGGCCGTGCTTTTGATATAAAAAAATGAACCTTTATTTTTTCTTTGTGTTAATTAGAGCCCCTAGACAAGGATATATACATTTTTCGAAAACATAGTGAATAACAGCCTTTATAAGAGCTTGAACAACCAAAGAACTAAGACTCTTACAAAAAAATGCATTGAAAATGAAATAAAGCATGAATTGTATGCTTTTATTTAAGCTTTATTGCATTAAAAAAGCTTTTGTTGTTCGAAAGTTGCAGGCAATTAAAATATGCTAATGAAATAGCGTAAAAAATTATCATACTTTATATGCTGAAAATATTAAGTGAATATGTTGTAATATTTATTTAAGAATAACTTTCGAACAATAAAAGCTTTTTTAATGCAATAAAGTTTAAGTTAAAGCATTCAATTCATGCTTTATTTTATTCTTTATGCATTTTTTTCGTAAAAGTCTTAGTTCTTTGGTTATTTGAGCTCTTATAAAGGCTATTATTCATCATATTTTTGAAAAAATATCTGTATCCTTGTTTAGGGGCCTATTGGACAAAAAGAAAAAAACACGGGTTCATTTTTTTTCATCAAAATATTACATTCTACAGTTTCAGCCAGATCCGTTTCCCAGAGGTCAAACACTGTCTTTGTCAGTGTAAACAGTTTTGAATTTTAGTGTAAATTGTGTGGATTAGAATGAAAGTGGCATAAATCACATACTTCTAATTTCGAGATTTTCGATGTTACAGTTATAAGTCGATAAAAAAATCAGGATAATTTTTTTAAAAATTATAGTGCATTAGATTGATAGATTATGACGTTTTTTCTTATAATTCACCCAAACGTGAAAGCATAGTTTCGATTTTTTTTATTATAATAAAAAACATTTCACCATTAGATTGATAGATTATAACGTTTTTTTTTATAATTCACCCAAACATGAAAGCATTGTTTCGATTTTTTTTTATTATAATAAAAAACATTTCACCATTTATGACTTATGTCATTTTTATTCTAATTAGAAGTTCCTAAGTTGTAAGTGTTCATGGACTTATGCTACATTTTTAATAATAAAAACAAAAAAATTCAATTGTCGATCTAAAATCATATTTTTTATTTCAAACAAATATTATTTTACAAATGTTTTTAATAATTAATATTAATCTATTAACTATATTAAAATAACACAATTATACTATAACACAGTAATAACACTAAAATTTTATTTCATATCAGATTCATTAGAAATTAAGATACTACGATTATTTCCACTAGTGGTAAGACTTAAAAAAAATTATGATGTACCAGTGGAATGAATTATAATTTTCGGGATTTCTTTGTCTTTTTCTAGTTTTTTTAGCAGCTTGCCGTTTTTTTTTAACCATTATTCGCTTTATTACTTTGTGATTCTGAATCACTACTTGGAATATAATCAGAGCTATTATCCGACGACATAATTTATTTAAATACTTATGTCATTTGGAAATACTTCAAACGTACTGCTTTATATCAAATACAACGAGTAACTGTGACTGGATTGATTACTACTAACCATACTATACATAGCAATCTTATTTATGGATATAAACATGTTCGTGCTGTCCAGGAATGCGGAACAGCATATTTATTTTATGTGTCCTCTATTAAAGACTATGAAATAATGTATACGAAAACTTAAAATTTATTCAGAACAGCTTCAAACGAAAAATGTGATTTAACATTTAAATATCATTAACCTTTTGACGGCCGGGATTTGAGGTGGCGTATCGCCCATAGAAAACAAGTACAAAAGGTATCTTATATCACTGATTGACCATAGGAAAAGTGTCGATCAGGGGGTGTGCCAATATATTGACGTTGCGGCCGTCTTGAGGTTTAAATGTGACATGCCATTTTCATAATTAACTCTTTTACATTTCTGTTAAGTATCATTCTTACAGTGCTCATAATATTAAAGGGAAAATACAAAAAAAGACACTTTATTTCCGAAAATAAGTTGTTTTAATGCTAAAAAAACAAAATTTATCACTAATTAAATTTTTTTTAAACGTGACTTATGCCACTCTTATTCACACGCATACAATTAAAAGTGATATAAGTGATTCTAAAACTCGTGTTTATTTATTTTACGTAAAATTAGAACCTGCTTTTTTTACTGCCGCACAGTGTTCATGCCTACATACAGATCAATAAAGATAATTTGTAAAAAATACAGTTTACTAATCATTAAAATAAAAATAATTTATTAATACAGTATAGGCGCGAACAATATCTAAATATTTTAAATTGATAAATTTGCAAAAATAATGAAAACAGTCATTTTAAATCTTATTTTTGAGATTTTTAGGGAAGGAGAGTAGATAAGATTTCAAATCCAACGGGATTAGAATGTATGAGGTATACCGAATCGAATCCCACTGCCCTTTTTCGTTGATATTATGACAATTGGATTTGCTTTAAATACACCGTGAGTATTTTTTTCTAGATACATATTTTTATGAGTTTAATACACTTGCAATATTTTGATAATAAATGTCTATTTTTTAAATGCAATCTGTTTATTGGAGTCTATTATCTTCAATTTTTTCTTCATTTTGTATTATTATATTCATAAAAAGAAAATCAATGTTTTTAGTTAATATTATTGAATATTAATGTTAGTACTCGATATTTTAAATGATATTCAATGTTCACTATTTAGTTGAGTAACTATTTAGTTAGCTTTCTCCTTTTTTTATTTCTTTATTTAACATAAACAACTCGATAGATTTGTTTCAAAATTTGTATACAAGTTATTCGCTACTGCCTGAAGCAAACAAGTTTTTAAAAACTGATTTTCTTAGTGTAATTTTGATTTCAAAGTATTTTGAAAATTTAAAAGAAAATTTTTATTTTTTATTTTTTTTCTATTTTTACGAGTGGAATATTCTAGAAAATAATAAGATGTAGACGTATGTGAAATATATTAAATATAAATGAATAAGTTAGTAAGAAAGCGCTAACTAAACATCCGAAACCAACTAGCAACGACTCACGATCGAAAAGAACGATGTAGCCTACGAGTTGAGACCTGTCGAAAAAGAACAAAATAAAGCATAGAAATTAACAGAAAAATTGCTGACAAAATCATCAGCTAGAAGTCACGAAGAGGAAGCTTCTGGAAAAATAAAGAAGTGGGAAACAATGAATTTGGTGGGTATGAATACAATCAGAATCACCACGCGAAGGTTACTAGAGCACAAAGAGAAATGTGATATACTAGAATCCGATCAGAGCATTAAGAAGGACAAATCCACGATCGACGCAGCAAGGACGTATCAGCGACTTTAGACCACCAGTACATTGGACATCTCTATCTTGCGATCAATGTAATGATGAATAAACCAGTATATTTTAACTATCATTTTATTTAATTAACTACCTTAACGCAGATTGGACTTACCAAGCTTAGTAGTGATGAAAGACACCCACAAATTTAATTAATTGATATACGTGAAAACGTGCTATAAGAGTGGTGCTAAGTGTGGGGTATCACTTGTGAAGAAAGCTATATCTACAAGAAACAAATACGACGGTATTACTTGTGAAGGAAGCCATATCTACAAGAAACAACTGCAACGCGAGGATGTTCTACGTGTACATCGCTGTCAACATTTTCTTGGGGTAAGTAAATCTTATTTTCATATCTTATACGTCCTTAGAGGAGGATGAATTTTATTCAACTCAAGTGAACTGTAATCGATTTTTATTAAAATGAGTTCTAATCAAATTAACTATAACCTAATATTAATTAATTCTGATAAATATCAACATATAAATAAAATATAAAACATACAATTAGAAAAGTCACGTAAAACAAAAAAAGAAAAATTCCTCAGAAAACGAATAAACCGGATCCACGTGAAAGCCTCAGGCTTTACAGCACCTGTGACGCCTCTAGCAATCATGAGGACTCCGAAAGAAATAGCGTGTATAAAGCTTCGAAATGTGCAATCCAACATTTCGAAAATAAAAGATTAATGGAGCTAGCACTAGAAAAATTAAATGGTATAAATTGCGGCAAGCATAAGTTAGAGACGGCAAATGAACAAGTCATAGAAAAGGCTAGAGTATATCTCTCGGAAATATTAAAAACATAGATGAAGCGGTAGAAAGCGCAAACGGAGCAGCCGCCTAAAAATACACTGACATATATTATCTGACGTGTATTTGTGAAACTGATTTCATTTTGAACACAAAAAAATAATTTCATAAAAACCAAAAAAAAAGGAAGGATAAGTTACATTCCTTTATCCAAATGCAACATGAACCAATATTCAAATGGATATTTTAACTTCTAAATTTATTTAGAATTCGTATTGCAAAAATAAAAGAAATATCCTGAAAAGATTTAAAAATTTCAGAATTACAATTAATGTAAAGCAAAAAATTAATTAATGAACTTTATTAAAAGAATTATATAGGATGAAAGAACTTTGTTCAATCTTCCTTTCAAACTTTAAAATTATTTAGTGTACATATTGGTCAAAATAAAGACAAGCAATTACAATCGATAAGCTTATGTTTCAGTTAGATTTATGTTAAACTCACTATGCAAATTATAGACACAAGCAGAAAATTTTGAAAAATTTAGTAACTATAATAAAGAGAAATCATAAAATTTACTTTTTCAACTTATGTTAGATCTCTTATTATATTCTTAAAATTTATAACTTTCAATAAATGTCATAATGAATTCCAATAACTTGTACATAAACAAAAATTTCAATAAACACAATTCTATACGAATCATGATTAGGTCCTCTATTTAAAAAAATACGTGTCTTTTGCACATGTAAATAACACGTGCAAAAGACACGTATTTTTTACACGTGTTTTTCACACGTAAAATTTGCGTGTTTTTTCGTGTTTTTTTCACGTATTTCTATTACCTATGTATCTAGCTATTTTAAATTCATACCAGACCTACGTTCAGGTAAACTAGTTTTGGCTGTGTAGGGAATTGCATTGTAACCTATATAACGTATAAGATTTTACTTTTATAAATTGTATTCTAGTTTAACAGATAAATAAATAAATATAGCCACATCTAGGGTATTAAGTGCAAATATTGAAATTAGAATTTAGAGTATTTTTCTTTTTATTGCGCAGTATTTATCTGCGCAATTATCTCAAGCCGAGAGGAAAGTGAATAAATATTCACTTATGTATTAACTTTATATTTAAACAATTATAATATTCTACAAAATATCTGACTTTTATTTATAAAATTAAAAAGAAAGCAGAAAATAAACTTTTCTTATTTTTTAACTTAAAAAATTATGCAGCCACAAAAAAAATGTCAAACCCACGGACCAGACTATGTACATTGTATGTTTTTGAAGTCGCTAAATCAGAACCGGTGGTCCATTTGACCCCATCACCTCAGAGTCAAGGTCATTTCAAGGTCAAATCTACAAAATTAATTGCAACCATATTTTCAGAGTATCTATTTGTGTTTCTAAGGTCGCTGAATCCGAACCCGTGGTCTATTTGATACCATCACCTCAGGGTCAAGGTCATTTCAAGGTCAAATCTACAAAATTAATGGCAACCATATTTTAACATTATATATTTGTGTTTTTGAGGTCGATAATCCGAATCCGTGATCTGTTTGACCCCATCACCTCAGGGTCAAGATCATTTTAAGGTCAAATCTACAAAATTAATAGCAACCATATTTTAACAGTTTATGCATATGTTTCTGGGATTTCTAAGTCCGTTTGACTCCATCACCTCAGAATGAAGGTCATTTTAAGGTAAAATCTACAAAACTCGCGTAAAACGAACTGAAATTCATGCCATTTATTTTTTCTTACTATACCTCACACGTTTCTCATCAAATGATCTGCACAAAGGTTTCCTTTTATGTTTTTTCCCAGTAGTTTTACAATCTCTTATCAACATCCAGCAGTAATCGGCCAGCATACTAGTATCCCATCTACCTTGATAACGCTTCTCCATTACTTTAATGTCTTGGTGAAAACGCTCTCTCTGGTCTTTACTATAATCTCCACAGTAGTCAGGAAAACTGTCCAAGTGTTTATGTAGAAAATGTAATTTGTAATTTTTTAGGCAACAAAAAAGATGACAAAGTTGAATTTGATAACCCAATAGAATGATATCAACTAGATAGAAGAGAGGATTGTTACTTCTGTATCACCGAAATTATTGGAACTAATAGTAAAAATAAAGAAAATGTGAATTATGCTGATGTTATTTCTTTAAAAAAACCTATTAAAAAAACACAAGATACAAGAGATGAAGAATTAGATCTTCTTAACGACGAAGTCAGTGACAGCATTGATGGAGATGCAATTAGTGAAAACGATTTAAAAGATGAATCTTATGGAAGCAATAGTTATGAAGAAACTTAAAATAATGATGATGATGATAATGATGACGATGGCGACATTTTCCTTCCAGCGGGCCAAAAAAACTAAAGCGTAAAGTTTTGGAATCAAAATAAAATAAACGACTTACTAGGAGAGTATCAAAACTCCGGATCACGGATTTTGCTCAAACTTTGGAATAAGTTTCCAAATATCAAAATATGAAAGGAAATAGAATTTTAGACACCAACGCTTAATATTTCCCTAGTTATAGGCAATTTAAAAAAATCACTAAAAAAGTTACTAGATTTTCAAACGCATATAGTTCCTTAGCATTAATAGCTAGAAGCTTGAAACTTTTTTTAAATGAAAGCTGAGCTCAAATCCTTTCGAATTAGTAGTTATAGCATGTCAAAATATTATTTTTTCCCAAAGTTATAGTGTGATAAACATTGGACCTGATTTTTCTTTATAAAACATTAATTAATAACAAAAGCTGAAATTGGGTCTAATGTTTATTACGTTATAAGTTTGGGAAAAAATAATATTTTGACACGCTATAACTACTAATTCGAAAGGATTTGAGCTCAGCTTTCATTTGAAAAAAGTTTCAAGCTTCTAGCTATTAATGCTAAGGAACTATATGCGTTTGAAAATCTAGTAACTTTTTTAGTGATTTTCTTTAATTGCCTATGGCTAGGGAAATATCGATCGTTGGTGTCTGAAATTCTGTTTCTTTTTATATTTTGACATTTGGAAACTTATCCCAAAGTTTGAGAAAAATCCGTCATCCGGAGTTGTGATACTCTCCTAGTTAGTTAGAGAGCTGAACTTACCTAAAGATGGAGCAGAGCATTTAGCTTCAGCTTTAAAAGGCATGAATCAGTAGGCAAATTCGACTAAAGTATCTTTTTACAGAACAAGAAACAAAAGTTTCGAAACATATTTTAAAGAAATGAATCATGAATGGTGATAAAACAGTATATTGTAAAGATGTAAAAGGTTTGATGAATTAAATTAAGCCTAATGTATATGAATTCGAAGAATGGAGATTGTTTATAGATTCATCAAACAAAAGATTAGGAGCTGTATTACTACACAACAGCAACTACTATGCCTCAGTTCCTATTTAGCGCACATACCAGTATAGCGCACTCCACTACAATGAAGGAAACATATGACAATTTCAAAATTATATCACAAAAAATTCAGTATGACAAGCATAAATGGCTTATATATGGCGATTCGAAAGTTTCTGAAATATTGTTACGACAGCAGTCTGGATTTGCAAAGATGCCATGTTTCTTGTGCTTATGGGATAGTAGAGACCGTGCAAAGCACCATACAAATCATAAATGGCTTGAAAGAAAATCTCTCGAAGTCGGAAAGAGTAACGTTATAGCTACTTCATTGGTTGACCAGAAAAAAGTTCTCATTCCGCCATTACATATAAAACTTGGTGTAATAAAACAATTCGTTAAGGCTTTAAATAAAGATGGCGAGTGCTTAAATTACTTGGAAAGCAAGTTTCCAAATAAATCAGATGCGAAATTGAAGGAAGGTATTTTTGATGGTCCAGAAATTAGAAAAATGATATCTGATGATCAGTTTATTAGTTCCATGACAAACATTGAAAGAGTTGCATGGCTTAGCTTAAAGGAAGTTACTTAAAACTTTTTGGGTAATTGCAGAAGCCCAAATTACAAAGAAATTGTTTCGAAAATGGTTGAGTACTTTGGGAAAATGGGTTGCCTAAAAAATTACAAATTACATTTTCTACATAAACACTTGGACAGTTTTCCTGACTACTGTGGAGATTATAGTAAAGACCAGAGAGAGCGTTTTCACCAAGACATTAAAGTAATGGAGAAGCGTTATCAAGGTAGATGGGATACTAGTATGCTGGCCGATTACTGCTGGATGTTGATAAGAGATTGTAAAACTACTGGGAAAAAACATAAAAGGAAACCTTTGTGCAGATCATTTGATGAGAAACGTGTGAGGTATAGTAAGAAAAAATAAATGGCATGAATTTCAGTTCGTTTTACGCGAGTTTTGTAGATTTTACCTTAAAATGACCTTCATTCTGAGGTGATGGAGTCAAACGGACTTAGAAATCCCAGAAATATATGCATAAACTGTTAAAATATGGTTGCTATTAATTAATAAACATTTTATTTTAATATGAATAATACAGAGATAAAAAATTTCTATGATATCAATCGCTTATTATACTAACATAATACAGCTGAAGCTACCATTATAACTCCCCTATTAAAAAAAATCAGGTGATAAATCACCTGATTTATCAGGTGATTTATCATGCCAAAACATCATGTAACGATTTTGTTGGTCTTTACACATTTGAAACCATGCCTAGTCAATTCAGAACAATTTTTGAAAATTTTGGAAAATTTTGAACTTAAAAAATTTTTTAAATAATTTAGTTTTAGAAAAAATTTTGACCAATTTTACAAAAAAATTTCTAAGTTCAAAAATTTCAAAATTTTTCAAAAATTGTTCTAAATTGACTCAGCATGGTTTAAAACGTATAAAAACCAACAAAATCTATACATGATATTTTGGCATGATAAATCACCTGATAAATCAGATGAATTGTCACCTGATTTTTTTCACCAGGGTCCGCTCTTGATTTAGTCATGAAAAATAATAATAAAAGACATATCATCCTCTCTGGCTTTCAAAGTGTTCTCCAAAGCCATAAACTATCTACAATAAGTCATTCTTTGATGGCTTCAGCAAAATATAAGATTGGACAAATAACTAATAGCAGTACAATGGATTCACCTCTACAATTTATATAGATTCCTACTCACGTGGGCTTCTATGAAAACGAAGTAGCTGATCACCATGCCAAAACTGCCACCAGATCAGCACCAAGTTCTTTTAAAGTTCCCTATCTGGATTATAAAGCTGTTTGGAAAAATCTTGCTAATAAAAATACAAACAATACTATACAGAAAATAAGTGCTTATAAAGGCATAAATTGCTTTAAATACTTTTATAATGATTTCAAGAGCAAAAACCTTTTATGAAGGGCTATAGTCACGTTTAACAGATTAAGAGCTGACCATTATAGCTCTGCTGCATCATTAGCAAGAAAAAATATATGCGGACACTTTTACCAAGACGTGAATCATCTTTTATGAAATTGTCGTTTCTTTAATTTTCAACGCATCAGAATGTTTTATAAAGGGTACCCCCCGTTAAGATAGTCAATTTTGCCCTGTCCCTGAAATTTTTGTTTGACCTTTTAACTTTGTTTTGGATAAAAAAAAAATAGTTTTTGTCATATTTGCAGACCGCGACCCCCCTCCCCCTGTCCACAGCATGGAAAAAATTATTTTTTCACTATTTATTTTTTTTCTCCGCATCTAGTCGGCATAAAAACCCCAAGAAAATCGTGCTTATAGCTTAAATGATTACAAATCATGTAGAATTTTTTCATAAAGATTTGATGATGCTATATAACCTAAAAAGATGAAAAAAAATTTTAAACCTCTCCTGTTTTCACGGGAAATGCGGTACAGGGCCGATTCTTGCAAAAAAACTTGTATTTTGTTTAAAATTACTTGCTTGAATTTTTCCAGATATTTCCTGTTGGTGCGCCATAGTGAAAAATGCAAAAAACTCATTTTTTCGATGTTTTTGGCTGATTGTAGCTCATTTGCAGACTTTGTATTATTATTTATATTATGAAATTATATTCAAGAACTTTATTTATGAATTAAATTATGCAATCAAGTCAGAAAAATAAGATTTACAAACATTCGCATCATATTTTTGCACGAATCCATATTTTAGATTAGGTATTTAAACACTTCTTTCATGATTTTGTTGATATTTCACTACTTTATATGTGATAAAATTTTTTAAATATTATATTGCTTTAATAAAAGGAAATGTTTTGATAAATAAGTCATTTCAGAGGTATAGCTATAAGTACAGTCAAAATATTAACTTGAGATTACATATGAATTTATATTTCGTAAGAAAAACTTATCAATACAAACATTAGAATCATGATTTAATAATATGAACCTTGACTTTAGCATTTTTTGTCATAAATTATATTTTCATGAAATATTTTGCATTTAAAAATAGGAATTAGATTTAACTGGAGAATAAAAAGAACTGAATAAAGGTAATGACATAAATGAAATATTTATTTGTAATAAAACAATGATAAGGACATCTTTGGTTAGTCTTCTTCACTATCTTCATCTATGACTGTTATTGTTTCTTTGAAATCAAATATATTAGTTAAATGCTCTGCTGGTCTTATTATTCTTGATAAATATCTGCCATACGATAAATAATAAACAAGAGCAGCAACGTGAGAACAGCAACCAACTGTACGATTTCCATTTGCACAGTTGCAACAATATCGATTAATTCCAAGAATTCCATTTGTATTAGGTTTATATTCTTCATAACATTTATATGTTTTGCTGCTAACATGACGAGATTTAACCAGAAATCTAATTATATTTTTCTCTTCCTTGGAGTAATTTAAAACTAACGTTTCATCTTCTTCCAACATCTCAGCTAAATACGAAATTGCTTGAGAAAGTTGATAAGATCCAGTAAAAAATACTTTCAACTCTTCAATTGTCATTTCTGGAAAATCTAAAATATCTTTTGAAGAAACTGTTTCAAATGGCGAGCTCTTTCGATTCCAATTATTTTCTTCAACATAATCAGAGAGCGTGTTTGTCAAATCTTTTGTTAAGCTGATTCTATCAATTATAGCTTGAAATTGTTCTACGTCTGAATTTAAACGTTTTCCAAATCGATTAACTAAAAAACAAGCAATCTGACAGTAAAGCTGGGCGTTATGCAACAGAGCATTGGAAAGCTGATTATGAAGGAGTTTGAATTTCTGACCTATGATTCCATGAACAGCTTCAACAACCCATCTTATCTTCGTTACGAGCCTAGAATCGTTTGACTCTGTTACTGTCAATTGATTTCTTTTACCCTTTAGTGCTGGCATTAAAACCGTAAATCCTTTACTCTCTAATAGTGAAACGACATCGCGAAAACCTCTATCTAAGATAAAAATATCACCTTCTTGTAGGATACTGCTCAGTCCAGTTGGTGATTTTATTAATTCTTTTAGAATTTCAGAGTCATTTTTATTTGCATTAAAAGGGCCTTCAACATTTACTATAAAACCGTTTGTAGTTGCTATAGTGAAAGGTTTGCACAAACTTTTTTTTTTTGTCCAGAATAAGACTTACGTTGGTAAGCATTGTTGCTACTTTTTTGATGATACATATAAGTTCCATCGCATATTAAAGCTAAACGATTATCTAATTTATGTAATGTTTTTGCCATGAGAGAAACTTGATTAATCAAAAAATCTCTATGATGAGCCTCATAACTAAAATATTGAGGTAGAATCTTCTGAAAACCTTGTAAGACTGATTCAATGGTTTTTTGGACTTGTTTTTCTTCTAGCTCAAGGATTGATGCAATACATCGATTAGAGATTCCGGTTCTCAGTTTAATCAAAAATGTAACAAGAGCTTGTAAAACGCTTCTATTGTCTGAAGTCCTCATTGTAACCATGATATCCTGAAGTTCGATTATATTTTGCCACGTGTAACCTGTCAAAGCTAAGACTCTCTCTTCGGACATTGCACAATCCTTAATTTTTTCGTGAAGCGAAATGTTCACTTTATCGGACAAGCAGTCTAAAAATTTTCTCAATTCTTCTGCTTCAATGAAAGATTCATTTGAAAACGCAACAATATTTATTAAATCATGTTCATAAAATCTATCTTTAATTAAATGAATCTTACAACATTTATTATATTTAGGTATGAAAATTCGTTTTTTTGTGAACACTTGAATTCGAGCATTGAAAGGTACAGGTTGAATATCATTCTTTGATTTACATATAAAGCAATAGGCATGCGTTGTAACAGTTCTTGGAAACGGGATGTTAACAGTTTCAAGTGGTATTTTCTCCAATAAATGATACGATGAGTCAGATGAGGTTGTTACCTGACTAGATTCAGTACTACTTGATTCTGTAACTGGAAAATGCTGTTGTGGAGGTGTTTCATAAAGATCTTCTGAAGACTTTTCTATCTGTAAATCATCTGAAATTATCTGACTTGAAGATTGTTGACAAGATTCATCATTTTGAACTGAAACACAGCGTTTTTCTATCATTTTTTGCTTTCGAAATTTTGTTCTACATTTAGTACAAACAATGTCCCCAAGATAAAAATTTTACCATACTCTTCATTTGCTTGAACTATTTCTTCACGTGTTTCGAATATTTTATAGCTTCCAGTAACTTTTCGTAAGAAAACATTGCAACATGCACATTTAGAATCATTTGTTTTACTCTTCTTGGCTGGAGGCTCGTCAGCGACATTGCTCATTTTGCTGTAAAAAAAAAGTTTTTTAAATAAACAAAAAATAAAGTACAATTCTTTAAATATCTAATAAAGTCTCAATGATCAAACAATTTAATGTGGGTATTTATAATTTAACTTTGATTAGCACGGTAAAAGATATCAGCCAAACTTCATTTTTAAGATAATTTCTGTTGTTGTATGGATGATAGTTTTGTTTAAACATTAATAATCATTGATACTATGTTCAAGGAAGATATTTTAAAGCAATATACAGAGTATCATTGCTTTGAATACTATTAGTTTAAAAAAATAATGACAGTGAATGACAGTGTAATTACACCATACAATTATGGGCATATATTGGTGGACCGACCATATTTTATGGTGAGCTTTCTACCAGGGATATTTTGGATTTTTTTATATTGTAAGCACTATAATTTTTCTTCCTTTAAATTAATTTAAATACATTTGGGCAAAAATTGCTCAATTATTAAGAATACATTTTACGAATAGTTTATGGTGTGTTCTAGATTACAATTTTTTTGTACACTATGCAGAAACTAAACTTACGGATAAAAGAAACCTGTAAATGTAAAAGAACTGATGAAACTTGAAGACAAAAAATTATTTTAAAGAAATATACTTTTAACATTTGAAATGATAGAGATAATTCATTATTTCATTACAACAATAGCAAGCTGATTTTTGAAAATATTAATTATATGTATACAAATATAGGTACATTCTGAAACACATGGATTTATAAATTATTAAAAACTCAAGTTTCTATCTAGTGTTTGTAAACAAATAATTGTAAAGATTATTAACTTATTTTATCAAAGTTAAAAGACTTGCTATTATAAAGTAATAAAACTACGTACTTGTAACTAGTAGGAATTGTTATAGCCAACATTATTATATTAGTTTAAATATAAAAGTATTAATTAATAGGATCATTTAATTAATAAGTAAGTGCATTAGAAATATTAAATATTGATAAAAAGTAAATTATTTTATTTGTTAATTTTAACTAAATCACCATCATTAAGAAATTTTTATCAATTTACTTTGATATTGATGTTAAGTAAGATATATATACATAAAATAATATAAAATAGTATAAATATTTAAATTAAATAAAAATACATATTTAGTACACGATTATTTTTATCATGCTCTTGATTATCTTTCAAGTATTAACAAAAATATTAATTTTGAACATTGGCATATCGTTTGTCAACATTTATTTTTTTGAATGAGACTATTATTTTTACCCAACTGCTCGAATAAGATTATCTATTAATTGTTTTAATAGATGAACATAAAGCATAATTATATTTTTGTCCATAATATGTCAGTGCTTATTTGCAGTCAATCACTATAAAACTTATATCAACCTATATTTTAACATTTTTCTCAACATTGAATTATTGATATAAATTCATCTTTAATAGCTTAAAATGAATTTATAAAAGTATAAAATCTGATTGAAATGTTACAGAAAAAAGAGGCCATAAGCCAATTGAAATTTTTAAATTTGATTATTTTATATCATAACATCTTTATTCTTACTTTAAAAGTATAATGATGTTAACCTTTTATATTTGTGCTAATTTTAACTAAAAAATTAAAACCTTAAAGATGAATTTCATAAGATACCACTGATGATAAAAACAATATGAATACTACATAATATCTTGTCAACAGTGAGAATTAAACAAGTTTTAAAGTTATCGATGATATTAATGACTGGGTGATTAGGGTTATTACACGCTAGAAAAAGAACAGGGAACAGATATAAGAAATACATTACTTCTATATCTATATATATGAGGAATAGCGAGTTGTTGCTGGGAACAACGCGCTTATTTTTCATATATATATAGATATAGAAGCAATGTATTTCTTATATCTGTTCCTGTTCTTTTTCTAGCGTGTAATAGTCCTATATATTATCAAAGGTTTTGGATTTATTATCTTAACCTTATACAAATTATAATTCGAATATTTGACCCTAACGTTTCATCAAAAGATCTTCTTAAACATCTACAATAATAATTGTAACGAACCATATAATATGGAATCAATTTTTATTATACAATGTTATTCTAATATTGTAATATAGCCCATAAAATAATATTATCGTCTTAAACTACAATTTCGTTAGAAATAAATCCTTAACTTATATATAAAATTAATAGAAATAGGATTTAATTTTTTATAATAATATTCGTAATACTGTTTCAATACTAATATTCGTTATTCTATTTACAAAATATTTTACATGTTACTTTTCTTTGGCCCGAACTTAGACCGGATCCATAGTCGTGTTTTTTGAGTATTAAGTATGACTTAAAAATTAAGTATCGTTACTTGAGTATCAGCTGTCACTTCAATTGAGTATTACATCTTTACCGATGACTACCTTATTTGTGTGATTTTGTCTCATAACTAACTGTGATAACTTCTTCATGTAACACTCAATTGAATGAACAGCTGATACTCAAGTAACGACACTTAAGTTTTAAGTCATACTTAATACTCAAGACACAACTATGAATTCGGGCCATAATGTTTTTTTATGGCTCTAATTCATAGACCCAACTTAATCTAAGGCTAGAAGTTATAGTTGTTACTCAGTTCTCAAATATTCTATCTTTATTTTGCTTATGGAAAAAGGGTAAGAACATGGATAGAATATCTAAGAACTAAGTAAAGACTATAACTTCCAGCCTAACGATTGTTACTTGAGTTACGTTACTGAATTCGTACCTACGTCAATGGAAATAATTTAATACAATACATGGCATAAGTGCAAACTTTATTTATAATCTTTAAAACGATTGCGAATGTCATAAAATAATTGCGAATAATATGCGCTTTTTAACAAAAATATATTTAATATTGTAATATTAATATGAGACATGTAAACAAGATTTCAATGTATTCGCATGCTCACATTTTTTTATACAGTGTAAAAATAGACCACATAGCTTTCGCAAAAGTGTGACTTAAGTGAAGATTTAGATTACATAGTGCTAAAAATGCCAAAGTCAAGGTTCATATTATTGAATCATGATTCTAATGTTTGTATTGATAAGTTTTTCTTACGAAATATAAATTCATATGTAATCTCAAGTTAATATTTTGACTGTACTTATAGCTGTACCTCTGAAATGACTTATTTATCAAAACATTTCCTTTTATTAAAGCAATATAATATTTAAAAAATTTTATCACATATAAAGTAGTGAAATATCAACAAAATCATGAAAGAAGTGTTTAAATACCTAATCTAAAATATGGATTCGTGCAAAAATATGATGCGAATGTTTGTAAATCTTATTTTTCTGACTTGATTGCATAATTTAATTCATAAATAAAGTTCTTGAATATAATTTCATAATATAAATAATAATACAAAGTCTGCAAATGAGCTACAATCAGCCAAAAACATCGAAAAAATGAGTTTTTTGCATTTTTCACTATGGCGCACCAACAGGAAATATCTGGAAAAATTCAAGCAAGTAATTATAACAAAATACAAGTTTTTTTGCAAGAATTGGCCCTGTACCGCATTTCCCGTGAAAACAGGAGAGGTTTAAAATTTTTTTTCATCTTTTTAGGTTATATAGCATCATCAAATCTTTATGAAAAAATTCTACATGATTTGTAATCATTTAAGCTATAAGCACGATTTTCTTGGGGTTTTTATGCCGACTAGATGCGGAGAAAAAAAATAAATAGTGAAAAAATAATTTTTTCCATGCTGTGGACAGGGGGACGGGGGTCGCGGTCTGCAAATATGACAAAAACTATTTTTTTTTTATCCAAAACAAAGTTAAAAGGTCAAACAAAAATTTCAGGGACAGGGCAAAATTGACTATCTTAACGGGGGGTACCCTTTAACAAGTTCATGATTCCAATCCATCAAGATACAAATAATATTTTGAAGACTCTAAACTAAAAGTGATCGAATTGGTCATACATTTTCTAAAAGATTGTGATATTGCATTGTAAATTGGATTTTGTACATCTATTTACTGCACTACACGTAATTAATACTGTCTTTATATATGAAAAATTTTTATGAATCTGTATGAACCTAATATAGGTTTGGGTAGGCTTAAATAAATAAATACTAACATAATAAGTATTATTTTACGACATTGATTTTTTATCTTCCAATTCCATTGAATTTCAATCAGCATTAATTATACAATCATTTTTAAGCATAGTTATTTCCAGTTATGACGGCCATTAGGATCAGGTGGCCGCACTATATATATATATATATATATATATATATATTGTAACGGTAATTTAATACACGTTACAAAAGAAATTAGATTTTTTTAATTCCAATTTAACTTTAACTAAGTCTATGTATTTTTGTTAGAATACGGAGCTGCTAGAATTTATATTATTAGCTTCGACTGCTTTTTCCAGTAGCGACTCTACGTCAACAATCTCATTCCTTCTTACCATACGCTGAATCTCAGGTAAGAGGTTGTGGTGTAGCAAATCGAGCTGTTGTCCTGCATCTGGTAATGGGACTTGTTTTAATATGATCGCCTGTAGACACGTTATATAATCACGCACAGGTTCGTCTTTACCTTGCGTGCGCCTGTTCGCTTCAGACCGTAGTCTTTGTTGGAAACGTCTACTGTGTCCTTACCAACACAGAGCAGCTTCTTTAAATTCTGCCCACGTGTTCCATGAATGTTTATTGTTTCTGTACCACGTGTCCTGCATTCTTCTACCCTGGCCAGGAAGAGATCTATGCTCTGTCCTTTTTCGCCTGAGAATGTTACGTTCCATCGGCGAACTATGTGACCAATATATAACGTTCTACTACCGTTGTTAGTCCGATCATTTTGCAAATTTACGTTCATTTGCGGCATTGGGCTTGACGTAGTAGGAGTCCCCCTCCTCCTAACTGTACGTACTCCCAGAAGTTCAGTTGGAGCCAAGCCTGCCTGTACGTCAGCCAGAGTGCCTTTGTCAGTATTATTATATATCCTGAATGTGTCTTGGAAATTTACTCTTGTATTTGTTGGTGGCCTCTGATCGTTATCTCTTTCTCGTTGGTTGCTTTGCTGTTTATCTATCCGTGTACTAGATGACCTTGGATTTAGCGTTTCCTCTCTTCTTTGTGTTAGGGCAGCTACTGACTCTGCCAGTGTTTTTATTTGCATTTGCATATTGTGAAGATATTGCATCATTTCAGTTGGCAATACAAACGGTGTTCCATCCGTTGTTTGCATCACTGTTGTTGCCTGTTCGGTAACTTGATTTGGAGGGTTGGTAGATGCTTGTGCCTGTCCACCAGAACGTGATTTGTTTGTTCCCTCTCTTAATGTCTCCTGTAGGTTTAACTTTATCTGAGGATCTTTTTCGAGCACGCTGAGAACATGTTCTTCATCGTTTTGCACGTTCGGGTCAAAAATAGTTGACCGTGACTTCTCAAATATTGTTTTTTCTATAAATTCCTTTCTTATTTTTAGACGCTGTTGACGTATTGTCAATTCATCATCATTAGAATT
Organism: Anastatus disparis; assembly: GCA_017163975.1. Taxonomy (NCBI): domain Eukaryota; kingdom Metazoa; phylum Arthropoda; class Insecta; order Hymenoptera; family Eupelmidae; genus Anastatus; species Anastatus disparis. The sequence continues at coordinate 1,513,154 of JAFFSR010000387.1, read as the reverse complement.
CGTTTGCTGGAATTCTTCAGCCGAATAATTCCCAATTAACCAATTTATTAATCGATTGGTTTTTTGGTGATGAAAGCCGTCTGTTCTTAGTCCTAACTCTTGTAGAGTTATTCTTAAGTCCTCCTCAGATATATAACCTACCCATCTTTCAGCTGCATCAGCACTTGCTTTTAACGGTATGTTAGCCATCTTGAATTTATTTTTCTTTTTTCTTGACTATATTTATATCTAAACCTGATCGCACGCAAGTACACTACTCAACGCTTGCAGTGTGTGTGTGTATATTCGCTATGTATATATAATAAATAATATTTCAGTTCGTATATGTGTGGTTAGAAACTAAGCCGCACGCATACGATGTGCAAAAAAAACAAAATATATGTATATATAATTAAAAAAAAAATATATTTTTATGTTTTGGTTTTTGGATTTATTTATTAAACGCAATAACTAATAATATTTTAGTAAATTGACCGATATAAAACAAAATTTTCCAACACTGTTATTTTAATTTTGACTACAACAAGAAAATCAGTTAAAAATTGTCATTAAAATATTCAAAATACGCGGCTAAATCCAAAAGCCTGTGCGTTTTTAAACTTTAGTTAAAAGCGCACACTTAACTATGTGAGGACAATTTTTTTATTATACAATTGTATTTAATGTGTAGTGTAAAACAATGAAAATTTTTAGAATGAAATCATTTAGAAATTTCTTTACAACACACACTGCGCCGATCAATTGCCTCGCTATGAGCTGGCAATCTTTGGTGAGAGAGAATTTAAAATTTACAAAAAAAAATTTACTATGTGTAAATAAGGATATGTAGTTTAAATTCTATTAAACCACACCACAAAAAAAATTCCTGATCCTTTAATGTATATGAGAAAAAATTTTTATTTTAATATTTATTGAATTAGATTTACTAATAAATTACAACAAAAAAAAATTTTCACTTTTATTGAGATTAAATTATTTTTACATTAAAGGATTGTTAATAATTTATTTAATTTCAGCTTCCTCGCTAGCTGAAACTAATATTCTCTCTCACTTAATAAGTCAAAGAAATATGACTAATGACCTGATCGATAAGAGGGGTATATATAATAACGCACGTCTCTATTTTAAATAAATTCTAAATGCCTGTTCGCTTTTTCTCTTAAAGCGAACGGCAGCATACAGAGTTATATTTCTTAATCTCTGTATCTATGCTATGCTATGTCAATAGCGTCTGCGCGTTACCTATGGAGAAAGAGACAAAAGAAAAATTTTGCTGGGACACGTGGGGACGCAACTTGTAACTGAAAATTACAAAGAAAAGAAAATTTCGATGATATGCAATTTTGTTCACAAATTTTTTTACTATGTATTTTATGAAAAAAGAATTTTATTTAATTTTGTTAAATTTATCAATTACGTAAAAAAAATTTTAAGTCGAAATTATTTTCCAAAAGAAAAAAAAAATTTAATACACTTTTATTTTAACAAACAAAAATAATTTTATTGTTAAAAGAGAGAAAAAAAAATTTTCCACGTGTTACTTCAAATATTAAATTTTAGCTACAGTCAAAACGCCATCTTTAATATAAGATCCTCTGAGAACAACGCGAAGTCTGTTTGCGTCGACGACAACTACGCGCTCGACGCCATTTACAAATTTCAATTTATTAAACGACGCGTGTAAGCCTGATCCCGTTGACGCATCTATTCATTGGGCAACATTTTGTAACGGTAATTTACTACACGTTACAAAAGAAATTAGATTTTTTTAATTCCAATTTAACTTTATCTAAGTCTATGTATTTTTCTTAGAATACGGAGCTGCTAGAATTTATATTAACTATGACAAACTAGCAACAGACTCCGGTAAAGCTAGTAGTATGTTAGATTGATGTGCGACGGAAGATTTTTCTATCAACTCGTCGCTGCGCGTCTCTCTCTCTCTCTCTCTCTCTCTCTCTCTCTCTCTCTCTCTCTCTTACCTGATCGAGAAACGCGATACCGGTAGCGCAGTTTTCCTTCGCGAGGCAGGTTCCAAAATACGTTATACTAAAATATATGATATTACGTAATTAAATAATTTATAACTGCTCACAAGGACCGCGGAGGCGTCGGCGTAAGCAACGGGAAATATATATTTTATATATAATAATATAATAAATATAGTCAGGCAATATAAATTAGTTGAAAGCACGTTTTAATAGAAAACAAAACTAATTTATTATAAGAAAAATATAAATATAAAGATAAGATATGAATTAAACAGAAATGGAATAATGTAATATATGAAAAATAATGTACGCGTCTTATGAGAGAGTGAGCAAAGGGAGGGCGCGTCGCGAACTAAATAATACTCGCTTATGACGCTGATCGGTTATATAACCGATGATACAATATACCTGAACAAGTATCTCTCGAGGAAGAGATACTTGAATGTCGCACAGTATAATTAGACTTACAATAACGCACTGGCCAGCTAACACTAATTACCTACGTGCACGTAGACGCCGCTCGCCCGTTACTGTAGCTTCTCCCCTGCACGTAACCAATACGTAGATGCTCTAGACTAGGTCGGTGGAAGACGTCTCTTCCCGATCCTTGAATTCCGCTGAGCTCTGCCAACGTGGTTGCCTGGACGGAGATCGGTGGAATCCTATACACGCCGATCAACGTATTTGCTGGCACTTAATGGCTGACCGCTAAGACGCGCGAAAAGCGGTCAAGCAAAACTCTACAGAAAGAATTTCTGAAAGTGGCAACTTGCAAATATAATATAATACGCAAGTCGGTATAAACTCACGACTTTTAATCAAGACAATGTCTCGCTCTATGAAATGCGAATTTAGTCTACCGTATTATATTTCCACGTGGCGAAATTCTCTAATAAGCACAGCGTGGCTTAGGTTTCGTGCTAACGCAACGGTAGTCGGAAACTCTCTGAAGCACCTCACGGCCGGCTTGCTTCTCGCTCGCGTTTCGGTCGTCAAGATACGCACTTCTTTACTCGTCTTAGACGAGATATATGACCGAGCGTTTATTCTATTTTAATACCTGACGCGCAAGATTCAAACACGGTAGAATACCGTTACAATATATATATATATATATATATATATATATATATATATATATATATATATATATATATATTTTTAAAGCTCGAATGGGAATAGATAGCGAGAGAAATATATATATTCGAAGCAGTTAATTGATTTATTATAAATATCTCATAACACAAAAGGCAAGAATACTAAATAAAAAAACCTAGGGCGCCAGTGGCTTTATCGGACACGACTCCATTGCAAAAATAAAACGAATAGCAATACGTGCAAGAAACCACACTAAAATATGATGGTCACCAAACACAATAGGGGCGAAGCTACAGGAACTCAAAGCTGCACTAAACGGTATTACGAAAAAGAAAAAAAATTTAACACGCACTTATGATCGCCCAGCACACACTCGCAGTCATGGAGCATATGCTGTAGGTGTATAGTTAAGTTATGCTTAACTGAGTCTTGCACGTGTGTGTGTGTGTGTGTGTGTGTGTGTGTGTGTGTGTGTTGGGCAAGACAAGGTATACTGTTAGTTTGAATTCGGCGGTTTCTTGCTTGTTTCGGCATTACATTTAACACTTTCTTCTGCTGCTTGTACATGCGTGTATATATATATATGTGTGTGTATTAGTTATTTATATATATATATATATATATATATATATATATATATATATATATATATGTATTAGTTATATACGCAACTTGGGCGTACGAAGGATGAATATGAACGAGGCTAACATTTGTCAATTGACTGACTACTACTTAATCGACAAATATTAGTCGAGACCATGTTGATCCTTCGTATGCCCAAGTTACGTAGATAATTTTATGTCGCCGTAGGCCAAATGAGAGATTATAACAAAATTGATTTAAAATAAAAACAAAATACACACAACACACTACACATTTAATCTAACATATTAATGTGTTCGATTGAATAATTTTAATCAAATTGACACAACATTTTTATTTACATAACACTTTTTTTATTAATGTAATATATTTTTATGTTCTTAACATTAATAAATAATATATAAATATTTCTTAATAATTTTTTTTATAATGTCAAAATCAGTTGCTGTCACTCTTTCATTTGTTTTTCATTTGTAAACATGAATCTTTAATTTTTTCGCATCGCTGTTTGCATAACCCAAAAATTTTTATGGTTAAAAAAATGTCAAAATCAACTGTGAGCATAGGCGCGCTCGCGTCATACGGTCTACCTAAGTTGATTAGTCTGAATACATATATAATCCATACGACTCCGGGTTCGTATGGAAAGTTTCTATACGTTACTGAAAACGTATAGAAACATTTGAACATAGTTGAGAGTCGAGCCAAGACGTACGAGATGTCAATACAAATTTAGCTGGGTCTATAGATATTGAGCCGGATTCGGCCTACAGCGACATAAATATCTTCCTATATTATATAGACGTAAGCCTCAAAAAATAGAATTCTTGCGTCCTCCCCCACTCCTTCCCCTCCTCATATTTTTAGATTTTTTTAACGTAAATATAGGGTTTTTTTTTCAGCCTCTGTCAGATGCCTCCCCCCTCCTCCCCCCGCCTCTGACATCGCCTCAACGTTTGTCGCCTCATATTACCTTATAGGTCTCCTCAAAGACTTCTCAGAGACGCCTCGGGAAAGCCTTAGAAAAGCCTCGAAACGCCTCAAGTTTGTGAGAGTGATATTTTTTAAAATTTTCAAAAAAAAAACGTAAAAATAGTTACCGACGCTTCAGTGCTCCCTCATCCCCTCCTCTTACAACGCCTCAGGGTACGCCTCAGAGATGAGGCATTTTTTTGTATGCCTCTCTTCCCGCCTTATACATCGCCTTAGAAAGGATAGACTGCGTCTGCTATACAAAGTTTTTCAGCTCATTGCGAGAATCTAACGTCAGTGCTATCTCTCTGTAAATGGCGTGGATGGCTCTGCCAATTTAGAGAGAGATAGCACTGACGTTAGGTTGACGTTGGGTTCTCGCAATGAGCTGAAAAACTTTGTATGGCAGACGCAGTCTACTCTTTCTATGTCTATGGATATACCTACGTACTCCTCAAATAAATAAATTTTTTTTATTTATATAAACAGATTCAATCAGAGTATTGGAAAATTAGAACTACATGAAATAACTAAAAATTGAAAGCTTTATGGTGGAAAATAGCTAAATATATAAAAGGACAATATTATTAAATTAGATAGAAATACAATGTACTATAAAAAATAATAATTTGTTTAATAATCACTAATTTAAATAATTATTAGAATAAACACTGTTAAAAATGACATAAAATTTAATGCGTAAATTACAATAATTTAAGCTGTTACAATAATTATGCTGTAAAAGTTATGAAATTTAATGCAATTTGCATAATAATCATTGCAATCAATTCATTTTGCAGTAATTATCCTGTAAATTATACAAACTTTAATGCAAATTATGTACTTTTGCATTAAAATTTATGTAATTTACAGTATAATTACTGCAAAATGCATTGATTTTTATGCAAATTGTGTTAAACTTGATATGTTTCACAGCATAATTACTTTAACACCTCATTTGAATTTAATTGAATTTATGGCATTAAATTTTATAATATTCAAGGATAAGTACATCATGTATTGGGGGTTGGCGAGCAGGGCGAGCAGGGGGTACCCCTAGTATATGTATATATATATATATATATATATATATATATATATATATATATATATATATATATATATATATAAATATGTACGTTTGCCAATGTTCTGGGCATCCGGAATATAATATTACTATGCCAAAATATAAGCAACATGGTTTCGACTGTCATGTTACACAGTTTTCTAACATTCTTCTAAGGCAAGTCCGCTATACAAAAGTGTCTTATGTTTTAGACATAATGAAAAATGCAACCCTTGAAAATATGTTATACTATGATAAAAAGCCTTCCTTAAAATGTATGCATGGATGTATATGTATAAGAAATCAAGTTTATGAATTTTCTCCACAAGTTTTTATTCAATCTGAAAATTTCAACAAGAAATTATTAAAAATAATAATAAAAATAAACTTTCCTATTTAGGAAAAAATTGTTGGAGCCATTTTTCCATGATAGTCTTTTTATAGGTCAAGAAAATGAGTTTTTGGTAGTAACTCTAAATAACAAATTTTTTTTAAAAAGTATATGAATTTTTTACATAATACATTTTTTTCTGAAGTTAATATTTTTCAAATTATCCATAAAAATTATTAAAATTTAACGCTTTCTTACTAGTAGTTTCATAAATAATGATTTTAGAAAAAAATCCATGATATTAAAAAGATGTATCTTTTTTTCTCTATAACTTTTATTCCATCTATTTTTTCAAAGGCATTACCAAAAAATCATTTTTTTAACTTCTAAAAGGATTATTATTCTAAATTGGCTCAAACATTTTTTTCGAATTGCCAAAGTTTATTTGTATTATTATTTTAAATCATTGCCCGTCGAAATTATTGAGGTCGGATGAAAACTTTATAAGAAAATTTTATTTTTAAGCTATTGAACAATGAAACAATTTTTTTTCTTATAAAGAAAAAATAATACCAAAGGAAACAGTAATAAAGGGCGAACGCAAAGCGCGAGCGTCGTCGGTCGTGCCTTATATGCAAAAAGCTTGGCTTTTTGCATGTCATGCATTGCTTTCCGATGGCGCCCGAGGTGCGAGGCACAGAAACCCAAAGGGCTGCTGTGACGAGCTAATTCACAATCATTTACATTTTTGAAAATGTGAATTTAATGTTATTTAAAACTGTAAACAGTTATAAGTAACATTAAATGATTGACTGATTTAAAAGTTCTTGAAAATGTATACGGGTATATCTCTGGAACTTTTCACTATTTGGAAACAGGGTTTTATAGAAATTTAAAAGTTTATAATTCAAGTTCCTAAGATGGCACAGGCTTTGACCAGTGCTTAAAATTTTCGTTTTAAGGAGTAAAATATGTACTCGAACTCTGGTGTCAATTGAAAAATAGTTACTAACGATATACAATTTTATACGTCAAAAATGATGCACTTTTCATAATTTTCTACACGTGTTTCTTATGATCTATAAAAAGTAACTTACTTTCAATAGTATTTTAATTTTTACATCATAATTTACATAATAAATACGACAATTTAAGATTACGTCTATTGATGTGCTATGCTTTATTCATTAGTTTTACCATTTTTAAGGTATGTATAATTTTTGCATGGATGATTGCACGGTTCTCAAAAATGGTGAAACTTATTAATAAAGCATAGCACATCTATTGGTGTGATATTAAATTGTCGTTTTTATTATGTAAATTATGATGTAAAAATTAAAATACGATTGAAAGTAAGTTACTTTTTATAGATCATAAGAAACACGTGTAGAAAATTATGAAAAGTGCATCATTTTTGACGTATAAAATTGTATATCGTTAGTAACTATTTTTCAATTGACACCAGAGTTCGAGTACATATTTTACTCCTTAAAACGAAAATTTTAAGCACTGGTCAAAGCCTGTGCCATCTTAGGAACTTGAATTATAAACTTTTGAGATTTTTTAAATTTTTTTCTATTTTTTGAAAAAAATTGTTTTTTCCTACTGTTACGTTTTCACGTAATTGATTTATTATATTGTGGGTATCTTTTTATCACGACTAAGCTTGGTAAATCCAAGTAGTCAATTTGCGTGAAGATAATTAATTTAATAAGACGATATTTAAAATAAACTGTTTGATTTATTATTACGTTAGTCGCGAGAGAGAGAAATGTCTACTGTACTACTGGTGTAAAATCGCTGATACGTCCTCGTTGCGCCGATCGTGGATTCGTGCTTCTTTATGCTCTGGTCGGGTTCTAGTAGTCTACATCTCTCTTGGTACTCTAGTGCCTCGTAGCCTAGTAGGCCGCGGCGTGGTTCGCCTGGTCGTATTTATACTTGCTGGGTTCGTTGTTTCCCACTTCTCTATTCTTCTAGAAGTTTCTACCTCGTGGCTTCTGTTTTTCCATGCTTCACTTTGTTCGTTCTCTACAGGTCTTAACTTGTCGGCTAGTTCGTCATCATTTCTTTCGATCACGAGTTGTTGCTAGCTGGTTTCAGACGTCTAGTCAGCGCTTTCTTACTGGCTTATTCATTTAGTTTAATATATTTCTTATACTTCTACGCTTTATTATTTTCTAGAATATTCCACCCGTAACACGTCTAAGGCCGCGGTATCGACGTCCTCGTCGATTAATTACCTATATTGAAAAAAAAATTTTTTTTGACTCTATATAATTATTAAGTGTACCTAACCTATATATCTATGGGTAACTGTTACAATCTTTGTGTAGAGTTGTGTAGTGTACCTAACGATTACAAATCTATTCTATATATCTCTCTCTCTCTCTCTCTCTTTCTCTTAATACATTATTATTTAGTTCTGGTACATATGAATTTTGTTGAAACAAAAATTTTTATTTTATTATTCTTCTTCGTTATGTCTTCAATAATTTTTATAATGTGGATACTTTAGATGTTGTCGTTGACACTCGATAGTATCTGGTAGATGGTTTAGTTTATTTCTTGAATGTGATGCACTTGTTTGCGTGTATGTACTTCTTTGGGTCTGTATTTGTATCTGAAAACATTCTTTTCTGATTAATTAAAGGGGACCCCCCATGGCTGGAGCCTTCCAAATTAAAATAATTAATTCCTAATGTATTCTGGATTATCTTTTATTTATGTAATATTAGGTTTGATTATAAGCATATTATAACCCCTGTATACTTGCAATACGTTAGACAAGTAATTTTAATTGATCTTTTTTTTTTGTTTATTAGTGGTTATTTATTAGTTCTGTGTTATCCCCAGTATTGTATTTTATGTTTATTAGGTTATTGATTACCATTTTTGCACTATTTGACCCTTGGTATATTTAAGGCAATTTTATAAATAATTTAAATAACGATGCAATTATAATTATTCTTACAAGTATTATTATGTAATTTAATTATATATTCTTAGTTGCAAAATTACAGTTTAGTTTTGTTTCGATTAAGTCATTAGGTTCTGAGATGATGGCTTATAAACAATCTATTGTTTATATGAAAATTGTTATAATATGATATTTGTATATGGATTTATTTATGAGGTATGAATATATAGTTGCATTTTTGTAACTCTTGAAATTCGATATGAACAATTTAATTTGTTAATGATAATTATTATTATTTATTTTAATTTATATGGGATTACAACCCTTATGCTTAATTGTAAAATTACAGGTGGTTCTGCAATTGATAAGTTTATTAGTATTCGAGATAATAATTTGTTAATTAATAACTGAAGTTTTTAATATTGGACCCGAAAGTCTACCCTTAGTAAACAAATTAGGGTCAGGTAAGAATTTTTTCATCTATGTAATTTTCCGAGATATTAGCATTTATTTATTAATTTACGACTTTCATATTTAGGTAGCTTTTTGTCTCTACATTGGTACTATGTTGTCCCGATATGGTTTTAAGCCATATTTCACGTTTTATTTGCGTTTATTTATAATTTTTATTGATAAATTAATTAATTAATTAATACTTTTATTATTTAACTCAGGTCATGTGTCTATTCCATGTATTAACTTTTTAATTTTATGTATTAATTAATTATGTGAACATCTAGATTTTGTATATGTTTTGTTATATTAATAATTGTGAATGCGTTTAGCCGTCTTAATTAATTTTCTTACTTCATGGCTATATATCGAGCACGTGTTTCATTCCTCTTTGTACGGATCTTCGTACTTTGTACGCTTGATGGCACATGTATATTCGCGTATGGTTGTGTGAGATGGCGTCGTGTCACCTATGTGTGCTTGTACGTATACGCGTGCATGGTAGTGAGAGAGGGCGTCGTGTCACATCTGTGTGCGTGCTGGCCCGTACATATACTCGCGCATGGTTGTGAGAGAGGGCGTCGTGTCACATATGTGTGCTTCTGTACGTATACGCGCGCGTGGTTGTATTTTCTTATGCACTCTATGCATATAGTATAGCTATAGCTTATAGTGTAGCTTGCACGTTACCGTTGCAGTATATACTTCTATTATTTTTGTTTCTCTTTGATTTTTAATTGCTTTCCCATAATTTATTGTAGGGTTCTTTTTTTTGCGTATTAGAGTTTGTTGTTTATGTCATTTAAATTATTTTAATTTTATAATGTATTAATAACTTAAGCTCGTTTAATATGATTCTTAATATGCAATATTACGTATTATTTTTATTTAACCCTTGTTTCTATTAATTTATTTATTTGCATTAATTTTAATATAATATAATTATGTATGGTTATATATATTATTTCAATTATTGTTCTATTTTCAATGTAGTTATATGTATGAAGTTTTATATGTTATTTCTAATAACTTTTATACTCTTTGTATTAGATTTAATATGTAATTTAATATAATTATATTTTTGTATCGAGTACTGTTTCTAATTTCTAATGCTATTTAGTTTAATATAATCAACTATGTAGAGTTTATGTAGTATTACTAATTACTTGTATTTGAATTTTATATGTCAGCTTCAATACTTATACAAATTGCATTTCAATGTTTAATTTTTATTTTATAGTATTTTTTTGTGTCTGCATATGTATACACATACATTTACAATATCAATTTTTTTCTTATATCTATATATTTATAAAATATGCTTGTATACTAGTTTTCTTATTGTTAATTTTCCCTTTTTTTTGATCATTTTAATTTTGGTTTTCTTTTTCTTTAATATTAATTATATACTATTATAATTTCCTTGTAATAACAATTATTTTGATGATAATAACATTTCATTCAATATAAGTATTAGCTTCTGCTGTAATAATATTTTTGTATTAATAATTGTGTTACTGTAAACACAAATTCTTGTTGCAGTAATAATAATTCTTTTTTTTTATTTATTTATAATAATTGTTTTTTTGTTAATAATGATTCCTTTTCTTTGTAATAATATTTTTTTTGCTTTCTTTTTTTTTATTTATAAAATAGTAATTATAATAATTTTTTGTGATAATGATTGTTCTAATATTGATTTTTTTTGTAATAATAATTCTTTTTTTTTGTTTTGCTATCAATATATTGTCGGAGTTCATGGTTTAAGATAGTTATGCTCGCCTTATTCTGTCTTATGACAAAACATTTATTTTTGTTTACGTAGCTTTTTCTTATATGTTACAGTTGAGGCTTGCTTATAGTTATAATAATTATACTTAAACATTAATTCTTTTTTTGTTCAGTGTCAGCACTTCTAAAAAATTTTTTTTTCAACATTATTCTTAAATTTATTTATTTTAGTGAAAGTATTTTAAGATTTATTTTCGTTTATGCAAGCTTTCACTTGATTTTTCTTTACTTATTTGTTATAATCTATTCCTTCTTCTTGCATTATGTTGCTTTTTCTTTTTTTTGCACAATATTCTTGTTTTTAGATTTTTTTTTTCATGTCTCCTTTTCTCTGGTTTTTAATTTAAGTATATACATTTTCTTTTTACGTATACATCTTTTTATTTCTATTATCTTATGCTATTAATGTCTTTCTTTTTTTTCTATTATTCTTACTACTCTCATTAATACTCCTATAACTAATCTTTTTATAGGATTTTTATAATAACCTTCATCATTAATTTATAATAATCCATTTATCGATGTATTTTCAGTTTATATTTTAGTTTCATGTAATGTTTAACACACTTTTTCTGCTTTTCTTTATTTTTGTTCGGCAAGTTATTACCGTTTGTGTCGGACTTGTCACGCACTCTTAGAGTGTGGAGCCGTATCACAAAGATCTTAGAATTCCACTTGTGGATCATTTTTATTGTAGAAAATGGACAGGTAGCACGTGTGCATCCTGTAACTATTTCTTGATTGCGTATGAACAAGACGTACTTGCCATTCCACATTTTATCTTAATAATATGTATGTATTATTTTTCTATTTGTTTTGTTTCATCTTTTTCTTGAAGGTGTATTGTCGTAGATAGACGTCAGATTCGTGTACTTTGCGCTCACATTCCTCATGGGATTGGGCTGCGTATTGGATACGAACCAAACGTATCAGAGACTTTTCTCTATGATCCATAGGGTAGAAGGTTGATCGTGTTTTGCTTTTTGAGAGTTTTGCATTTTACTTTTTCTTAATTTTCGTTTTTTTTTTCTTTTATTATATATATTTATTTTTGATGTACATAAAATTGTTGTCCTCTTTTTCGTTTATAATCATGATGTTCTTATTTCCTTGATGCTAAGATTTAACTAGACTCTATGTGCTTTATGTTGGTCGATTTCTTTTTTTTTTTTTTATAATGCAAGGAGAAGGGGCATTAATAATTCTACATAGCAAATTCAACTAATATTTTTTTTTTTTTTATTATATTAGTTATTAATTATATCAGTGAAATCTTGAACAAACGAAATATCTTGCATTTATTATTTTTTTTCTTAATTCTTTTTAGAATTACTTACAATGATCATATACATTGATAATAAATTTTGTTTTATTACGTTCTAAATGAACTTATGTGTAATATAAGTATGAACCTTTCTCTGTTTTAACTTAATAATAATGCTTATCAAGGCGTAATTTCTCTCTTTTTTTTCAACTCTTTTATTTCTCTTTTTTTTCTTTTTTTTGCTTGCAATGTGATTTTATAATTATTATAATGATTGTGTATAAAATATTTTATATATATTTATATATCATTTGTTTTTCTATAAATTTTTTCTTACATCAATTTCTTTTATGTATGTGTATACTTTTTGTATTTTATAAATTGCTGATTAAGACTTAGTCTGTATGTTATATGAATACATTGAAATACACTTTGTTATACTGTGAACTGACTTATTTTCTGTCGTGGCTTTTAAACTTACTGACATGTATATATGTTTGTATGTTTGTAATGAATGACTTATGTGTAGGTAATTTTATCTTTTATATTTCCATTTAGTTATTATTTTATTTTATAATATTGTATGATCGTCGGCGTCTGAGGGCCCCGGAAAAAATTTTATTTTATTAATCCTATGATTATTATATTATATTTTATTAATATTTTATGATCTTCGGCGTCTGAGGGCCGCGGATAAAATTTTATTTTACTAATCTTATGTATTATTTATAGAATTTTATAGCTATTATCCATATTCTTTATTCATTTTCTCATGTTTTGGTTTCTTCATTAAATAAACCTTTTCTCCTTCTCTAAGGTGTTTAATGTTTTGCTTTTGATCGTAATAACATTTTGATTTATAATTTGATTGCGTTAAATTAACTTTAGGTGGTTTTAGTACTATCCACATAAATGAGGAATACGGGTTCTCCGATGATTTAATAATTTCCGATTCCAAATATTCTTCTATACGTTGGTGTCTAAATCTTCTGGTTTTTACTGGTACTTCTGTAATTAACTCATTTTTATGCCTTACTAAATGTGTTTTTCTTAATTTTTCTCCAGGTGATTCAATTATAAATGGTCTTTCTTTTGTTACTTCATTAATGTTTTCTATTTCTTCTTTATTTAAATGCCTTGATATTTTGGATTCAATTTGTTTAAATACCTTTGCTGCTTTATTCTCTTTTTCCTCGCTAGATATATGTAAAATTTGCGCACGTAGCATCATTTTATTCGCTTCATTATTATTTATTCTTTTATTATTATTCATTTTAATCATTTCTTCATTATATATTATTTCTTCATTATTCATAATATTCTTGACTTCGCATGCATCTAACTTAACTTCTGGTGGCTTCACTTCTACCGCACTTTCATCAATATTAATACATATGGCATACGCTTTGCCTTCACTATTTTTGACTTCAAAATTGCCAACTAAGATGCCCGATCCTGTATCTTGAAGCGGTACCAATTCTATATCTTCACTTATATCTTTGACACGTGCATAATTAATTTGTCTTGTATGAGGAGTGACAATAAAGCATTTTTCTTCAATAAATGGTATTATATTGTTATTTAATTCTAAGCATTTACGAGCGGCATTAACTTGCCCTTTATATTTATTAATCATATCCCAACCTATTAATCCGTCGGCATCTATTGGAAAATCATCTGGGACTAGTTGTACTTCACATAATATATTATTCAGAAATAGATTTACCTGTCCTAATGACATGCATTCACCTGGAATGACACCGTTTATTGTAACGATCTTATGTGGATTTATATACATATAATTTGATAGCACACTTTCTTTTATAACTGATACGTTGGCTCCTGTGTCGACGTAAAAACGACCTTTTCCTGATTTTAAAAATGGTCCACATAACTCAACTATTGGGGGCTTTCTCCCAGTTTGCATAAACTTTATAGTGCATTTTCGAAAGCTGGACCGCTCATATCTCTCGGCCTGACTGCTAGCTTGCTTGACTCCACAGGACCCTAGCGTCGAGCATCTTGGGAGTTTAAAGGTTCTGTATTACCTTGATTATCTATTTGTTCATTACAGTTAAAATTATTACCTGGTCCTCTATCAAAAACATCTCGCTCGTTATTAATATTGTTATCATAATTATTAGTGTTATTATCAATATTATTTCGATGACATGTCTTGCTCTGATAACGATTCTGATTTCTATTATTATTATAGTTATCGCGATCATTACTGCCTTTGAAATTTCTATTATCTCGTGAGATATTCTTATTATTTAAATTTCCGTAAAATTCCCTGTTTTCTTCATTATAAGGTTTTTGCTCGTTTATCTGTGACGTATATATATTAGGTGTCGCGGGAGGCAGTGGATAAGGCATATAAATTACTCGAGGCATAATAGGTGCCGTCGTTGTGTAATTATTTCCTGCGAAGTTGCTCGTTTTTAGTGCATTTTCCAGTGCGTAACATTCTGTGCATATGTGTGACCTCTATTCTTGCAATATTCGCAAAACTTGTTGTCGTATTCCTTTTTTCTACATTGCGCTTCTTGATGTCCCGACATGTGACAATAACCACATAATTCAACTGTTGGTGCTAATCTAATGTTTGCATTTTGCTGTGTGCTACTCAAGTTTAATGCTGACAACTGATCTGCAATGCTTTTTAATATACTAGAGAGTTCTGAGGTATTTTCTGCTGAGTTGGTTGGATGCGGCGTGAATCGTCTTGCGACTGTACGTTGTTCAAACGTGATAGCTTCGTGTATAGCGTCTCTTAACGTTGTGGGATTCTTTGACCGTACTTGATGTTGTAGTTCCCCCTCTAGTCCAAACATAAATTGTTCTAAGGCTTCCCTGTCTGCTTGATTTTTATATGTTTCCATTTCGAAAGGACGTAAAACTCTTGTTGAATCATAAAAGTTTAGAAGACGATTATGTAAGATTTGCACTCTTAATCCGTGATCTCCCGCGCTTTCGCCAGGCATTTGTTTTATTATTTTTATTTCGGCTAATATAGTGTCAGCTCCACCGGCATAACTGTAATGTTTTGTCAAGTCAGCTAAGAGACCTTCTACTGTATTATACTGCGTTAACCGTGTTGTATAGCCTTCTGCTGCACGGCCTTTGAATTTTGAAGCTAAAAAATTTAATACCCATCTCTCTGCTTGTGGCCCATATGTTCTTATAATGTCTCGTACTGATCTACAGAATAATGGTAGTACGTCAGAATTTCCGTCAAAAGTGGGGATCGTATTTAATGCTTGATATAGCGATAGACTGTTTGGTGGCTCTTTTGCTCTTTCTATTGGAGTTGAGTTTGCAATTTTTATATTCGCAGGCAAGTAATGGTTGTCGTAACCCATGAAAATATCCTGATCATCTCCATAATTTTCCCATGCAGATGCACCTCTCATACCTTGAGGGTTATCTCCTTTATAATTGTTGCTATTACAGGGTTTATTAGGCTTTAGTGCCATTTGAATTTCGCTAGTCGTTCGAGTATTTACTTGCTCTTTTAGCGGAGGATAAATTGACACTTCGAGATCGAGTCCATGTCTTCTTTCGTATTCATATATTTGCTGTAACATTCTTTCCTGTACTCTTCGATGGATTGTCTCCTCTTGTTGCTGGTTGGATGAGATTTTTAAGTTTTGTTCTGAGACTTTTTCGGCTTTGGTAAATACTTAAGGTCTAGTTCCATTGTATCCTTGAGCTGCTACTTCGTCTGCCTTTACTACGGCTTCGTCTATTTTTTTCAGTGTATTTGAGAGATATATTCTAGCCTCTCCTAAAAATCTTTCGTCCTCTTGCTCTAATTTATGCTTGCCACCTTCTATTACTGCATTTAGTTTTTCTAATGCCAGCTCCATTAAGCCTTTATTCTCGGAGTGTTGAATTGCACAGTCTGCCAAAGATAATGCATTTCGAAGCTCTATGCGCGCTTCCTCTTCCGGGGTTCTCATAATTTGTTGAAGCGTTAATGGTGATATAAAACCCGCAGCTTCGTCACGTTGATCCGGTTTATTCGTTTCTTCAGGCATTTTTTTTTGTTTTACGCGACGTTTCCAATCGTATTATTTATATTTTATTTATATGTTGATATATATGTATTTTTTTGTTATATTTTATTCGAGCAAGATTCACTTTAATTATTTTACTTATAATTCACTTGAGTTAAAATAAAACTTTTTGCAACGTGATGTTTGTAATAATTAGTATTATTTTATACTGGGTGTAACCAAAATTCACTTTAATAAAACCGATTATTATTCACGTGATTTAATTAGCTTTTTACTCACTTTGCAACTTAATGTTAGTGTTAATTAATATTGTTTTATAGTTAATTTAATAAAATTCACTTTAAAGAAATCGAATATGGCTCAATCGAGCTAAGTTTAACATGCAGTTAATATTGATATTATAATCAGTTTATTCAGAGTTCAATTTAATAAAGCACTAATAATTTATTTGAATAAAAATTTATTGTTAAGATTTTTCATCATGCAATTTAATATTGATAATATATTTAAATCATGCAGTATTTACTTTAATAAAATTTTAGCAATAATCCACTTGAATTAAATCAAAATTTTCAGACATGCAATTTAATAATTATTACAATTTGAAAGTTCGCAGCGGGCGCGTATTCCCCTCGTAGGACGTATAAGGTATGAAAATAAAATTTACTTACCCCAAGATAGTGATGACAGCGATGTACACGTAGAACATCCTCTAGTTGTAATAGTTCCTTTGTAGTTAATGCTTCCTTCAGAAGTGATACCGTCGTGGCTGTTTCTTGCAGGTTTGGCTTCCTTCGTAGTACTGTTGAAGTTGCTTCTTGTAGATGTTGCTTCCTTCACAAGTGATGTTGTAGTTGTTTCTGGTAGATATATATTTTTCCTTCACAAGCGATACCCCACACCTAGCACCACTTTTTTTTTATGTTACGTTTTCATGTAATTGATTTATTATATTGTGGGTATCTTTTTATCACGACTAAGCTTGGTAAATCCAAGTAGTCAATTTGCGTGAAGGTAATTAATTTAATAAGACGATATTTAAAATAAACTGTTTGATTTATTATTACGTTAGTCGCGAGAGAGAGAAATGTCTACTGTACTACTGGTGTAAAATCGCTAATACGTCCTCGCTGCGCCGATCGTGGATTCATGCTTCTTTATGCTCTGGTCGGGTTCTAGTAGTCTACATCTCTCTTGGTGCTCTAGTGCCTCGTAGCCTAGTAGGCCGCGGCGTGGTTCGCCCGGTCGTATTTATACTTGCTGGGTTCGTTGTTTCCCACTTCTTTATTCTTCTAGAAGTTTCTACCTCGTGGCTTCTGTTTTTCCATGCTTCACTTTGTTCGTTCTCTACAGGTCTTAACTTGTCGGCTAGTTCGTCATCATTTCTTTCGATCACGAGTTGTTGCTAGCTGGTTTCAGACGTCTAGTCAGCGCTTTCTTACTGGCTTATTCATTTAGTTTAATATATTTCTTATACTTCTACGCTTTATTATTTTCTAGAATATTCCACCCGTGACACTACTATCAACAAATAAAAATGAAGATATTTCATTCCTCCTTGAAATTGCGTTCGGTTCATTCGTCCACAATTTTTTATTTATTAGTTATTAGCCAATTCGTAAAAAGTAGATATATTTTTTAATCTTGCATATCTCCACCATTTTCCATTTTAGAAAAAAATGTTATAGAAAAAAATGCATATTTTCCAGTTTAGAATAAGTATACGAAGCTTGAAAAACTTATCTAAAAAAAAATTTTATTCGACTTTTTTCATAACCAAATAACTGAAGAAAAAAAAGAAAAAATTTTTTTTCATATAAATTTGAACTTAGTATACATATTTTAAACTAAAAAATACGCATTTTTTTACATTTTTTCCATATTGAAAAATGGCAGAGATATGCAAGATTTAAAAAATGTATCTATTTTTTACGAATCGGCTAATAACTAATTAATAAAAAATCGTTGACAAATGAACCGAATGGAATTAGAAAGAGAGATCAAATACCTTCATTTTTATGCGTTGACAGCAAAGAAAAAAATGAAAAAAAAGTTAAAAAATGTCAAAATTAAAAAAAAATTTGTTAGGTTTTCAATTCCTATAGAGAATTAAAAAGAATATATTTTAAAATAAAAACCATGCAATTTTCAAGTGTTCTTTCAGACATTTCTAAATCCATGCTGACAATTTCTGTACATTGATTTTTCCCAGAGATATGATATTTTGAAGTTGATACAATTTTTGTCAAAACAGGTCAAAGATATATAAATGGGAGTGTAAATATTAATATTACTACTATTATATCAAAGTAAAGAATTAGGACTTTTTTTTTCTTACGTGAATATCTTTTGCATTCTTGTCACATACATACACATACACACGTGCACCTTTAAAATACACATACACACACACACACACGCACACACACATATCCATACACATACACTTACTCATATACACATACACAATATTCGTCACTCCGTCTTCGTCTCACCGTCTCTCCGTCTTTCCGTCTCTATGTCTCTGTCTCTCCGTCTTCGCTTCTCTGACTCCGTCTTTCTGTCACCGTCCCTGCGCCATCGTCTCTCCGTCTCTGTCGCTATGTCTTCGTCTCTATGTCCCGTCTCCGTTTCTCCAACATCGCCTCTCCGTCTCTCCGTCTCTCCATCACCGTCTCTCCCTCTCCGTCTCTCAGTCTCCGTCTGTTCGTCTCCGTCATCGTTTCTCTGTCTCCGTTTCTCCGTCGCTGTTTCTCCGTAATTACAATTATATTGAAGTGAATTCAAACTTTTTTATCCCGAGAATATCTTTTGCATAATTGTTACATATATATATATATATATATATATATATATATATATATATACACACACACACACACACACACACTTACATATATACACACACATGTATATATATCTCGCTATATTATTAAAAATATATTGCCGCTGTCGGCGCTGTCGACGCTATCGGCGCTGTCGATGCTGTCGCCGTATGAAATACGCCGCTCATTTTTGGCTCCTGATTTTTATTTAAAATTTAGCTAAAATTCAGCTAAAATTCAGCTAAAAGTCAGCTAAAATTTTGATGAATTTAGCTATAATTTAGCTAAAAGTCAGCAAAAAGTTACCTATAAGTAAGTTAGAAATTAGCTAAAAGTTAGCTGAAAATCAGCTAAAAGTTGGCTAAAATATAGATATATTTAGCTGTAATTTAGCTAAAAGCTAGCTATATCATTCAATATTATAAAAAGTTTCCGCTGCCGCCGTTGCCGCTGTGTGTAAGAATTCGATTTGTCCTTGGTTAGCTAGAATTTAGCTAGAATCTAACTGAAATTTCGCTAAAAGTTAGTTAAAAATTAGCTAAAAGGTAGCTAAAAGTTAGCTCAAAGTTAGCTGAAGTCAGATAAAATTACATAAAAGTTAGCTACATTAAATCTAAAGTTAGCTAAATTTAATGTTAAAATTAGCTAAATTCATGCAAAATTTAGTTGGAAATTAGCTGAAATTTAGCTAACAGTTAACTAAAATTTATATTAATTTTAAGCAATATTAAATATTGATTTGTTTTTAACTAAATTTTAGCTGTATTTTAGATCTATTTATATTATATACTCTCTACTCGGCGATGTACTATTGAAAGTATATCGCCGCTGTCATCGCTTTTATCGTCAGAAATGTGCCCCTCATTTTTGGACCTATATTACAGCGTTAAATTTAGCTGGATTTAAGCTTGTAATTAGCTAGGAAATAACTAAATTAAGCTATATTTGAGCTTCAAAATAACTGAAAATTAGCTGATTTCAAGCTTGTAGTCAACTTGGTAACAGCTAATTTTAAGTTTTGTATATAACGATATATGATAACATATAAGTTTAAGATTTATAATAGATGAAAAATAGGTAACAATATTTTTTTCACAATTAGCTAATTATCCTGTAATCATCGTGAAGTTTTATCATATGAATAATTATTAATTTTACGATTTTATTTAAAGTATAGGGTTGAAAATATCATTTTGAAAAAGCTTAATTGAATTTTAATAATCAAATCATAAGATTTAAATTTTGTTAAGTCAAAATCAATATCTAACACTTAAATATAGTCTTTATAAATTAAATTAAATTTTTATTTAATTTTGTAAAAATACACCGACATTACAGTTTTCCAAATTTTTTATTCTTAATCCAAAAAAGTTTCAAATATCTATTACTGCCTTCCATTTTTAGTTCATTATAAAACTATCACTATATTCAGTTCATTATAAAAGTATCAAATAAAATCTCTATAGTTAAATTATTAAATCAAGTGTACTTATTCACTGTTTACCTGTATCTACTTAGCTGAATCATAGTAAGATTATTACAATTATATTTCTATATATTTCTTTCAAAATTGCGAATTCTTGGATATTTTTTTAAAATTATAAAAGCAAGATGGGGGTTGGCGCGCTTGCGCGCAGGGGGCATGCCCCCTAGTAGTTATATAAAAAAAATAACCTCCTCTGCTACCCCTCATTATTCCTCCCTCTATTTTGAATACTTGAAACGTCACAATTCATCCCTTAAAATAACGTAAAAATCTGCTTAGAAATGATCTTTTTTGAAAAAAAAAGACATCAGTCACTACTCAAATCACTCCTTTTGCTACCCCTCGTACATCACTCATACACCTCTCAGATAATTTAGCTAAATATATCTTATTTTACCAATGTATTTGTTACTCATTCCCTGTACCACTACTAGCACCCTTCCCACTACTACCCCTCATTATTTTTCTCTCCTCCTCAAAGAATCACAAGGCACCCCTCAAAATAACGTAAAAATCTGTCTAGAAATGACCTTTTTTTTTAAAAAAAAAAGACATCCCTCACTATCCAGGTCACCCCTCTCTACCCAAGACACCCATCGCTCCACAAGTCATCCTTCATAACCACTTATACCCCTCATACACTCTTTATAAAATCATTATAAACCATTAAGAAAAAAATTCAAAAAATTTTTAAATTTTATATTTGTGAAATATTTACTTAAGGCTATGTAATGGAATATATATTTAATACATAGTTACCAATATTATAAATTGTTGATATAATTATTTTTTAACCATCAACTAATATCTACGTTCCTTAGACAACTTTCCACACCACCTACACTGAGAAAAAAAAATAAGAACCTTCTACTTGCAACATTTAAGCCTACCTTTTGTTGTGTACAAGCTGTACTTGCCTAAAAGTAAAGCACATTTTACTTTGTGCTGATTAGTCATTATCTTGGTCAGAAAAATTTATCAAAAAATTCCCTACGTCTAAGAGATTCTTCTCCCAGGTTAGCTTAAAGAGTATAGCCGAATAAGTATGTAAAATTGGCCTTAACTCAGATTTTCCTGGAACATTGCTCATTTTTTTGTCTTGTCAAAAAACTAAGATCCTGAAAGTTTCAGATCCCTAGACTCAAAATTAGCCTCATAACTTCAAAAAACGTATTTTTTTTGTTTTTTTGTTATAATTAGGTTAATTCCTAATGGTTCTCCAAAATTCCAAATCGAGGTGAAAAAGGACTGTAAAACGCATACGAGCCTCAACCATAACCTAAAAATACTTTTGAAAATTTCAAAATGGCCTGTACATTAATTGTATTCATGCATTTTTATTTCTGACTTCTAAAAACTTTTCTTTTTATGAAATCTATCATTCATAATTTTTTCTAAACTGTAGGAATGGTGAAAAGTACCTAAAATATTAAAAAACTGAAAATTTTTAAAGATTCATGGATATTTAGAGGCTTAATTGCATTCTGATCATAAAAATAACACCGAAAACACGTTCAGCGACCCAAAAAGCCTCTAAATATTGATATTCAGTCGGATTTATATCATATTCATCCATAAAATACGAAAATAAGCTTAAAAAAATCGTTTTGCGACCAAAAAGACTCCTGTAATCTTTTTATTACCATCCTAAACTATAATTTCACCACGTCTTTTTCAAAGTAACCTTAAAAATTTATTCACTGACCAATAACCTCCTTGATACTGATTGTTAATCTTATTCAGTACGATTTTCGACCGAAAGATATGAAATTAACCTCAAAATATTCACTTAGTGACTAAAAATGACCTCAACTACCTCTGTCGTATTCAAAACAACATATTGGACAAAAAATATATTGGAGGATTCTAAGAACTTCTCACTGAGATTGTTTATATTGTCCTGTGCGATATTTTGTCAAGTACCAAGAAAATATCGCCAAATAATGCGTCAAATGAATTACTAATTTTTTATTCGCTTACTATTTATTATTCATTATTTTTCTTTATAATTTAGTTTAATTCAGTTTTTAATTTTAAAAATAATTATTTAATAATAATTTGGGGATATAATATTTTTAAAAAAATTTCGAAGAAAAAAATTGTGTGTACCGAGGTTTGAACCCACGAAAACAAAAAATAATGCATGCTTATCATACCCTCCACAAGTTCAATCACATTTAAATTTTAACTACAATGATTTTGATTACCTCATATTCTTATATATCACGTTCTTTAATTAAGGGCATGGGCTCAAACCTAGGTACACACAATTTAAAAAAAAAATATTTTATTACCAAATTATTATTAAATAATTATTTTTAAAATTAAAAACTGAATTTAACTGAATTATAAAGGAAAATAATGAATAACAAATAGTAAGCGAATAAAAAATTAGTAATTTAGAAATTAACAATTTTTTTAATAATTAAATCATATTTCAAGTTTAATAAAGATAATATTTTTTTTGCTATCAACTAAAATAGCAAACTAATTTATTTTCAGTTTCATATTGCCTAAATGTGCATATTGTAAATTATCGTTATGTTCTTGTGTTATGTAATCATTGTTTTTATTTTTTAATTCAAACAGTTAATACCGTAAATAATGAGATTCGAAATTGGGTCTAATGTTTATTACGCTATAATTTTGGGAAAAAATAATATTTTGACATGCTATGAATACTATTTCGAAAGGATTTGAGCTCAGCTTTCATTTTAAAAAAGTTTCAAGCTCCTAGCTATCAATGCTAAGGAACTTTATGCGTTTGAAAATCTAGTAACTTTTTCAGTGATTTTCTTTAATTGCCTGTAACTAGGGAAATATTAAGCGTTGGGGTCTAAAATTTTGTTTCCTTTCATATTTTGACATCTGAAAACTTATCCCAACGTTTAAGCAAAATCCGTGATCCGGAGGTCTGATACTCTCCTAGTTAGATTACCACTAACTAGGAAAGTGTCACACCTCCGGATCACGGATTTTGCTCAAACTTCGGGATAAGTTTTCAGATGATAAAATATATAAAAAGCTAAAGTTATAGTCATAAACACTCAATATTTCCCTAGTTACAGGCAATTAAAGAAAATCACTAAAAAAGTTACTAGATTTTTAAACGTATATAGTTCTTTAGCATTGATAGCTAGAAGCTTAAACCTTTTTTTAAATTAAAGCTGAGCTTAAATCCTTTTAAAATAGTAGTTAAAGCATGTAAAAATATTATTTTTTCCTAAAGTTATAGCGTAATAAAGATTGGACCTGAATTTTTATTTTAAAATATTAATTAATAATAAAAGCTAAAATTAGGTCCAATCTTCATTACGCTATAACTTTGGGAAAAAATAATATTTTGATATGATGTAACTACTGTTTTGAAAGGGTTTGAGCTCAGCTTAAAAAAATTTGAGCTCAATTTAAAAAAAGGTTCAAGCTTCTAGCTATCAATGCTAAAGAACTATATGCGTTTAAAAATCCAGTAACTTTTTTAGTGATTTTCTTCAATTGCCTGTAACTAGGGAAATATTGAGTGTTTATGACTATAACTTTAGCTTTTTTTATATTTTATCATCTGAAAACTTATCCCGAAGTTTGAGCAAAATCTGTCATCCGAAGGTGTAACACTCTCCTAGTAAGCCTTTTTGTTCGTGGACTATTAGGGACATATTTATCTTCCAGTTCACGGGTCAATTGCATACGAAAATCTAAATATGTCAATTTTTTTTTTCTATGGGTAATACCAATAACTACATATGCGTTAAATATTGCCATATCTAATAAATGAAGAAAAGTCTTGATATACCATTTAGTTGATTTTCTGATTATTTCATATCCCGTTATACATTGATCTGATCTATCTACACCACCCATATTTTGGTTGTAGTCTAATACAATATTTGGTTTTACTTTTCGTTCTTTGGTACGATAATCTACTTTTTCAGTTACAACTTTTTCTACTGAATGCATGGTTGAAAGCATTGTTACCATTTTCTTATCTTTCCATGCCATAAAAGTCATTTGTGAGCTACTAAATGTTTTCATCTCATTTTTAGCTATTTTTTTTTGTATCGATTTTTGGAAGATATTTTCGATTTGTTCGAACTGTTCCGCAAACATTAGTCTTTTCATCATGTAATTTTGAGAAAAGAATTGGTGAACTATATCAATTATCTAAATAGAAGGAACGACCTTGTTCTTTTAAATCACCAAGCATTTCAAAAACTACCTCTCCAGAAACTCCATAGAGCGTGTTATCATTATCTGTAACTTTTCCGGTATAGATTTTGAAATTATATACAGGGTGGACCATTTTAATCGCCCCATCCAAATTTCTCGGAATCTAAGCTGGCTACAAAAAAACTATTCAGACAAAAGTTGAAGGGGACAAAGGGGGCCATCTTTTGGTAAAATGAGTTTTGACCTTGAACTTTATTTTCAAGGTTGTTTGAAGGTCAGAGTGTTTTTTTTTTAAATGGGAACACCTATTTTTAACGTCGAATTCAGAAAGAGCCGGAAATTTCACGTCTAAAATGATAGTTTATACATTTTTAAAATGACCTTGAAACGGTCAAATGAAGGTTAAACATTGAAAATTTGTCCGAAACCTGTTTTTTCGCATTTTTGTTGGCTTACTAATGATACAAATTACTCGCGACTAAGGTGGTCACGTAACTTTGACCTTAGGGAGTCAATTTTCAAGGTCATTTGAAGGTCATAGTTTTTTTTAATGAGAATCCCTATTTTTGACCCTGGAATCGTATCGAGTCGAAAAAATAATATATAATTTGATACTTGAAATTGGCTGTTGCGACCTTGACAAGGTCAATGGAAGGTCTAATGTTCACAAACTGTTATTTTTTTTTTTTCGAATATTGCTGGAAATAGCAGACGGTGTTGAGCAAAAACAAAATAAATAAAAATAAAAATAAAAAATAAAAATCCTACTTAATTTTAGCGAAAAAAGAGAAGAATTAAAACTGTCTGAATTGTAATTACAAAAATTAAACGTTTTAGCAACTAAAATAAATATTTGGTTATTCAAAAAGTCATTAAAAAGTTAATTAATAAGGCAGTTTTTGTCATTTTTTTATTTCTTGAAAGAAACTTTTGAGATTTTGTTTATTCATCACCAATCAATAATAGTTTTATAAAGATGATAGATCAAATAGTAAAGTTAAATTAATAATTCGTACGGTTCATTAATTTTCAAAAGTTTCTCTTCTCATAAGTTTTGAAGGTTGTAATCGACATTTTATTATCTGCATTTTATAAAAGTCGTAACACGCTTTTGATCCACAATCAGCACAGAATAAATTTATTAGCAAAATACTATTTACTGTTTTTAAAACTGTTACTCTATTAATACTACTACTTCAATTGTCCAAACTTCGGAAACCCTTAAAACCCTTAATAAAAGTAAAAGTAAAAAACACCTTTAAAAATGGCTGAGTATCAACCCAACGAAATTGTGGATATGATCATGGTTTTAGGGGAAAGTCATCATAATTACCAAGCAGCAAGACTTTACGCTGCACGCTTTCCTGACAGACGACATCCAGATCATAGAGCAATAAGTTGCTTGACTTAAAGAGCTCGTGAAGGTCATCTGGTTCGCCAACGCAGGCAACACACATATAATGAGAACGATCCCAATGTTGTTACAGTTCTTGCGGTCATTTATCTTGATCCTCATACCAGTTCTCGCCGAGTTGAAAAAGAAATCGGCATATCAAAATCAACTTTCTTGAGAATTCTTAAATCCCTTAAGTATCGTGATTACAACATTACGTTGGTTCAAGAGTTACAAGATAATCATTTTCAACAGCGAATTGAGTCTTGCCAATGGGCTTTATGTATGATAGAGAATGATCCAAATTTTTTTAGATATGTCCTTTTTTCCGATGAGGCTAAATTTCAGAGTGACGGAGAACTCAATAGGCATAATTGTCATTATTAGTCAGATATCAATCCTCATTGGTACAGAACGGTCAATCATCAAAGGCGTTAAAGCATTATCGTATGGTGTGGGATCGTAAATGGTTATTTGATCGGCCCTTATTTTTTCGAGGAAAATGTTGATAGGAACTCCTATTTACGTTTGATAAGAGATCAGTTTGATGAAATGATGGAAAAACGTTGATCTAGAAACGCGTCAAAGAATGTGGTTCCAGCACGATGGTGCACCAGCACATTTCGCTGTAATCCTATGAAATTTTTTAGATCGACATTTTAATGGTAGATGGATTGGACGAGGAGTTCCAGTTAACTGACCTGCTTGCTCACTCGACCTCACATCTCCAGACTTTTATTTATGGGGGTCTTCGAAAAATGTTGTTTTTCGAGAACGGCCTACAACCAGAGCAGACATGCAAGATCACATTCGTCGAGCGTGCGCAGCTATACCAAGAGAGACATTGCTCAACTTCGTTCGACATTTCCAAAGGCGTTTGAATTTATACCTTAAAGCTAATGGACGTCAATTTGAACATTTGCTTAGAAGTTAATTAGAATAATATTTTGAGTAGTGAGAGGCAAGGGAACTCACGTTGATCAAGCACCCCGATCGTGAGAGGCAAGGGGACTCGCGTTAATCAAGCACCCCGATCGTGAGAGGCAAGGGGACTCACGTTAATCAAGCACCGCAAAGGAAACAAAACTTACTACGTCCACGTCGCTGTTTCTGGGTAACGCTAAAAGTAAGATTAAAAAAAAAAGTACAATATTTTATCTAATTAAACTGCTTTCAAATGACTTTCATATTTGCTATTTAGGTCAAAATAATCAGTCATTGGCCCCTAATCATATTTAACAATAAAATATTCGAAAAAAAACAAATTGTGGACGAATTTTCAACATTAGACCTTGAATTGACCTTGTCAAAGTCGCAACAGCCAATTTCGAGTATCAAATTAGACATCATTTTTTTGACTCGATACGATTTCAGGGTCAAAAATAGGGGTTCTTATTTAAAAAAACTTTGACCTTCAAATGACCTTGAAAATTGACTCCCCAAGGTCAAAGTTACGCGACCACCTTAGTCGCGTGTAATTTGTATCATTAGTAAGCCAACAAAAATTCGAAAAAAAAGGTTTTGGGCAAATTTTCAATGTTTAACCTTCATTTGACCGTTTCAAGGTCATTTTAAAAATGTATAAACTATCATTTTAGACGTGAAATTTCCGGCTTTCTGAATCCGATGTTAAAAATAGATGTTCCCATTAAAAAAAAACACTCTGACCTTCAAATAATCTTGAACATGAAGTTCAAGGTCAAAACTCACTTTACCAAAAATGGTGGCCCCCTTTGTCCCCTTCAACTTTTGTCTGAATACACCGAGAAACTTTTTGGGGCGAGAGACCTCTGTAGTGTAGGGCCAGGCGCCTCTATAAAGTAAATGAGTCGTTCCGTCTTGAGCATAAAGGTCTGAGACCTTTGTCACCGAGGCCGTACGTTTATTACGTTCGGCTGATGTATACATGGATTCGGTTTTTCCCTGCTTTATGCCTTCAGTCTTCAAAATAAAGGTCTCAGACCTTTATACGCAAGGCACCACGACTCATCAAATCGCTCCATTAATAAAGGTCTCACACCTCAAGATTAACTAAGGTCTCTCGCCTCAAAAAGTTTCTCCGTGTAGTCTTTTTGTAGCCAGCTTAGATTCCGAGAAATTTGGGTAGGGCGATTAAAATGCTCCACCCTGTATATACCCATTATCTGAATCACAAGTTTCGTAAACTCTTAATCCAAAACGAGCTCTTTTGTTTCGATTAAATTGTTTGAAACTGAGCCTACCTTTCCATTTTAAAAGAGACTCATCAATTGAAATTTTCTCACCAGGTCTGTATATACTTTGAAAACGATCAACGAAGAATTCAATTATTAGTCTTAGTTTTGAAAGTTTATCAGTTTCAACATGATCTTTTACAAAATGTAAAAGGGATAGTATAGCCTGAAATCTTTTGAGAGGCATGATTTTTGAAAAAATGGGCGTTTGAATCAATTGGTCTTGAGACCAATACATTTCAATTTTAGGTTTTCTGGTGATGCCCATAAGAATAGAAATAGCTATGAAAGCATAGAGATCATCTGAGGATATTTCATCACATAGGTTTATACGCGAATTTTTTTTCAACTTATTAGCTTCTCTCAAATTTGTTATTTTCGTTTCTTTATAAATACCACTCTGACATGCTATCATATCAACGAAATCTTCTGAAACAAATGCTTTAAAAACATCCAAAACAGAACTATTAGTATTCATTTCGCAATCATTTTGTAAGCCTTTATTTTTATCAACAAAAGGATGAATTTTTGGGAACAAAATCAGAGTTTCCTATAAAAGTTAAATTTTTATTTTTTTTATATAATCTGATATTCAAAGGAATATCATCAACGTCATCATTATCATCCCAGTAATCTCTATCAGATTCTTCCTCTGATAAAAAATTACCATCAGAACTCTCATCTGATGAATTAGGTTCAGAAATAGTTGGAGATGGCGATCATAAGCGTTTACTACGTCGCATTGTATCCAAAATTGAATGAGAAAACTTTTAATGAAATGAAAATTTTAGGTTCAAACTCTGGTTAAAACTCTTCTACTTTATAAAACTTGGTTATCTATTTTACTTGTAGTACACCACCTTGTAGTTTGCCACCTGTTGGTGAATTTTAGTACTAATATGGATAATATAAATAAGGGAAATCGAAGTCCTCTTATATTTGCTTCATAAAAATTTGATGGATAAAAAGTTATAGAAAAAAAAGAAAAAATGAAAAATTGATTCCAACCCTTATTTAAGGGTTGAAGGGTGGTCCTACAACCCTTATTTTCAAATACTAAAATTGAAAAAAAAGGATTATTATTACAACCAAGCTAAAGAAGAAGTTGATTAAATTTTGTAAGGACTTGAAAAAATTGGAAAATTCACCCTCAACCCCTCATTTAGGGGTTGGAAATAAAAAATTTGCAAAAATAACCATCAGAATAGATTCTGCGTCCCCAAAAACCCCGATATTCATAATTATCGTATAATTTGTTTAAGTTTATTGTCTTACCATTTTTGGCACGTAAAGTAAAAAAAGCTGCACCAGTGAAAGGGTTAAAAATATATTTATATTTATTACATACTAATAAAACATTTGTTTTTTCAGATATAAAATAATAAAACAAAAAATAAAAAACTTCAAATTTTCTATAAAAAAAATTAATAACAAAATTATTTAAAGTACAATTTAATTAATACTAATGATTATTAAATCATCATAAAATGGAATGAAATCCAGTTTCAAATGAATACATTGTTGTAGAAAACTTACAACATCAAGAAGAATTAGATGATTTAAATAACAAAATAAACGAATTTGAAAGATTTCAAGAGCAGTACGAAGAATATAGGGTGATTTCACCAGTATTTGGACAGTCACCAGTGAACAAAAATTTTCTTGAATTATACGAAATATTATAAAATTTTATGTTTTATTTGCCAAAAAAGGTTATATTTTTTAAATCCATAGAGATTTCCCTTTCATTTCATACATCATACATTGTATGAAATGAATTAGTTGAAAAGAAAAAAAATAATAAAATCGCGACCGTTATCACAAACATTAGCATCTGCCATTTACTATAAGAATGACGTAACCTACACTGTATAAAATAAAAGCCGAAATTTTTTTAAATAAAAAATTTTTCTGTTAAACTCTTAATATTAATAAATTTAATATTGATATTTAACAATTAAAAATTATTTAGACAAAAAAAAAATATTTATTTACATATAATTTAAATATTTAAATATTGGTTCGTTTTGCAATCCTTGGTTCCAGTGAACGAGCAGCTGGTCCGATGTTTAGATCGCGAATTTTATTCCGGTTACCTAGTGATTGAAAGTGTCATATAAGTTCGCTTTTGCTGCCTGAAAACGTTTAAAAAGGAATCTTTCATTTATTCTAAGTAAGTATCTAAAGTAATAAATAAATATTATATTAAGTGTATTATATTGCAATAAAAATTTGTAAATAATTTGTTATACTAAGATCATAATATCAAGCTTTTTAAAATTATTGAGGTTAGGATTTTTAGAATTATTTATTATTTATGAAATTTCTATTTTTGATTTCAAAGTGAAAATAAAGGCACCTAGTTTTTCAGAATAGTATACCAAAAACAAAGAAATCAAAGGATTATCAAAGATTTCAATATAGTCTTGAAAGTTTGAAAGATGCTGTGGAGCAAGTGCGCAGCAAGCAAATGTCTATTAATAAAGTAGCTCTTCAATTTAAAATTCCTAGGAGTACTCTTTTTTACTATGTTAGTAAGAGATTGCCTATACAAAGAAAAATGGGACCTCAATCCGTACTTTCTACAGCTGAGGAGCTACGTATAAAGACATGGATTCTTGCTAAAGCTAGAATTGGATTCCCTATGCATCCAGAAGAAGTGAAATCAGCAGTGCAGAAAGTTATTGAAGAAACAGGACGTTCAAATCCTTTTAAAAATAACAAACCTGGAAAAAATGGATGCAATTGCTTTTAAAAAGGCACCCAGATATAGCTTTAAAAAATGCAGAAGTAATTTCAAAAGCAAGAGCAGCTGTGACTGAAAAAAGTATTCGTGAGTGGTTTACGATAGTACAAAATTACTTAAAAGAAGAAAATGCTGAAGAATTATTAACCGAGCCATCAAGAATCTTTAATTTAGATGAAATTGGAATGAGTTTGTGTCCTAAAACTGGAAAATTATTGGGAGAACGTAGAGAGAATAATAATTATACTGTTGCTTCAGGATCAGAAAAAGAATCAATCACAGTTTTATGTTGTTATGCTGCTAATGGTGAAGATATCAATCCTTTAATTGTTTATCCTTATCAACGTATCCCTCGAGATATCATATTATTTATTTATTCACCATAGTTTTGATTTGTAATTACTATTTTCCATATATAGATATTGATTCAACTCTGATTGTAAACATGCCTATTGATATAATTGATTCTGATGATTCAACGATACCTCTTGATTTATCGATGAACAATACAACTTCTATCAAAGCTTGTGAAGAAGTTGATATACAATCTTGTAAGTTTAATTTTAAATATTTTATATACATATATATACATATATATATAGTGAATTATATTTTTTTTAATATACATCAATTATAAAATAATTTATTTATGTTTCAGCTATACCTATTATTGATGTAACTCAAATCAATAATAATATAAATTACAAAATATTAGCAGAAGCTGTTGATCCACAGCAGTGTATTGAAATTACTCATTTGAATACAGTTGGTCATGACTCTGTAATCCAAAATTATGAGAAGAAAGGAACCTTCGTATCCAACTTTAATACTTATGACCAGTTGAAACCTATAGATAAAAATAATCTTTCCACATTACCACT
Source organism: Anastatus disparis (assembly GCA_017163975.1). Lineage (NCBI taxonomy): Eukaryota > Metazoa > Arthropoda > Insecta > Hymenoptera > Eupelmidae > Anastatus > Anastatus disparis. The sequence continues at coordinate 1,480,935 of JAFFSR010000387.1, read as the reverse complement.
TATAGACTTTGATGATCCTTCGTTAGCCAAAAGTTCACAAAATGATTTCGAAGACTGTAATTTCAAATCTTTAAATGATATACTTTCAGAAGAAGAAGCTTCTATTAATGTTCCATGTCACAATACATTTAATGAGCAATTGGACTCGAAGGATGAAAAACTAGTACTACAGGAAATCTCAGAATATGATTCCAGTTAGTTTTTTAAATACTTATTCATTTATTTTTTATTTAACATTTCTTAAAAATTAATTATATGTTTTAGATAAGGAACCTAAACTTTCATCAATTGTAAAAATAGATAAAAAAGAAAATGTAGATAAAATTTGGCAGAAGCATCTCCATTTTCCATTAATAGAAACAAAAAAAAAAGACAAAAAGCTGAAACAATATATGCTGTCACTTCAAGAGAATGGAAAGAAAAAGAAATTGTTAAGAAACAAAAAATTGAAAAGGAAAAATTAGAAAAAGAACAACGAAAACAAGAACGTTTATTGAAAAGAAAAATTAAACAAGAAGAGATTGAAAAGAAAAAAGTAAATAAAAAATGTTCAAAAAGGAAATCGAGTGAAAGAAAAGAATCTATAGAAGAAAGTGATAATACACTAAACAAAAGTAAAATTATTAAATTAAAAAAAAAATTTTTAAATGAATAATTCAATGGATAATGCATCCAAGAATTTTCACACAAGAAGACTGATAAAATTAGTCAAAAATGTAGATTATAATTATTAATAATTTGTGATAATTTAATGTTAACTGAAAAAAATTTTAATATTAAAATACTCTTAGTTAAAAAAGTTGCTATTTGTTTAAAAAATATTTAATATTAAAAAAATTTAATAATTTAAAAAAGTTCCTATTTATTTAAAAAATATTTAATATTTATTTAAAAAATGCTTAATGTTACAGTAGTCTTATAAAATTGTTATTATCCCAAGAGATATTTAATGTTACTGTAAAAAAGCGTTTAAATAATGTTACAAGTTTGAAGAATCCTATATTCTTATTTATTAATGTAAACTTATGAATAAAAGCTTAGCAACTTATGTATTAAAAGAAAATATTTTTTGAAAAATAAAGAATATAATAATTTTTCTAAATACTTTGTTCTCATTTCTTGACGCCTAACTTATAAAACCATTTTACTTAATATCGAATAATAATAATATTTAATCTATAACTGAATAAAAAGTGAATGCTCATTCACTGGTTCAAATTATGTTTAATCATTGGTGCCGAGTGCTCATTCACTGGGTTTTGGGCTATATTTATAGATTTTATTTTATTTTAATTTGTAGTTTTATTATTTACAAAAAAATGTTTCAATAACATGAAGTTTATGCATTTACAAAGCATATTTAAAAAGAATTTTCACTTTTAATCAGTTTTTAAACATTTTAACTACATGACGAAAATTGAAAATTCCTTATTTGCTCATTCACTGGTGCAATCACCCTATGGAAAATTTTAATGAAAATACAAATTTATCTAGATTAAATAACGCAATAATTATATCGGTATTGAAAATGAAAAACTTCATTTTGAAAATTGGAACAACATAACATATTATAAATATATGACAAATAAAATTATTCAATATAAGTTAGAAATACGTGATCCAATAATGGAATATTATATCACAACTCATAATACAATATATTATAGATATTTATTACGTATTGCTAATATAATTTTCTTTATATTATAAAATATAATATAAAATATATTTAAGTAATAAATCAATAAAAATAATCTATATATCTTTCATAATAACAGAAAATTAATCAAATATATTAAAAAAGAAAATTAACATACATTTCATACATCAAAAAGACTTAATTGCATTAAGATATATTTAAAAAAAAATAAATAAAATTTAATAAAATAAATATATACTTTACAATTTTATTTATGAAGTACATGGATTACTAATTAATTGAATTAATATTATTATAATTATGATAATAATATTAATTAAAAGTTGAAAAAAATATATAATCCTATTATAACTTATACATTTTTAATTGAATTTAAATATAATAAAATGTTTAAACAATAAATAAAATTATTTTATGAAATAAAAAAAAAATTAATAAAATTCATATCATTATGTATCATATTATATTGATTTTTTTAGTTAATGATTAATATTAAAAATTATTTATTATTAAATAAATAATCAATAATTTTAAGAAAAACGAACATAAAAATACATTCTATTAATTTTGTAAAAATTATTTTAATATATCTTCTTTAATATTAGCAAGAAAGTCAAGAATATTAAAAAGCAATATAGATATATATTTTATACATCCAAAAGACTTGAAAATAAAATTAAGATAAATTAAAAATAAAATTAAAATAATTTATAAATAAGGAAAAATTATATTATTTAATTTTATCGTTTTATTTATGAAATGTATTAATTAATAATATTATGATTATCATAATGATATTGAAGTTTATTGTAAAATATATACTTTGAATAAAACGAATATTTATAAAAAATAAGATGAAACATATTAATTTGGAGTATATAAATTAAAGATACTAAATATTATAAAAAAATAATAATTAATATTCAATTATAAGAAATAATTGAAGAATTCTAAATAATAATAATATTAAAAAACGTAGTTCGATCAGGTATTAAACTTTAAATTTAGAATAATTATAATAAAAAAAATTTCTGTTTCATATTATTGTAAGACATGTTACAATAATATTTAATTTAAAAATATTAAGTTATAATAATTATTCTAAAAAACATACTTAAACAAAGATTTAAAAGAGATAAATATTAATTGGAAAATTGTTATATAACAATAATATAATAACAAATAGTACAAATAATAAAATGACTTTTAAAACTTTGTTTAAATATGTAATACTGATGGTGGAGGATGGATTGTAAATAGAGTCTATGGTATAAGGAGGAAGGAATATAGACTCTCATGGTTGTGTGGGGCTACAGGCGAAGGGAACCATGGTTTTATTGTAAATAATTGTATAAATAAATGGAATAATTTTAATTAATTTTAACATGTCTTAAAATAACTTAAAATTATTATATTGATTTTATATAACTATTCAAAATAAAACAAAAAAAACCAACGCGCCGTAATATCATACATTTTTTATTATTTAATTTATATTATAAATTATTAATTGTAAGGTATTATTGACAGTACCTCTTCGGGTGGTGTGGAAATCTGTCTGAACAAATATATAATTAATATTAATTTTATTAATAATTTTTGTCAGTACAAATTTCATTACTGACTGATATTTTCATTAGTGTAAATATGCTCGGGGGTTGGCGAGCAGCGCGAGCAGGGTGGTACCCCCCTAGTATATATATATATATATATATATATATATATATATTCACATATACATGTCATAAACACATGTCATGCACATAAACACATACATACATACACATACACATATACGCATACACAACATTTGCCTCTATATCTTCGTCTCTCTGTCTCCATCTCCGTCACTCCGTCTCTTCGTCTCTGTTTCTCCGTCTCCGTTTCTCTATCTCCGTCTTTTCGTCTCCATCTCTCCGTCTCTTTATCTCTGTCCCTATGTCTATGTCTCTGTCTCTCTGTCTCTGCCTCTTCCACTCTGTCTCTCCATCTTCGTCCCTCCATCTATGTCTCTCTGTCTCCGTTCCTACGACTCTGTTTCTTCGTTTTTGTCTCTCTGTCTCTGTCTCTTCACTTTCGTCTCTTCGTCCTCCTGTCTATGTCTCTTCATCTTCGTTCTTCCGTTTTCATCTTTCCGTCTCTCTTTCTTCTTCTCTCCGTCTCCGTTTCTGTGTCTTTGTCTCTCCGTCTCCGTTCCTATGACTCTGTTTCTTCATCTCCGTCCCTCTATCTAAAACACATGATTAAAAAGAATGAATTCCTATCATATTTTTTCATTAATTTAAATGGAATTTTGTAAAGCAAATTTTTAATTCATCTTGATGATATGATTTGAATTTAAACAATTTTTATGCATATTGGAACCTTAATTTATTTTTTTTTTCAAATATACAAAAACTAAATTTTAAACAGAACTGCAATATAAAAATTTATAAATTGAGGCAATTTTTTTGACTTCAAAATTGGATAATTCATACATATTAATATAATATATGAAAATTTAACCAAGCGACGTTAGGAGCGAGGTAAATTAAGCTCATTTGTAATTAATTGTAAATAACTGTAAATAATTGCGAATAACTGTAAATAATTGCGAATAACTGTTAATAATTGTGAATAACTGTAAATAATTATGAATAATTGTAAATATATGTGAGTAACTGTTAATAATTGTGAATAATTCTAAATAATTGTGAATAACTGTTAATAATTGTGAATAATAGCAAATAACTGTAAATGATTGATGTTGTGTGGGTTTTGATAATTTTATGCAAATTACAGAAACCCACCAAAATCTATCATTTTTACTATCGAAAAGATTAGGCAGCACAGTCGAGAGTTGGAAATGCTATAGCATGTAGATACTCTCTGTTTATATAAAGAGTACCCCCCGTTAAGATAGGTAAAATGCCCTCCCTCATATATTTTAAAACTAATATTTTTTCTTGTTTTTATACTAATTAAGATTAGGTTTTGTTATATTTATAGTTTCCTAACACATACCCTAACCTCAACATAACCTAAAAATCACTTTTTTAATAAAATTTTTTTTTCATCTGGAAGGATGAATGATATTAATCCCGCGAAAAACATATGACTAGGTCTTAGCACTCTCTTCAACTGTGATTTTTTGCGAGTCCTAGAAAGCAGTTTTTCTAACCTAAAAATAACATTTAAATCATAAAATCTCCGTAACTTTGCTCTGGGAGGGGCTACAAGTAATTTTCTGGGCTTAAAATTTGTATTTTTAAAAAACAAATAAAGTTTATGATGACCAAAAATTCGATTCTGGCATGGCGCCATGGCGAAAAACTCGAAAAACCATTTTTTCATAGGTTTTCTGTCGGTTATTGGTCTCTAGCAACTCACAAATCATTTTTAGAGAAAAAAACATAGCTTCATTGGATTCTACGTGAAAAAATACATTGAAAATGTGCATGATTACTTTAGGAATACTTGGATGCTGTTACAAAACAATTAAAAAAATAAAATAATTCTGAAATTATTACATATCTACTTTGCATCGTTGCTGCATTTTATGTTTTTATGACCTTGGTCATCTCTTTAGAGTCACAAAGCTACTATTCAATGTATTCATAGGCAAATGACGTCCACTGTACGCGAAAAACAGAGACAAATACTAGACAGATAACTATAACTCCTATATATACATATATATATATATATATGTGTGTGTGGAATAACTTGCTATCCCTCGTATATACATAAGGAATAGTGAGTTGTTCTTAGAAACGCAAATTATTTTTCTTATACATAGATAAAAAACTAATGTTTATCTATTCCTGTAACTATTCTTTTTAGTGTTCTTTTTTTAGCTTGTAAGAGACCTAACATGTTTTCTGTCCTCCATAAATCACGAACTCGATAGATTTGAACAATTAAATGATTCCACTTAAGTTCCAAATTCAAAAATTAAAAGATCATTATCTCTTTAGAGTCACAAAGCTACTATTTGATGTATTTACAGCTAAATTACGCCTATTGCACGCCAAAATAAGATTTTTAAACATAACTGAAGTAACGGTCGTATCATCTGTCTTTTTGTATTACAGTAGACTCTGGATACAAGAGAATCAACGGGCCTTCAGGAGAGGAATTTTCTTGAAAATTCTTTCATACAAAAAGTCCCCAACACGCTTGAGTCAAGAGTGATACCCACACCTACTGTTTTGTTGTGTGAGTTGTATCCTTCGAGCATATACTACTGGAGAAAGCCTCCCAGCTATTAACTGCGTTACAAGGCGAAGAGAGAAAAAGCCTCTATTTTGGTACGTGTTATCTCTCTCTCACTTTCTCAGTGGGGAACAGAAGCAGTTAATCAAATCAGGCTAGAGAGAAACAGCACGTACCAAAATAGAGGCTTTCTCTCTCTTCACCTTGTAACGCTTGCTGCCATTCGGAGGCTTCCTCCAGTAGTATATGCTCGAAGGTTGTATCCAACATGCGTGTATATTCTGTCTCTCTCACTTTCATAGTGGTGGGATAACGCAAATACTTAGGCTCACGCCCATATTTAGAAGAAAAGAGCTCGAAATCTCATATATCGCAATCTCTTGTATCGAGAGATCACTGAATCATTAGAGAGACAAAGACGGAATAAGGTTTTAGTAACAATCGTGTTGGGTCTATAAATTCGAGCCTGAAAGTACACTTCTATGTAAGCATTTATATTCTTTGTTAGAACTGCCACAATTATGATTTGTCTTCAGGCCATTATACGCAAAAAATAGAGTAGCAACCGATATAAGAAATACATTGCTTCTACATATATGAGAATCAAGCACGTTGTTTCTAGCAACAGCCCACTATTCTTTGTATATATATATATATATATATATATATATATATATATATATATATATATATATATATATATATGAGAAGCAATAGCTCACTATTTTTGTATATATATATATATATATATATATATATATATATATATATATTGTTACTAAAACGTTATTCCGTCTTTGTCTCTCTAATGATTCAGTGATCTCTCGATACAAGAGATTGCGATATAAGAGATTTCGAGCTCTTTCTCCTAAATATGGGCGTGAGCCTAAGTATTTGCGTTATCCCACCACTATGAAAGTGAGAGAGACAGAATATACACGCATGTTGGATACAACTCACACAACAAAACAGTAGGTGTGGGTATCACTTTTGACTCGAGCGTGTTGGAGACTCTTTGTATGAGAGAATTTTCAAGAAAATTCCTCTCCTGAAGGCCCGTTGATTCTCTTGTATCCAGAGTCTACTGTAATACAAAAAGACAGATGATACGACCGTTACTTCAGTTATGTTTAAAAATCTTATTTTGGCGTGCAATAGGCGTAATTTAGCTGTAAATACATCGAATAGTAGCTTTATGACTCTAAAGAGATAATGATCTTTTAATTTTTGAATTTGGAACTTAATTGGAATCATTTAATTGTTTAAATCTATCGAGTTCGTGATTTATGGAGGACAGAAAACATGTTAGGTCTCTTACAAGCTAAAAAAGAACACTAAAAAGAATAGTTACAGGAATAGATAAACATTGGTTTTTTATCTATGTATAAGAAAAATAATTTGCGTTTCCTAAGAACAACTCACTATTCCTTATGTATATACGAGGGATAGCAAGTTATTCCACACACATATATATATATATATATATGTATATATAGGAGTTATAGTTATCTGTCTAGTATTTGTCTCTGTTTTTCGCGTACAGTGGACGTCATTTGCCTATGAATACATTGAATAGTAGCTTTGTGACTCTAAAGAGATGACCAAGGTCATAAAAACATAAAATGCAGCAACGATGCAAAGTAGATATGTAATAATTTCAGAATTATTTTATTTTTTAATTGTTTTGTAACAGCATCCAAGTATTCCTAAAGTAATCATGCACATTTTCAATGTATTTTTTCACGTAGAATCCAATGAAGCTATGTTTTTTTCTCTAAAAATGATTTGTGAGTTGCTAGAGACCAATAACCGACAGAAAACCTATGAAAAAAATGGTTTTTCGAGTTTTTCGCCATGGCGCCATGCCAGAATCGAATTTTTGGTCATCATAAACTTTATTTGTTTTTTAAAAATACAAATTTTAAGCCCAGAAAATTACTTGTAGCCCCTCCCAGAGCAAAGTTACGGAGATTTTATGATTTAAATGTTATTTTTAGGTTAGAAAAACTGCTTTCTAGGACTCGCAAAAAATCACAGTTGAAGAGAGTGCTAAGACCTAGTCATATGTTTTTCGCGGGATTAATATCATTCATTCTTCCAGATAAAAAAAAAATTTTATTAAAAAAGTGATTTTTAGGTTATGTTGAGGTTAGGGTATGTGTTAGGAAACTATAAATATAACAAAACCTAATCTTAATTAGTATAAAAACAAGAAAAAATATTAGTTTTAAAATATATGAGGGAGGGCATTTTACCTATCTTAACGGGGGGTACTCTTTATTTCTATTGAGATTACTATTTTATATGCACATTTTTCAATTTTAAGTCATGAATTTTAAATATGTTAATAAATACTTTAATCTAATACGAAAACAAATGCATTATAGCAACTATCAATTTCAGATCCTCAAAACATGTTGCAATAGAATCTACTATTTCTCATTTTTATTTCTCAAATTGTCAATAAACTATCAAACCTGCTCGGATAACAGTATAACCTTTTTTTCTACTTAAACCTCTCTTTCCTTAAACAAGATTAATATATGGATAATGTTATCTGAAATAACTAATACAAGTTTATCTGTTTTAAAGTAAATTTATATTTCTAGCAAAACAAAGCCAATGGAGGTGTGGCATCATATATAAAAAAACTCCGTACTTAGTAGAGAAATTTCTCTTAATACAGAATTAAAAACAGTTGCCGTGGAATGTTTCCTTCCAGAGAAAATAACTGTATGTAATGTAATAGCCAGCAACTGTCAACAGACATACTAGTTAATCTTAAATCTTAACTCTGATTCCCATCAATAGTAGTGGGAGATTTTAACTCCTATAATATGATTTAAGGCTCCTTAGATTCAGACAGAAGAAGCAAAATTTTAGAAGATTGAATAGAAGAATCAAATTTTAATATATTAAATCTTGGACTTCCAACTCACTTTAATGTATCCAATGGCACCGAGAGTATTATAGACTTCTCACTGTCATCAGCTGATATTACTGAAAATTTCGACTGGGAAGTATGTGATGACCTATATGATAGTGACTACTATCCCATTCTTCTACACGCTAGCCTTAGAACCTTATTTGAACCCCATGATAACAGCACCCTATATAAGTTATGGAATTTCAAGAAAGCTGATTTGAGTCTCTATCAAGAAGAAATAGAAAGAAACATCCAAATGTTGGAAGAACCTACAAAACTCAAGAACCCGAATATACCCGATATAGATATGATAAATGACCAATTCAACAAAGCTATCCTCGCCGCTACTGAAGTCAGCATTCCTAGATATTAAATCAAACAAAATAAAAACCAAACACTATTATGACGACCTTGGGGATCAGGAGATCTCACTATATATATGTAAAAATAAGGATACTAGATAAGAAATCAGGTTATTTAGATTTTAAAAAATGGAATACTTTATTGAGTAACTAAAAAGATTAGAACACGCGCGCTCAATATGGACGCCAGCCGTGTATAGCGTACACGACGCTGCTTGTTATAATCACGCTTTCACTAGCACGGTGAAAAGTCGATTTTATAAACTAATTGCGTAGAAAAAAAAGAAGCTGAAAGGGGCACGTTCAATCAACACTAAAAGAGAAAAAAAAGCACTAAGAGCATTACAGTTCTAGATTGCGCACGTGATCGCCTAATACACACGCCGCGATGTTAAATGAACTATTTTATTTTAATTGGTACTAAGAGAAATTGCTCTCACTAAAAAGAGATTTCGCTACACATAAAAAAAAAGAATATTAGATATCCTTTACGCACTTACTCAATAAATTGAAGGTAATGGTATATGGAAAACGAAATAATATTTGCGAAGTCACACACAAGTATACAAATTAGTTTATACTAAACACTGATGACAGAAAAAATGACGTAAAGGCGTTCCATTCGTCTCTACTCAGCTTCGTTTCTCTTGCTATGCACTGTGCACGCCGCAAGAGACGAACGATTCTTAACGGACCCAAGCTCAGCTACTAAAGTCAAGTTGCTATTTGGAAAGAGCGCGTTAGCTTTACACGGAGAGAAATTTGGCTATACTACATTGACATAAAATATCCTTCGTAGGTTGCAAATGAAAATACGTTATATTCACGCGATGTGAACGATAGATTAACATCTGCATATTAGCCCGTCAACAAACTTTGTTTTTATTCGAGCGAAGTCAAGACAAAAGTAGACATTGCATCGTCTCATTTCAACGATGTCAACGAAACATTGACATCGTTGAGATGAGACGATGCAATGTTTACCTCTACTGTGAGATTCTCATTTTGAAAATAGAATATATTCATTAATCCAATTTAAGGTTATAATATAGTTCGCAATCTACGAGTGATATTTGTTGTCATTGTAGGATAGCCAAATTTCTCTCCGTGTATGCTGTATAGTATAACGTGCTCTATGTATGCGCGCGAGTGTGCTAGGCTTTTAGGTTGATTATCATACATTTTGACTCGCGTGGTCTTCTATCTGTCGTACTATTGTTTTAAATGCTGCCTTCTGTCGTCTATATGCTTTATAGATGTGTATATAAGTGTCATAACCAATTTGCCATGTTACACTATGGTCGAACGAAGAGTGCGCTAATGCATGTAGAGAGTCAAAACACGCATTAAATATGTTCAAAAAGCACAAAACCCTTGACAACAAGATTGAACACAACAAAAATAAAGCTATTTACAAAAGAATCATTAAAGAAACTAAAAGAAAATGCTTGCTTGACCTCGTCCAATATCTAAACGCAAACACATCCGCATCTTTAATTTGGAATAAAATTCAAAGAGTATAAGGCAAACACAAATCCAAAACTATCTCAACATTAATAGACAAAAACAACCAAATAATACATGAGTCCAGAGACATTGCCAACAAGTTTGCTACCTTTGCACAAAATTCCAGCAATAATAATTACTTTCAAGAATTTTTAGATTACAAAAACAATTTTAACTGTAATCAAGAACCCTATGGAGAGATCCCAGATCTCCCACTACTAAATGCACAAATCGAATTAAAAGAAATAACAGAAATTCTTAACAGCTGCAAAAACTCTAGTGCATGCCTCGAAGCTATTTTCAATATTTTCCTCTTTCGGCCATCATCTACATTCAAAAAATTTTCAACGTTATCCGACAACTTAACGTATTTCTCAACCAGTGGAAACTCGCTACTATTATTCCGATAAATAAACCAGAAAAAGATTCTGCATTTCCTAAAAATCTACAGACCAATCTCTCTGACGAGTAACACCTGTAAGTTGATGGAAAAAATAGTGAATAAAAGATTTATAATATTTCTCAAATCGAAAAACTATTTCTCTCTGCAACAAAGTGGTTTTAGACAAAATAAATCAACTAATGATAACCTTATTCTGTTAGAATTTGAAATTTGCAATGCGTTCAGAAAAAACCTCCATTTGTTAGCAGTGGCGCTAGATCTAGAGAAAGTCTATGAAACTATTTGGAAAGGCAAAGTGATTCTCTTACTCAAGAGATAAATAAGTGGACTAATGCCTAAATTCATTGAAAACTTTTTAAAATATAGACATATCGAGGTGAAAGTAAATGACATACTATCTGATAGAATCCTTCTAGAACATGGAGTACCACAAGTTCTAGAAAACAAAAACCAACTACATAATTTTTTCAACCAAATAAGACAATTTCGAAATATCACTTAAATTAAACAGCTGGGAGATACAAAAAGTTAAAGAAATTAAAATATTAGGTCTCATTTTCGATAAAAAACTTACTTGAAAAAATCACATTAGAAAATTAAAATACGAAGCTCATAACAGATTAAAATTAATAAAAACTCTAGCAGCTAAAACCTGGGATGCAGACCAAACTATCTTAATTAATACACACAAAGCCTCAGTCTTATCGAAAATTGACTACGGTAGTATGACCTAATAATTGTAGCAAAAAATAAGAAGAAAGCCCCATCTCGTATAATAAAAAGCAATATTTTCTTGAATGAGGAAAAATTATTTTTATCGCTTCGTTTTTAAGAAAACTTTAAAAAACTGAATTGTCTATCCTAACCTCTATTTTTTAAGTTTTTCAAGGTTTTCTTAAAAACGAATTGATAAAAATAATTTCTCCTCATCAAAGAAAATATTGCTATTTATGATACTAGATGGGACTATCTTCCTATTTTTTGCTACAAACATTAATTTTTGTAAAAAAATTATTTCTTTGATTAGAAAAGGACAGATATACTCGACCTCCTCTTAACTACGCTTGTAAAATAGCTGCTCTACCAGAAAACCAAATTTTTTCTATCATATTTGAAAATGAAGATGTAGCCTTGAAAAATTTTTCAAACGGACCTATTCCATTTACTAACAGACTGCATAATTTTCTAGCAAAACTAGATATTAACGTAACCATACCAGAAATTATTACTCATTCTTTAAGCTCACACCCAATAGACAATCTTCAAATTAAAACACTCAATATAGATCAAGAAAATATTATAGAGGAAAAAGAATTTAATCTCATACATACCTGCTGTTACAGCTTAAGAGAACGCTGGATCTATCCTTTTCTAATTGAAAAATGTAGGTTTTTGGAAAAACTAACGGTTATTGATAGAGATTAAAAGTTATCCGCAACTTGTACAGTAAAAAGCAATATTTTTTCTGATGAAAACAAATTAATTTTGATGCTTAGTTTTCAAAAAAAGTTCGACATACTTACAAAATCATAAGTTAGGCTAGAGAATAGGTTTAAGTATGTCAAACTTTTCTTGAAAACAAAGTATCAAAATTAATTTGATCTCATTAGAAAAAATATTGTTTTTTACTGTACAAGTTGCGGACAACTATTGATTTCTAGTAATAACTACTAATTTTTCCAAAAACCTACATTTTTCGATTAGAAAAGGATAGAGAGATACAACGTCCTCTTAAATAATAAAATTGGAATAGCCATCATATCTCGCAATAAAAATATTCATTTATCTATCTTCAGATTTTACACCATCAAATCCGCTAATTACTGGTCAATACTTAAAGTTATGGAAATAATCGAAAGCTCAGAAAATTACAGATGGAAAAAATAATCCCACTCGGGCCACACCATAAAAAATCTCAACAAACTATACTCGTCAAACAATATGGTCAACCTAATTCAGAACAAAATAACTAACCTAAAAAATAAATACATAGAATTCATAAGTATCCCAATAGACCATAACGGAATTATCTATCACAAGTTAACTTAACGGCTACAGAAACAGCTATATCTAACATCCAACCTTAAAGTGTTCCTCTACCATCAGCTATAGCAGCTAATTTTTTCTATAAATCCATCCTAAAGGTATGGAATAATATTTGGATATCTAACAAACAGACATACTTTCACTCTATGAGGGACAACATACACTTAAAAGGTCCCACCCATAATCTCAACTGAAAAGAACAAACCATAGCCACAAGGATCCGCATTAGTCACAGCAACCTCACTCATTCTTATTTACTCAGTAAAGAACTGAGAAAAATTTGTAATATATGTAACATTCCTATCACCACAGAACATTTAATCTGCACTTGCCCGAATTATAACTCAGCAAGACAATATCATTTAATAACAGGAAACATCAAGATCTTACTCAACTCTCAAGACAGTATAAAAAAGGTGTTAGAATTCCTAAAGTCTATTAAAGTGTTTGATTTAATATGTGTTTCAAATGAAATTAAATTAGTGAAATCATCAATCGAACTTTAACTGTCAAAATGTATGATTGTATAAATACTATGTATAATTTATGTATATTTTATATCGCTAATAACCAAGTAGATAATGCGACTCTAAATAAATTAAAAAAAAAAGTTATTTAAAATTGATACATATCGTCGTATGATTAAGTCTATCCTAATCTTGATAAGAAACTGACTATCCACAGCACAGTAATAAGTAAGCAATTTTTAACTATTGTTTAAAAAATTGAAAATGACACTTACGACTATTCTATTACATCATAAAATGAATACAATATTCTTATAACTTAACTTACTTTTTGGTTCGGTTCATACTTTATTACAGCTAACCAAACAGAAAGTTTCTTATTACATTCGCACGTTTCTTCGCACTAGATAATTTTACGGACGAAAACAAAGAACAACTTGTTGCTGAGAGAAAAATCAAATAAATAAATGATTTTGAATTCTTCAATATCTCATGATGTCTGTGAGAATAGACAATAATAGTTGACCTGATTTATTTATGAATAAATATTACTTATGTCAAATCTGTAGGTTTGTTATAACCGATGCCTAAGAGGCGGTATTGTCGGATTTCCAGCCTGCCTCCGCTCCGCTGCTGCTATTTGCCAAAGATTACTATTCCTCTTCCATTTTTTCATATTCAAGTTAGCACCCATCATAAAGTATCGCGCGCAAATAGACGTGAATTTCGCGAAATAAAGTCGGAAGAAGTTAGCTATTCAAAACTAATAAAACAATAAGAATGATTACAAAAAGAAAAATTTGAAAGTCTTATTATAATTTAAATTTATAACTTTTTTAAAATTAAATTCGCTTATACCATTGCTAGCGTGCAATCCTTTATTGGTTATAAAGAAAAATAAAAAAAAAAATAAAACACGATCATAAAATAAAATTCAAAGTTTTATTAAAATCGAAATAGGGACCTATGGCCCGACGTGTTTTTACTTCTACCCATCGCTCGCGACTTACTGTCCTCGCCTGCAGGATGACTACAATCACGCGTCATCAAGAAATAAGAACAGTCTCATTCCCCGGTTGAAAGTAGAGACAAAAGCCGCCTTGATTTGTCTCCCTCTTACTCTCTCCTTATGGCTCGAATTTATAGTCGACATTCAACACTCAGCATTCTCTATAAATGCATGTCTACGTTTATAGGGAACACGGAACAACAGAACTTTGTGATCTGAGTACTAAGTATTGAATGTCGACTATAAATTCGAGCCTATGTCTTAGTTAAAATATGGTTACTTAAGCTCGCTGTCCTTCTTCCACTTTCTCGCGCGTTTCCCATACAGGAGAAAGTGGAAGAAGCGCGGTAAGTGCTGATTGGTTAAGTTTTGAGATGAATTCTCGATCTTTCGGTCGAGAACTCTCCCTCTAAATCAGAGTCAGCGCATGCCAGTGTTACGTCCTGGCTTTACACCAGGACATAATTGATAATTAAATGTTGCTTAAACGAAAATGTTGATATATTTTATTAAAATAATTTGATTATTAAAAGAATGAAGTTATTTATTGATTCTAAATCGTGTTATCAAATGTTAAGTCTAGTGGAAGAAAAGCTCTACCAATTTTAATTGATGTGAATCGCTGTCACAATTTAATACACTTAAATTATATTTCTAAAGAAGTATAGAAATATAATTTTTATGATATTACCTTGATTCAGCTAACAAGTAAACCTAGGAAAGTGGAAATTTTACATCTTCTCACAACCTTTGCGAATGAATTTTTTTGTTGGAGAATATCCATTCAGAAGTAACAAGTATAGGCTAACTTTTTGATTAGACCTTAGGAAACTTTTTGCATAGGCTCTACATCACGATAAAATGGTTAAAAATGCAAAAGTCGGTTATAAAATAATCAAGTTCAGAGAATGCTTTAAAACTTTCTAATTTTAAAAGTAACCGCCCCAGGATAAATTATAATATTGCATATGAAAGTGTAGAAGTATAGCTTCAATTTGACACTTTATGAAGTACAAAGACGTTATTGCGTCTAAAAAAAGTCTTCTTCTAAATTTTAAAAATATATATACATATATAAATATATATAAATATATATACATACTTTATTTTAGACGCAATAACGTCTTTGTACTTCATAAGGTGTCAAATTGAAGCTATACTTCTCCACTTTCATATGCAATATAATAATTTATCCTGACTTTTAAAATTAGAAAGTTTTAAAGCATTCTCTGAACTTGACCATTTTATAACCGACTTTTGCATTTTTAACCATTTCATCGTGATGTAGAGCCTACGCAAAAAGTTTACTAAGGTCTAATCAAAGAGTTAGCCTATACTTGTTACTTCTGAATGGATATTCTCTAAAAAAAATTCATTCGCAAAGGTTGTGAGAAAATTTAAAATTTCCACTTCCCTAGGTTTACTTGTAAGTAGATACAGGCAGACAGTGAATAAGTACACTTGATTTAATATTTTAATTATAGAGATTTTATTTGATATTTTTCTTTGTAATAAATTGAATATAATTGTCACGTAAATTTTATAGTGCGATTTAATATATTGCGCGAATAATTGTATAATGTTAAAGCGCGAGAAGTACAGTTGTAATAATTGTATCTTTGGAAGTGCTTATTGAAATGTGCTGTAATTTCTCTATAGAAGTGCTTTGTAAAAGTGCTCTTTAAAGTGCTCATTTGATCTGTCTTTTATATTGATTATTCCTGATTTTATTTAAAAATAATTGTTCTATAATTTGAATTTGTAATTCATGTCAATCAATAGAGCAATGCTTATTATGCATTTTGACTCTTATTGAAGAATATGGTTAGTATGGTAAATCTGGTTCATGCAGCTTTCGCATTGTTCTTGTTTTGTTAAATTTGTAAATCGCATCAAACTTTCTCTTGTTTTTAAAAAATGACTTAGTTTTACAAAATGCTTGCTAAGTTTAATAAGTTTACTATCTGATTGACCAATAACTACATATTTTGGATTAATAAGTTATGAAATAAAAGTTACGTCGTGACGTAACACAAGAATGTAGACATGAATAGAGCGAATAGGACGAGTGAGGCAACTTTAGGAATCTATCCCTCAGCTTATACACAGCCTGTATATCCATATAGTACTAATATATAGATATACTAACAATCAAAAAGCTAGGGGGATAGCTTGTCTCAAAATTTTGTACGCGTCTGCTCTTCAACTTACGTCTATATTCTTTGCTAAAAGCAAGTTTAAATTATATTTCGTAAAAGAATTAATTGAAAAAATTTAAGTGTAACAAAATTAGAATTTTAAATTGTTAGAAAATATGTGCACCTATGTACTATATATATATGTATAATATAAAGCAGATTTCCCCTCCTCTCCTCGTCTCCAAACTTGACCATATTTGCCTTTTTGTCTTAGCTTTAGTATTTAGTCTTTGCTGTACGTTTTATTAGAAAGCTTTCCCTTTTCTTAAAAAGTTTTAACGACTGTTCTCATAAATAAAGAGTGTTCATATTATTTTATATATATTAAAGAGTGTTACAATTCTAATCTTGTTGTTATATTTTATTAAACCATATCACCAACAGGTTATGCGCCCAGAACACACTTCAACTGCGCGAATAATAAGTGATATTTTTGCAAATATTTACGACAAATCAGAAATTGTTTTATATTCACGCATCCTACTGAGTGCATGAATAAATAAGGGAAAATTGTCACTGAAAATAATAAAAAAGTATAAAGAGTGTATTAAAGAGTGTTTTATAATAATAAAAAAATTAATTCATTTTATAGCAATGGCAGAACAAGTTGAAATTGCAAATAAAATATATTTATGCATATAATTTTATAAAGACGTGTACGAGTATTTATGTGATGTGTTTCAATAATTTTATTCACTCTTGTCTTTTCTTTTCTTATCCATATAATGCATGAATAACGTTGAAAATATTATGTGTTTAAATCCAGATAATTAACTTATTAGACGAACTCTAAGAATAATTATAATAAAAAAAAATATGATAATAAATAAATTACAAAAGATATGAATAAATAAAATACAAAAAAATAAAAATAATTGAAAAAAAATGCGAGAGAAAAATAAAAAAAAGAGAGAAGCGTTATGACGCTTTGAACATGCAATAAAAGGAGAGAAAAAGAAAGAACGAAAAAGAAATTTTCATAAAGGCGGTCAAAGAGTGTGTTGTATTTGGAAAAAAAAAGAAAAAGTGAAAATGTGAGTCATAAGTTTATATCTAAGCAAAACATTGCTTGGATATAAACATTTAGTGCCTAGGAAAACTTTAAGGCAAACGAAAAGGTTTGGGTTTTCCCGGCTTGCAGGCCCGGGCTTAAACGGCAGGTCAAGTATGAACTTTAATGGCTATACTGTTGTAAAAAAGAGGCCCAAAAGAAAATAATACACGATGTGAATACATATTGTACGTTGTACACTAAAGAATATTATTTTCTAAAAATTTAGCTATACGAATTATAATTTTTACAACTAATGCACCAAGATAACGAGAGTTTTAAATATATAAGATGTGTTTATGCCATAAAGGGTTTTAATTAATAAGAAATAAAATACAACTGTAAATGGCATGTGCGTATATACGTAAACATGTATGTACATATATTTGATTATGATGAATCATAAAACTGCAGTTATGAATAATAATAATTCAAATTATTATTATTATTTATTTTTAAAGAGTGTTTTACTGTATTTAAGAGTGTATGAGTGTATTTTTAAAGAGTGTCAAATACCATCTTAAAAATTAATGCGCATAAAATAACTTTGAATAATGAATTTTTTACTTATTACTTCAGAGAAAATAAGATTTTTAGAAAATCCATAAAGAAAGATGTTTTCCAGCTGGATACCAACCATAAAGGTGAAGATTTATTTATCAACATCACCGAAAATACTACTCAGTTTATTAAGATCAGTGGGTTAGTAAATGAGAGTACTCAAGTAAAATAAATTTTTCACTTAAAAACATATATATATGTATACAAAATCTAGCTTGTAATAATGTCTTCACTCTATTAGTAAACTCATTATAATAGGGGTAAAGAACAAATAAGTCAGCTGACAGGTATATACATATGTGTATGTATATACCTATGTGCATGCACACATATATATACGGGTGTACATATAGTAAGACACCGATACCGTGTTGGGTCAATTGCATACAGGTGAACGCTGTTCGTATTACGTATGTGTAAGAAACTAGGGTGATTGGGCTTGTGATTTTGTGTTCAAACACAAATCTAATTAACTGTTACGAATTTATTGTACTTAATGTTCGGTCAATAACTTTGGTAGCAAGGCTTCATACTTAATCTTTATTGTTACTTAACAGATCGAACTGCGACGAAAGAAAACGGGTGGCAGCTCGTAAATGACAGACTCCAAAGACATGCAAGAGAGAACAAGAGGATTGAGATTAAGGAAGCCACAATTGTCCTAATGATATCTACGGTGACAATAACAACAAAAATACTAATTTTAATATTAAAATGACAGGTAAAAAAAGAATAGTATACAGTAAGACGGTATGAAATTCTGCATTAAGAGTGTTGAAGAGTGGCACGCGCATGTATTCGTAAAGTAAGAACAGCATGAGTGTAAAAGCAGCAAAGTAAAAGCGAGTTTTAAAAGAGATAAGCTGAAACTTATGGTGTCTAAAGTTTCGGGTGACGAATATGATGCAAAAATTATACGATATAACAAAATTCTTAAGGATATAAAGAATTTGTGTAAAACTACAACGAAGTTCACAAAACAACTCGCAGCTTTCATTACAGATTTCAAGAATACGCTTGCAAAAGCATTAAAGCAACAAAAGGTATACTAAAGGCAATAAAGCATGAATACTGGGAGTAACATGATTAAACAACGAGTGCTCTTGAAGAGATTAAGATCAGTTTTGACTCGACTTGGTTTAGATACGTGTAATGTACACGAAGTTCTTGGAGAAAATTACGAAGATTTAACAGAACCGCAGACTTAAAATGGAGTTCAGGACGCAAAAGAATTAAACGAAAGTGGCACAAGTATCGATTGAAAATAATCAAGTATCTTACAGTATTCAAAATGCAACGAGCCTATTCAATCGCAGTTATCACAGATATTGGCAATTATTAGAAAAAAATTTGAAAGATTGAAATATAACAAGTTCAACGAATAATTGGATGTCTTCAATCAACTAAAAAATAACAACAAAAAACACTAATATAAAAAAAGACTATAAATCTACAAACCAAATGAATATTTTAACATTTTATGACTGTTTAAAATCAGAATGAAGATCATGGAATTAATTTTATGTTATAAAGAAAGGAACATCAATAACTATCAAGGATGAGCAAGCCATAAAAAAATGTGCGATATAATCATGAACCAGATTAATTAAAATTATCATACTATGATCTGAACATCAATAATCTAAATTTAATGCTTAACAAACTGAAAAAAAAATTATAGCGATGTGAGAAAGAGTTAAAACAAAGGTTAAAACGATATGAGAGACATATGTAACAGGTTCAATTAGATAGTAGCTATGCAGAAAACAGGCTTTTTACGAGGGAAAAACATTTAAATGTTAAGATGGATTCAAGAAGATTGTTAAATGGAACGAAAAATTTCTGGCACGCTGATTAACTATCAAAAGAAGAAAAATATAATGCTTTCCATTACATCGCTATGACTAAACTGTCTGAAGTTAAGGCCGTACAGTTTGTGATTAAAAATATAATGGGAAAGACTTCAGTTAGGATCAGTTATATTATGTGACCTGAAGTCTAAGCATGTAATAAAAGTAATGGCTCTCTATATATAGTTTTCTCAAGCTAGAGTTGACCTCAACGATATAAGATGTTATGATTGTAAAGATCGAGTAAATTATGAAAGGAGCTGTCTAATAAAGAGTGAAATTAAAATGCTATAGCTAAAATAGCTTTAATATTATGTAACGTTACCACATTGCTTCGAATTACTTGAAAGAAACATAAACTGGTAGATTTGACACAAAAATGAATAACTTAAACCAGACAGAAAGAAGAATTTTTATAAGCAAGGCGAATGGATAACGTAAAATCATACAATTATAAATTCAAATACAGAATGCAAAGAAGGTAAACTTCAACATATATATGGAAAATTTCAAAGTTACAGTTGAAGAAAGTAACAAATACACTAATAACAAACTATATAGAACCAAAGACAAAATCAAGGTTGAAGACGGTAGAAATTTAAGTAAATGATAACAGTATTTAAAAAATTAAAGATGTGCTTTGTGCTGAAGACTTGATAGAAAATTTTCTCTTTTTCTTTGAAAGTTCATTGAACAAAAACTCAACATATACTTGGGTAATAAAATAATGGACATTTTTGATCATACGTTAAATAAATCATTAATGATAAGAGTCTTTTTAGGGAAGAATTCAAGAGTGAAAAGAATATAAAAATAAAAAAAATGAAATTTTAAAGAACTTTCTAGTAGGATATATGTAAATACAACCAGTGTTATTGGCTCAAAAAAATAAAAAATGGATAAATATTTTGCCAGAAATACTATCCTAAAGAAATTTGACATTTATAATTTTTATTAATTCATCTGATACCTCTATAGAAAGTTATTAAGGTAAAGAGAGTGGACCATGAAAGAAAAAGACAACGCAAATGATGAATGAGGAAAGTTTTAAACGAATTGAACAAAGTAAAACTAAAATTTAAGGTGTTATCAAATTTAACAACATATTTAACTATCAGCATAAACTTAATTGAAATACGATCAGAGATCGAACACTAATTGATGAATTGGCTAAAATTGAATTGTTAGAGAAAGAAGCAATGTTCAATTTAAACACATCAAGAGTCTCAATATTAAACAAAGCTATGCTATGTTACGTAAAATCAGATCGTGTGTTATCACTTTATTTTAAGAATTTGCAAAGAAAATAACTCAATTTAAAGGACATAAAAAGTGTTGTTTTTCACGAATTCATACAAGAATGCGAAATAGGAGCTCAGCTTTAGATTGTCTAGACACACCTCAATATAATGAAACTGCAGATAGATTTGATTAAATAATAATAATAAAAAGAAGGATAAAAGCCTACATATATATGATCAAAAATCGCCTAAAATATGTAAAATTTAAGTTAAGAAATAACCGTATATACGTACAACAGAACGTCTCATGAATCAAACGACTTGATTATATTTATGAAAAAGTTCTGAAAGACAATTATGACATTAGTTAAATCAGATATTTTAAGGAGATGCAAACAGATACTACACCTGTACTCATAAATATTGACTATCTTTTTATTCTATTGCAAAATTTTAACATAAGAAATGCATTAGCTTGTAGTATGTACCATGAAGATCATTCAGTTAAAGTTTCAAATAAATCCATCCATTAGTTTTTCAAAATTTTAGATTTCTTGTACAAATCTAAAAATTTTAATATAGAATATTGGAACCCAAAATTCTGAAAAAGTAATGAATGAATTTATTTGAAAATTTGACTAAATAATCTTTGTGGTAAATATTACAAGCTAAAGCATTTCTTTTCCTCGAGTTTTGCAATAAAAAGAAAAGATAGATCAGATTCATGGATACAGGTGTAGCGTTCGTTTTATATCCCCTTAATTATCAAGCGTACATAAAATTCAAAGGGAAATAGGATCGAAATTTCGAAAAGAAGGAATATTTTTAATAAATATACAAAAACTAGATATCTCTTCCTAAAAACCGGTGGGAGATAAATTTCATTAGAGTAAAGACGTGAAATTTCAAATATAAAAAAAGATTGCATAATGGTTTGGCCGAATGATAATGAAAAATGAAATGATTTATCTGAATGAAAAAGAACTGCAAAGAATCCGTAAAAGCATTAAAAACGGAGAGAAAGAAAAGAGAAGAAAGAAAAGAGAAAAAGAGTAGCAATAAAAGTTCAAAATATTTTTGAAAAAAAAGTTTTGTTGATTGATAATAGCTTTTCGTTTCTGCCTTAAGAGCAGGTCGTATATCTCTATCCTTTTCTAACCAAAAAATTCAGTTTCTTGCAAAACCTAATAATTGTAGCAAAAAATAAGAAGAAGTCCCATGTCGTATAATAAAAAACAATATTTTCTTCAATGAGAAAAAATTATTTTTATCGTTTCGTTTTTAAGAAAACTTTGGAAAATTAAATTGTTTATCCTAATCTCTATTTTTTAAGTTTTCAAGGTTTTCTTCAAAACGAATCGATAAAAATAATTTTTCCTCAACGTCAACGACTGTTCTCATAAATATAGAGTGTTCATATTATTTTATACAGAATGACCCGTTTTGAATGCCCCACCCAAATATTTCAAATAGAAAGCATTTCTGAGAAAAACTTTTTAGACAAAAGTTGTAAGGTTTAGGAGGGGTCATCTTTTGGTGACCATGACCACGACCATCATGGTCAGCATGGGTCAAGTTAGTTTTTTTCAAATGGGAACCCCTAACTTTGACTCCGGAAATAAAAAAAGCGGAAAATTTGACGTTTTGGCCCAGTTGATAATAGCATTACCAATATTTCTTTTATCTAATTAAATGTTCAAAAATACCGCCATTATTAATGCATAGTTCGACTCTATTTTAAAAGCTTCGGACAGTAGATAAAAGCACATGCTTTGGTATATTTTGGCAAACATTAATGATTCGTTGAATCATATTTCCTCTAGTAGTCGGAGCTTCTTCATACACAGTATTTTTTAAAAGTCCCCATAGATAGAAATCAGGGCTCGCGAGATCTTGAGATTGGACGGGCCATTCAACATGATTATCACCATAATCCATACCCATTCACTTATTGTGGTATTTTTGATTCACAAAATCCTGAACCATGTTACTTCTGTGAGAAGGTGCCCCATCATGTTGAAACCACATACGACCTCTTGTTTCAAGATCAACATTTTCCAATAGATTTGGTGATTCATTAGTCAGAAAATCAAGATAATTATTACCATTGACGGCCCTATAAAAAAAATAGGGTCCAATTAGATAACCATTAACGATACTACACCAAACCGTGAGACACCACCTATTTTGATAATCTATTGACATACGCCAATGAGGATTGTGAATAGAATAATAGTGACAATTGTGTCAGTTAAGTTCACCTGTGTTATGAAAGGTTGCTTCGTCTGAAAACATGACGTAATGAAAAAATTGTGGATCGTTTTGCAATCTTTCCCGTGCCCATTCACAAAATCGTAGCCTTCTTTGAAAATCATGTTCCATTAACTCTTGATGCAAAGTTATGTGGTATGGATGAAACCGAAACAGTTTTCAAATTTTTCTTACAGTTTCTCTTGGAATTCCAGATTGTACAGCAATCTTTCTAGTTGAAATGTGGGGGTTTAAATCAACCAAAGCAAGTACTACCAGGACTCGAGAGTCGTTCCTCTCGATCGTCATAGTTCTTCGACGTTGTCTCGCTCTTGATGGTGCCTCCCGTTCACGCTGTTCAATTCTGCGAATTGTTCTACGGTCTGGATGATGATTTCTATCAAGGAACCGCTTCTGATATAATCGTGCAGCTGTACGATAATTTATTCTGCATTCTCTCAAAATTAATAGGATATCTACAATTTCGCTTCTTGTATAGTCGGGCATTTTATTTGTAAACCGATATACAAAGAATCAATAAAATAAACGAAAAAAGAATATCGTTAAGTATTTTCTGGAATAAAAATAATTGACGTTCTCGTATTGCGATGTTATATCGCCGCTGCCAGCGAAAACAATTATAGTAAAACATTCACCACAAAAAATGTTTTATTCTTATAACTGCGTCAAAAATATAATTTCCAGAAAACTGCGAGGAAAAAAATGATAATTTATGTATAAAAACAATTATTTTCGCCGAATATATGAAGAACCTAATTTTTTTGTTATTTAAATTAAAAAACTTTTTTTTTTCGCGGTAAATTTTATGGGCTAATTTTTTTCGACGCTCCGTATTGTACATGTATTGGAATATTTTTCAGACTTTTTTAATTTTGTTTCTAGAGAAAAAATAAAAAGTAAATAAAAAAAATTGAAAAAATTAGCGAAAAATTGAAACACGCTTAGTGTACGTAATTTTTAGTCTAATGAACTGAAATATTAAGGAAATTAGTTTTTTCGGTAGACAAACGAGTGTGCCAAGTTTGTCGTTGAAATATCTTAGAATTAACAAATATTAGTTTATACAAAAATACCGCTCTTTTTCAGGCTCAAAACTAAGCTTCCCTATTAGAGAAAATCAAATTGACCCATACTGACCATGATAGTCATGGTCTTGGTCAGGGTTATACTTGAACGTAAAATTTTCCACTCTTTCCATTCTCGGGGTCCAAATTAGGGGTTTTCATTTGAAAAAATCGATTAGACCAATGCTGACCATGATGATCATGGTCATGGTCATGTTCATGGTCATGGTTAAGGATAAACTTGGACGTGAAATCTTTTGCTCTTTTCATTTTCGAAGTCTAAGTCAAGGGTTCCCATTTGAAAAAATTAACTCGACTCATGCTGACCGTGATGATCATGGTCATGGTCATGATTAAGGACATACTTGGACGTAAAATTTTCCGCTCTTTTCATTTCTGGAGTCAAAGTTAGGGGTTCCTATTCGAAAAAATTAATTTGACATATGCTGACACGATGATCATGGTCATGGTCATGGTCATGGTCATTAAAAGATGACCCCTCCTAAACCTTACAACTTTTGTCGAAAAAGTTTTTCTTAGAAATGCTTTCTATTTGAAATATTTGGGTGGGGCATTCAAAATGGGTCATCCTGTATATATTAAAGAGTGTTACAATTCGAATTTTGTTATATTTTATTAAACCATATCGTCAACATAAATAAATAATTTTATTTTTGAATTGAATAAAGGAAAATTTTGAAAACGCGTGACCTAACAATTGTGAATAGCTGTAATTGTAACTAATTGTCAATAATTGTAAATAATTGTAAATAACTATAAATAATTTTGAATGACTGTAAATAAATATTAATACCTGTGAATAACTGTAAACCATAGTAAACATCTGTAAAAAAACTATTATTTATGTCTTAATTCTTACATTTCTTAACAATTATTTATAATTAATAACTATTATTTACGGTTTTCTACAAATATTATGTCCATATGGGTTTTTACAGTAAAAATTAATTTTGAATACTATAGAATGTAAACAAGTCGATCGGTTGCCTATTCTTATTTCTTCTGGTAGTATTGATCAAATTCTTGATGTATTGGCACTGGAAAATTGCTAATGCAATATACAAAGTTTTGTTGCTTGGGTGCAACTAATTTTGTTTAAACTCTTTGCAGTGATACAACAAACGCAAAGGGTACCCCACGATAAGATAGACAAAATTGTCCTGTCCCTGAAATTTTTGTTTGACCTCGTAACTTTGTGACAACCTTAGGGATTAGGAGGTTGCACTAAATTTGTAAAAATATATAAGCTGTAATTAATTAAGTAACAAAAAAAAGAAACTTTATTAAAGAATTTTGTACGCTCGCTCAAAATGGACGCCAGCCGCGTCTTGCGTACGCGACGCCGCTTGCACTAATTAAATAACTATCAACACGACGAAAAGCAGATATTAACAAAAACGTAAGCTAAAAGGGACACGAGCAATAAACACATAAATACACAATAAATACACACGCCGTAATAGACAGAAAGAAATTATATTATTTCTTTTTAGAAATCGTGCACTCGCAACAATTTTAAGCACAGTAAAATAACTTAGAGAATATTGAATTTATCTATTCTCGCTCACACTAACTACGATAATTGTAACACACAACCAGAAAAGTATTACGCAATATCGCAAATCGTAACGCTCTTTACCGGACGCCGGCGACAGAAGGAATAACGCAATGCATTCCTTCTTGTCTATGCTCAACTTCATCTCTTTTGCTGTACGCTGCGGGCGCCACAAGAGAGAGACAAACGATCCTAAACGGACCCAAGCTCAGCTACTCGAGTCAAGCTGCTCGTTATCTATATGTATGCACAGTATACGTGCTATAGAGATTCGCACGTGTGTGCCAACGAGTTTGGGTTATTAGTCCAATCAATAGAGCAAAAAAATGGCTATTTTAGACATTAATTAAAGGCTTAATGAAACTTATATGGAGTTGTTAAGGGCGATGAAAAAACATACTCTATTAAAATGTAACCAAAAAAAAACGGTAGGAAATGCTCCAGGAGGCTGCAAAGTTGGCCAAAACAGCTTTTTTAATTCTCTGAAGCAACCTATGCATTAAATCGAAAAAAGTAATTAATAAAAGTATTAGAGAATAAAAAAACCTACAATTTGAGTACTGCTGCGATTATTTTCATCAATTAGTTATTGCAAAAAAGCCAAAAAACCATCAAAAATGGCCATTTCTTGAATATCAATTATTTATTGCAAAAATAATTTTTTAAATATTTTTAAACTATCAAAAGGAAGCCTTCATCAAAACGAACAGAAAGAGACGTTGCAACATCAAATTGGTTAATTTGTTGCTGAGATATTCCCTATTATTTATCCCAACGCGTTAAATGTTTATTGCTATAATTTTTTTTTGGTTGAACATATTGAGTTGCATAAGGGCTTAAACTCTTCATGAAGGTTCAAATTTTCATATTTTGTTAAGAGCAAATTAGAAAATTCAATTGCAATATTTTTTATAACGCTTTAAAAAAGAGGGTGTTTTTTTTTATAAATAAATAAAGCTGGTGCTTTATTTATAACTTTTACGAATTCGCTATTTGAATATTCTTATAGCGGTGTTCGAAACAAAGATTTAAAAAAAAAAAAGAACTCTCTAAGGCCAATGGGAGCCGAGATAAGATTTTTTTTTTTAAAAATCACAGGCACTTTGTTTATAACAATTAAGAAACGAATCAAGCGTCATTTTGTAGTTGAAGACTTATATTTTAAAAATCTATGATTATATTTTTAAAAATAAGACTCTTTATTATTGAAATTAAAATAATACTAACATACAAATAATAACGTCAAAGTCGGAGTCGTGGTGGGGATGCTTATCTTTGCGCGTGAGAAAAATTAACGAAGGACCCCGTCCCAATAAAATTCGTAAAAATTAACCGTATCTCCGAAAATAATGGACCGATTTTGATGTTTTTTTTTAATCTGGGGTATCTTGAAAAATTATCAATATTGGTGCAAATAGTTTTTCAAAATAGGGTATATTTAAATTAAAACAACTGTACCTATTACGGACACCTTAAACGCAAATAATTGGTGTGGCTCACTAAATCAATATTTTTAAATGTGTAATGTCTCATTTTAAAGCTAAAAAAAGAACTTTAAAATGAGATATCATGAGTTTCATTACGATTAATATTTACGAAATGCGCGCGGATTAACGTAAATGTTGTAAATGAACTTACCTTATTATTCCTCATAATTATTACATTTGGAACCTGGAGATAAATTTAATTAAAATTTTTACTTTTTCTATATTTTAACTAATTATTATAATGAATTTATAGTTTAAATAAATAAAAAAATAATTATTAATAATTGCAAAAACTTTAATAGTAATAATAAAAATTGTTATCTCATTTTTTCTTATTTTTCTTTGTTTTTCATACAAAAAATTTTTTCATTATTAAATATATTTTTATTTTATTTTTTAAAGTTAAACTACTGAGATTTTTATGTAAGAAACATATTTAAAATAACACAAAAAAAATCGATAAACAAAGGGTAATCAGAAAATATAAATTTGTATTTAAATAAACATTGAATTTCAGCAACAGCTTCTCATATATTATATAGATTAAAGTTATTATTTCTAGCAATTATAAGATTTGAAATATTTTTTTGTATGAAAAACAAAGAAAAATAAGAAAAAATGAGATAACAATTTTTATTATTACTATTAAAGTTTTTGCAATTATTAATAATTATTTTTTTATTTATTTAAACTATAAATTCATTATAATAATTAGTTAAAATATAGAAAAAGTAAAAATTTTAATTAAATTTATCTCCAGGTTCCAAATGTAATAATTATGAGGAATAATAAGGTAAGTTCATTTACAACATTTACGTTAATCCGCGCGCATTTCGTAAATATTAATCGTAATGAAACTCATGATATCTCATTTTAAAGTTCTTTTTTTTAGCTTTAAAATGAGACATTACACATTTAAAAATATTGATTTAGTGAGCCACACCAATTATTTGCGTGTAAGGTGTCCGTAATAGGTACAGTTGTTTTAATTTAAATATACCCTATTTTGAAAAACTATTTGCACCAATATTGATAATTTTTCAAGATACCCCAGATTAAAAAAAAACATCAAAATCGGTCCATTATTTTCGGAGATACGGTTAATTTTTACGAATTTTATTGGGACGGGGTCCTTCGTTAATTTTTCTCACGCGCAAAGATAAGCATCCCCACCACGACTCCGACTTTGACGTTATTATTTGTATGTTAGTATTATTTTAATTTTAATAATAAAGAGTCTTATTTTTTAAAATATAATCATAGATTTTTAAAATATAAGTCTTCAACTACAAAATGACGCTTGATTCGTTTCTTAATTGTTATAAACAAAGTGCCTGTGATTTTTAAAAAAAAAAATCTGATCTCGGCTCCCATTGGCCTTAGAGAGTTCTTTTTTTTTTTAAATCTTCGTTTCGAACACCGCTATAAGAATATTCAAATAGCGAATTCGTAAAAGTTATAAATAAAGCACCAGCTTCATTTATTTATAAAAAAAACACCCTCTTTTTTAAAGCGTTATAAAAAATATTGCAATTGAATTTTCTAATTTGCTCTTAACAAAATATGAAAATTTGAACCTTCATGAAGAGTTTAAGCCCTTATGCAACTCAATATGTTCAGCCAAAAAAAAAATTATAGCAATAAACATTTAACCCGTTGGGATAAATAATAGGGATTATCTCAGCAACAAATTAACCAATTTGCTGTTGCAACCTCTCTTTCTATTCGTTTTGATGAAGGCTTCCTTTTAAAAGTTTAAAAATATTTAAAAAATTATTTTTGCAATAAATAATTGATATTCAAGAAATGGCCATTTTTGATGGTTTTTTGGCTTTTTTGCAATAACTAATTGATGAAAATAATTGCAGCAGTACTCAAATTGTAGGTTTTTTTATTCTCTAATACTTTTATTAATTACTTTTTTCGATTAAATGCATAGGTTGCTTCAGAGAATTAGAAAAGCTGTTTTGGCCAACTTTGCAGCCTCCTGGAGCATTTTCTACTGTTTTTTTTGGTTACATTTTATACAGAGTATGTTTTTTCATCACCCTTAACAACTCCATATAAGTTTCATTAAGCCTTTAATTAATGTCCTCAAAATGTCTTTATTGATTGGACTATATAGTTTTAAGTATTTGACTCGCGTGGTCTGCTTTCCGTCTTGCCCGAAGTTGAATGCTCCTTTCTGTCGTCTATATGCGCTACAAGTATACATATAAGTAATATGGCCAATCTGCCATGTTACGATCCCCCCCCACCACACGGAAGTATGCGGTGGAACCGGATACTTTCGTCAAACGCGAAAAAAGGCATAAGCTAAATTAAAACAAAAAAAGAAAATTTATGTATCGAAAAGAAAAGTATTAGGGCTTAAACTAAGATAACCAGTGTTATCTGCAGCGGTGTAAAGTGTATCTATTAACTTCTTATTCTGCTGTATCTGCTGACTTTTAGCTAAATTAAATAATTGTAAAATGTATGTGTTTCGCGCTGTATATGAGGTTGCTTAATTGAAAACGACGCGACTGGCTTATCCATATATTATATACAAAAATTACAAATCTTAAAACTAGTTATCTTAAAGCTAAAGAAAATAACACTCATAGCCCATTCGTACAAGTATTTCATTCATACAGATACCAAAAAAAATTAAAATTACATTTTGTATAACAAAATTTGAAATTAAAAATAAAAATTAACGTGTTTACTCACTGAAAGGTGACGCTCTGATGGTATGTGTCGATGCATACTATGATTTTATAAAATTAATTATTTTATAATTAATATTTTGCAGGAATTTTCTAAATACACAAAAAAATATTCTATTTATAGATTTGCTCTTAATTACGTAATAGTAATGCATAAAAATAAAATTTAGCACTTGTTCATGTGTCAGTAGAAAGTGTGAATAGCTAGTAATGTTTGTACAATGTCTATGAGGAATAATTAAATAACAAAAAAAGGTCATTTAGTAAAGACGTAAAATTGCTTAAATAATGGATTAGCTGGATGGGTCGCGAGTTTAGTGGATAAGGATTTTAAATCGCTAGATATGATGCTAGAGGGTTAACATAGGCATATCAATGATGGTATAAAAGGGTTTTGCTGAATGGAGGGCTCGGGTCGATGGATTGCTTTTTCGCGCACTGTAGCAGAGATGTACTCCGCATAGCTAAAAATTGGGAGATCGTAGGTGTGCTCTGCTCGCTCGCTCTGTCGATGCTCTGCTCGCTCGCTCTTGCTCTTCTCTGCTCGCTCGCCCTTGTTTTGCTCTGCTCGCTCGCTCTTGCTCTGCTCTGCTCGCATGCTTTTATTTGGCTCTGCTCGCGCGCTCTTGTTCTGCTCTGCTCGCTTGCTCTGGATTAGCTCTGCTCATTTGCTCTGCTCTGCTCGCATGCTGTGGCTCTGCTCTGCTCGTTCGCCCTTGCTCTGCTCTGCTCGCTCGCTCTGTTGACACTGGGTGCAGTCGCGGATGCGGACGTTGATTTGTTCACAGCCATAGCACTTCATAGGCTAAGAACAGTCTTGCAGCCAGTGTCCTAAGCTACTACACCTGAAGCACGGCTCTACCTGCTTTCGCCAAAAGTTTTTCCTAATTGGTGGTAGGTTCGTCTTTGGTTCTTCTTTATTTTCTCGGCTCGCTCTTCGAGTTTTACCATTTTCTCTTGGTTTGGGGCGACGATTTTCCTTCTGTACGCGCTCGCTCTTATTTGAAATCTTAGCTAAAGGGGTTACAGGGTGATTGCTAGTAATGGATGCTAACACTAGCATTGGGTGTTGATGCATTGGAGCATCTTCAAATTCAAGGGGAAAAATAAAATCTGTCTCATTCCCGTTAGACGACTTTATACCAGTGCAAGCTGTAGTGGGAAATAAGGATTCATCCGGAGGCA
Organism: Anastatus disparis; assembly: GCA_017163975.1. Lineage (NCBI taxonomy): Eukaryota > Metazoa > Arthropoda > Insecta > Hymenoptera > Eupelmidae > Anastatus > Anastatus disparis. Next base: position 1,449,170 of record JAFFSR010000387.1, on the reverse strand, counting down.
TACGTTTTTCTGGACTCTGCAAGTCTCTTCTTTCTGGTTCAACCATTGCGGTTCTCTGAAGCTCTTAGCATAACTTGTATGCTCTGGTACAGGGGGTTGCTTTATAGGATTTGCTGAAATGGTCGAGAAATAGGGCGGCTGTATTAAAGGTGGTGAGACGGGCCGATATACAGAAGGTGCTGCAATATGCGGGAAATGACTCCATGGACTAGAATAAGAAGGGAAATACGAGTATAGATAAAAATAAGGAGTTGGTGCGCTATTATGTCCTCCATGGTACGTCGTTGCAGTAATAGTAGAAATGGAATTAGTTGCTCTCACAGTATGAGGTATGCTCGCTGTACTAAAAGAAAGACATGTAGTCGTGGTACACGTGGTCGGTGAGTGGATAATTGCGTTGCTATTGCTAAGAGGAATAGGATTTTCTAAGCTATTCGAGGGATTAACAAATTGATTGCACGCGCTTTGCTCTGTTGGGAGGTTAATAAATTCTAGCCGTGAGTCATATGTCGTCTCATCTATTATTATTTTGCAGACGGCGGCTCTTTCGCTGAAATGTCGTCTAAGCTCATATCGCAAAACTCGTTCTTTGAACATCGAAATACTTCCGGTTATGCTCACTCCTCGCTCGCTGTATCTAAAGAGCTGCTCCGCAGATAGTCGGTCTGCTATTTGCGCAATTTCATTTGCTGCTTTAAAAACATTATTCCTACATATATGATAAATCCATAGGGGCTTTGCATTTAACTGTTGGCTTATCATATTTACAATAAAAGTTACACTACACAAGGGTACGCACAAGGAAAAATTTATTACTAATAATTAATGCTATGGGGAGATCCTATCTCAGGAGGTTCGAATAAGAATAGCTCTGGCTACAACAAAAGAAAATAAAATTGTTAAATTTATAATTAAAAAAAATAAACGAAAATAAAGCAAAGTTGGAGTAGCGCTTCAACAAAAAGATTTATTTGTAATAAATAGAATTGTCTAATAATCAATTAATTTTATATAGCACACCCGTAATACTCAAAAGCTAAAAATTAAAATTTTTGTGAAGCCAGATGCACGCTAGAGCAAAAGAAAATTAGGCGTAAGCTATTGTGTACCGACACGCACTAAGGTAGCCACTATAGTGATATATTCTGCGCAAGCACAAATAGGAATATAGATTGCTGAGCACACTTAAGATATTCAATTATATTATATATACAAAAAAAATTAGCTTTGCTTAATATGGAGTTTTAAGGCACGTAGTGCTAAAAGATAATGAAGCTATAAAGAAATGAGCTTCAGGGGAACACAAGTAAAGACAAATACAAGCAACAATGCAATGATATATATGTATGTGTATCGAAATATATGTATATGTATGTGTATTTAAATGGAGTGCTATTATCAAATAAATTATTTAGCTTAAAGCTCGCGCTTTAATTAAAAATAATGCTCTATGTATATACAAAAAAAAATGTGTAAGCAAAACCTTTAGCACAAAAACAAAAAGAATGCAAAAACAAAATTTATTTCTTTGCTAACTGCAAGCACTTTAAAAAAAATGTTGCTGCAAAATAAATTGTCGCGGTTACCTTATACCAAGCGACGCCAAGAACAAAAATGGCTGCCAGAGCACCTCCTTTCAGCCTCGTCGTGTGTGCGTCGTTCGTAATGGCGACCACGTGGCGAAGCGGAAACGCATGAATAGAAAAATGTTCTTTTCAATGGCATAGCCAATTGTCTTTTACTTAAAGCACAGTTTTTATTTTTTATTTAAGGACAGTTTTTATTTTTGATTTAAGCACAGTTTTTTTTCTATTATTTTTAAGCACAGTTCCTATTTCGTTTTAATTTTTAAGCACATAATTTTGCTATTAATTTTTACGCACAAAAATTTTTTTTTCTATTAATTTTACGCACAAATTTTTTCTATTACTTTTACGCATTGAAAAAAATTTTCTTTTTCAAGTTTTATCATAGTTTTTCGCACAGTTTTTTTTCTATTAATCCCGTGATTTTAAACAAAAATTTTCACCGAAATTTTTGTCGGCCCCACGTTGGTTGCGCCAGTTGTGACAACCTTGGGGATTAGGAGGTTGCACTAAATTTATAAAAATATATAAGCTGTAATTAATTAAGTAACAAAAAAAAAAACTTTATTAAAAAATTTTGTACAGTAATCGTACGCTTGCTCAAAATGGACGCCAGCCGCGTATAGCGTACGCGACGCCGCTTGCACTAATTAAATAACTATCGGCACGACGAAAAGCAGATATTAACAAAAATGTAAGCTAAAAAGGACACGAGCAATAAACACATAAAAAAGAAAGAATTAGAAAAGCACGAAGGGAATATATGCAATAGAACGCGCACGCGATCGCCCGGCACACACGTCGTAATAGACAGAAAGAAATTATATTATTTCTTTTTAGTAATCGTGCACTCGCAACAATTTTAAGCACAATAAAATAACTTAGAGAATATTGAATTTATCTATTCTCGCTTACACTAACTATGAAAATTGTAACACACAACCAGAAAAGTATTACGCAATATCGCAAATCGTAACGCTCTTTACCAGACACCGGCGACAGAAGGAATTACGCAATGCATTCCTTCTTGTCTATGCTCAACTTCATCTCTCTTGCTGTACGCTGCGCGCGCCGCAAGAGAGAGACAAACGATCCTAAACGGACCCAAGCTCAGCTACTTGAGTCAAGCTGCTCGCTATCTATATGTATGCACAGTATACGTGCTATAGAGATTCGCACGTGTGTGCCAACGATTTTGGGTTATAGTTTTAACTATTTGACTCGCGTGGTCTGCTTTCCGTCTTGCCCGAAGTTGAATGCTCCCTTCTGTCGTCTATATGCGCTACAAGTATACATATAAGTAATATGGCCAATTTGCCATGTTACAACTTAGTTTTAGATCGAAAATAAATAGTTTTTGTCATATTTGCAGACCGCGACCCCCCTCCCCCTGTCCACAGCATGTAAAAAAATGACTTTTTCAGTATTTATTTTTTTTCTCCGAATGTAGTCGGTAAAAAAACCCCAAGAAAATCGTGCTTATAGCTTACATGGTAACAAATCATATAGAATTTTTTCATAAAGGTTTGATGATTCTATATAACCTAAAAGGATAGAAAAAAAATTAAAACCCTTTCTATTTCCACGGGAAAACGGTACAGAGCCAATTCTTGCAAAAAAACTTGAATTTTGTTTAAAAGTACTTGCCTGAATTTATCTAGATATTTCCTGGAGGTGCGCCATAGCTAAAAGTGCAAATAACTCATTTTTTAGATGTTTTTGGCTGATTTTAGCTCATTTGCAGACTTTCTATTATTATTTTTATCATGAAGTTGTAATCTCGAACTTTATTTATGAATTTAATTATGCAGTCAAGTTGGAAAAATAAGATTTACGAATATTCGCATTATAGTTTGGCACGAATCCACATTTTAGATTAGGTATTTAAAAACTTCTTTCATGATTTTGTTGGTATTTTACTACTTTATATGTAATAAAATCTTTTAAATATTATACTACTTCAACAAAAGAAAATGTTTTGATGAATAAGTCATTTCACAGGTACAGCTATATTAAGTACGGTCAAAATATCAACTTGAGATTACATATGAATTAATGAATTTATATTTCGTAAGTAAAACTTATCAATACAAACATTAGAATCATGATTTAATAATATAAACCTTGACTTTGGCATTTTGAACACTATGTAATCTAAATCTACACTTAAGTCACACTTTTGCGAGAGCTATGTGGTCTATTTTAACACTGTGTAAAAAAATGTGAGCATGCGAGTACATTGAAATCTTGTTTACATGTCTCATATTAATATTACAATATTCAATATATTTTGGTGAAAAAGCGCATATTATTCGCAATTATTTTATGAAATTTGCAATCGCTTTAAAGATTATAAATAAAGTTTGCACTTATGTCATGTATTGTATTTTATTATCTCCATTGACATAGGTACGAATTCAGTAAAAAATTTAGTAAAATGCTGATTTTTGAAAATATTAATTATACGTATACAAATATAGGTATATTTCAATCACATAGATTTATAAATTATCATATACTTAAGTTTCTGTCTAGTGTATGTAAAGAAATAATTGTGAAGATTATTAACTAATTTTATCAAAGTAAAAAAGTCTACTTTTATAAACTAATAAAACTACGTACTTGTAACTAGTAGGAATTGTTATAGCCAACATTAATATAAAAGTATTGTCACTGATGAGTAGGATCATTTAATTAATAAGTAAGTGTATTATTGAATATTCATAAAAAGTAAATTATTATTTTATTTGTTGATTTTATTCGCTAGAAATCAATCCTTACCTAATATATAAGTAGTTTTATTAGTTTATTATAGTAGACCTTTTTACTTTGATAAAATTAGTTAATAATCTTCACAATTATTTCTTTACATACACTAGACAGAAACTTAAGTATATGATAATTTATAAATCTATGTGATTGAAATATACCTATATTTTTATACATATAATTAATATTTTCAAAAATCAGCATTTTTCTCAACATTGAATTATTGATATGAATTCATCTTTAATAGCTTAAGATAAATTTATTAAAGTATAAAATCTGATTAAAATTTCCTGATTAAAATCTGATTAAAAGGAAAAATAAGCCATGAGCGAATTGAAATTTAAAGAAATTGATTATTTTATATAATTACATTTTTATTCTTACTTTAGAAGTATAATGATGTTAACCTTTTTATATTTGCACTAAAAAATTAAAACCTAAAAATGAATTTACTAAGATACCACTGATAATAAACAATATGAACACCACATAATATTTTTCCAACAGTGAGAACTAATATTGTAATATAGCACATAAAATAATATTATCGTCTTAAACTACAATTTCGTTAGAAATCAATCCTTACCTAATATATACAATTAATCTGCCGTCCAAAGTGTAAAAGTGGTTAACTACATTGGAATCCGATTGGAGTTAAGGTTTTCTTACTTTGGACGGCAGTAATAAGTATAGGATTTTATTTTTTATACTAATATTTGTAATACTATTTCAATACTAATATTCGTTATTTTATTAACAAAATATTTTACATGTTACTTTTCTTTAGTGATAAAATAGCGTTTAACATAATGTTTTTTATGGCTCGAATTCATAGACCCAACTCAAGTCTAAGGCTAGAAGTTATAGTCGTTACTCAGTTCAAAAATATTCTATCCTTGTTTTTCTTATGGAAAAAGTGTAAGAAGAACATAGCTAGAATATCTGAGAACTGTGTAAAGACTATAACTTCCAGCCTAACGATTGTTATTTGAGTTACGTTACTGCATTCGTACCTATGTCAATGGAGATAATAAAATACAATACATGACATAAGTGCAAACTTTATTTATAATCTTTAAAGCGATTGCAAATTTCATAAAATAATTGCGAATAATATGCGCTTTTTAACCAAAATATATTTAATATTGTAATATTAATATGAGACATGTAAACAAGATTTCAATGTACTCGCATGCTCCCATTTTCTTACACAGTGTAAAAATAGACAACATAGCTCTCGCAATAGTGTAACTTAAGTGTAGATTTAGATTACATAGTGTTCAAAATGCTAAAGTCAAGGTTTATATAATTAAATCATGATTCTAATGTTTGTATTGATAAGTTTTACTTATGAAATATAAATTCATGAACTCATATGTAATCTCAAGTTGATATTTTGACCTTACTTAATATAGCTGTACCTGTGAAATGACTTATTTATCAAAACATTTTCTTTTATTGAAGTACTATAATATTTAAAAGATTTTATCACATATAAAGTAGTGAAATACCAACAAAATCATGAAAGAAGTTTTTAAATACCTAATCTAAAATGTGGATTCGTGCAAAACTATGATGCAAATATTTGTAGATCTTATTTTTCTGACTTGACTGCATAATTAAATTCATAAATAAAGTTCTAGATTACAACTTCATGATAAAAATAATAATAGAAAGTCTGCAAATGAGCTAAAATCAGCCAAAAACATCTAAAAAATGAGTTATTTGCATTTTTAGCTATGGCGCACCTCCAGGAAATATCTGGATAAATTCAGGCAAGTACTTTTAAACAAAATTCAAGTTTTTCTGCAAGAATTGGCCCTGTACCGCATTTCCCGTGAAAATAGGAAGGGTTTTAATTTTTTTTCCATCCTTTTAGGTTATATAGCATTATCAAACCTTTATGAAAAAATTCTATATGATCTGTCACCATTTAAGCTATAAGCACAATTTTCTTGGGGTTTTTTTACCGACTAGATTCGGAGAAAAAAAGTAAATGGTGAAAAAGTCATTTTTTTCATGCTGTGGACAGAGGAAGGGGGGTCGCGGTTTGCAGATGAAAAAAACTATTTATTTTTGATCTAAAACAAAGTTACCAGGTCAAACAAAAATTTCAGGGACAGGGCAATTTTAACTATCTAAACGGGGGGTACCCTTTGGGCCATAAAGGTGGCAATACAATATACTAGAACAACTCTTCGAAGCTGATTTATTGTATTTGCTATGTTGGCACCATATTCTCGAAATAGTTCTTTCGGCAATATTTTAATTGAAATCCCCCACCTAACGTGCCCTTCTTTAAGAGATTTCAAAGTGAATGGCGGAACATCGACAAAAGTAATACTAGATATGGACTAGAAGGTTTAGAATGCATATTGCTAGAAAAAGTAGACGTTATTGTATATTTCATTCAACTAAAATTCAAACAAATACAACAAAGAGTCTTTAACAAAGAGTTTTTGCGATTAAGCCTGATATTTTTAGGAAAAAACGATAAATTACGCCACGAAAATCAAGAGCTATGCATCATGCTCGCTGGATGTCTTTTGAGAGAATCTTTTAAAATTACAGTAAAAAAAACTCCAAATTTTTACTTACTGTGCAAATTTATAGTTTTTGTTTTAAAATCATGTTTCACTGCTGCACTAGGTATTATGATCCACGCCGCTTTAAATAACAATTTACAACTATGAAACGAGTATGCGAATTTAAAGAAATTGATAAAGAGGTTTTAAATGTGGTTCTAACCAAGTTGCAAAACCACTTACGGTGCTCAGCCTCAGAAATAAGTGAAATTTCATTTTTGAATGAATCAATTTCTCAAGAAACTAAAAAAGAAATGATTCTAGCTTTGAAAAAAACTTTGTAAATCAGAAGAATAATAATCATTCTGATGACGAAATTAAAGACACTCCGCCGAAAAAATTGAACTTTCCATCAACTTGCAAGTTGAAAGATATAAAAAGTAAATAAATGGATTATTTGATAAACAGACATGCACTTCGTCTTTTTGATAGTTTTGAACTGTGTCAAAATTTTCTGAATAGTAATTGCGAAATCTGGTCGGAAAATTATCTTCATCTACAAAAGATGATAATGATTTAGCAGAACAAAAAGTAAAATTGACACAGGAATATATTAAGGGTTCTGAACTTTTTAATTAAAAAATATTGAATTAATAATTAATTTATTTATTTCTTAATTAATAACAAATTATGTTATTAATTGAAAAAAATCTAATTAATAACTAAAATTTAATTATCAATTAAAAAAAATCTAATTAATATCTTAAATTTAGTTATCAATTGAAAAAATTCAATTAATAACTAAAATTTAATTAATGATGTATAATAATTTTAATTTTCAATTAATTTTTTTTTAATTGATGATTAAATTTCAATTATTCATTAGATTTTATTTAATCACTAACTAAATTTTCGTTATTAATTAAATTTTATTACACGCTTTTATTAAGCTTGCTTTCACGTCTGTCTGTCTATCTATCTGTCTGTAATCAAATCTCGCACGCTCGATTTGAGGCACTTTTTGTCGATGGAAATTTCTGAAATTTTACACAGACCTCGGTCTCTGATGACAATATAATGATCCGTTGTCAGGTCGGCGATGACGTGTGCGCAAAGTCATCTCCGAGGAAGTTTAAGTGGAAAGGCTATCTTTGGGTGGAGATGAGTTGATGGAATATTGTAGAGTTGATGGTTGTGGAAAATGCATAGGGGATAGGCAAATGAACAGCTGGAAATATAGAGGATAGGAGGATCAAAAGGGATAGGGGAATATATAGGGGGTAGAGGAATATATAGGGGGTTGAGGAATATATAGGGGATATGGTAATGTATAGAAGATACAATTAAGTACAAACTTTTGAAAAAAAATTACTCATGGAAAATTTAATTTTAACTAAAAAGTAGATACTAAAAATTAAAAATAAAAAACATTTTTAAAACACGCTTTTATAACGGAGAAAATACACTAAAAAGTATTAAATAAATTAATTTACTTCCTTGAAATTACTTTTATACAGTTCATTGCGATAATTGAAAAAAAAAATTACAACGAAAATTCAAAAATAAAAGTGTGGGCGCTGAATTAGATTTACTAAAATTAGCGCCCACACTTTTCTTTTTAAAGAGTATGATAGGATAAGATAGGTAAAATGACACCCCTCGGGGATTTGGAATTTGATTGCATGAATGGTCGACATATATCGAATAATGAATTTTAAGATTATCAAACCCCCCCCCCTTCCTCCCACCTCCAAAAAACGTGTTTTTCCATTAATTTTGGTTTTCGACACCTTAATTATTATTACCCAGTCTGGAAAAATTTTCACATAGTTTTTGCATAAATACCCATAAAAAAAATGCTTACCTTGAATTTTTAACTGGGCGACCTAACCTAAAAAAGTTTCTAAAATCTTAAAATCGCTCTAAAAACTCGCCATTTGAAGGTGTATAAAAGATATTCGGTTAAAAATATTGAAAAAATGATCTTAAAATGTAAGATTTTTTTCAGATTTGTCGAAGTGGTGCGCCATATCTAAAAGTCGAAAAAACTACTTTTAACGGTTTTTTAGTGTTTTTTTGCCACTTACACCTCACTGAAGCTAATTTTAATAGATCTAATAGCATTTTTAAATTCTACGGTAAAAAATACGTCGAAAATATGTACTATACTTGTTAGAAATATTTTTATACTATTCACTAGAAATCGAAAACAAAAAAGTAGTCTGCTTTAAGCATGTCAGAAGTACTATCTTTTCTTCTATGGTGTTTGAATAGCCATTTGTAATCTTCTTATCATTGAATTATACATGTTTCCTGTGTATTTTTTCTTGTAGAATGTAGTGGTGCCATAAATTTTACTTTAACTAGCTTATGGAAGGGTCCAAAGAGCAAAAGATAGTCTTTTCCGATTTTTTCAAAAGTTTTTACTGTATCCAATCTTCAAATGAACAGATAATATATTAGTTTTATATTTGAATTGATTATTTTAGATAAACAATTATTTTTGTAAAGAAAGTATTAAAAATTATATAGAACTTTTCGTTATTTTTATTCTGTAATTGTAGAAAATCAAATAAAAAAATATTGTATATAAAAGCAATGATATATATTTAAAAATCAATTAAGAATTAAAAAAGAGTTTTGTATAAAAAAGTTATCACTTTTGATAAAGGAAATCATTACGTTGCATACATTGTAGAAGAATAATAAAAACAGTAAATATAATACATAATTTTTTTTATTCATTATAACAATATTTATTAATATTTAGTCATTATTTTTTCTGAATATTGATTCAGTCTTCATCTTTACTGTTTTCTTCTATTACGGGTTCGATTTGTTGTACATCGAAGAGTGTAGTTAAGACTTCAGCTAGTCTAAATATACGAGATAAGTATCTTGCGTAACTTAAATAAAAAATAATAGCTGCTAGATGGGAGCAGCACCCAATTGTTCTGTCCCCGTTTGCACAATTGCAGCAATATCTCTTAATGCCATTGATGCCGACCGTTTTTGAGCAGTACTGTATATAACATTTATACTTTTTTCTTCTGACGTGCCTCGATTGAACCTCAAATCTTACAATATTTGGCTGTTCTTTTGAATAGCTGAACAATAATGAACCGTCATCTTCTAGAATTTCTGCCAAATAGGAAACTGATTGCGATAACTTATAAGTACCAGTTAAGAAAACTTTAAGATCTTTTAACGTCATTTCGGGAAAGTCAAGTATTTCCTCCGATGATAACTGCTGAAAAGGTACGGTCTTTCGATTCCAATTGTTATCATGGACTTCAAGCGCCAAAGTATTTTGAAACTTTTTTCATGAAGTTGATTCTTTCGATAATTTTTACCAGATTTTCTGCATCAGAATTCAATCTCTTGCCAAACCTGTTTTGCAAAAAGCAAGCAATCTTACAGAATAATCCGGCTCTTGGAAGAAGACCATTCTGGAATTGATGGTGAAGTAGCTTATACTTTTGGCCGATTATTCCATGTATCACTTCAACCACCCATCTAAGTTTAGTCACTAGACGAGACCCATTAGATTCTTCAGTGGTAAGTTGAGGTCTATTACCTTTTAAAGCGGGCATTAAGACAGTGAATTCCCATTCGTTCAAAAAATCCACTACATCTCAAAATCCTCGATCAAGAATAAAAATATCTTGTTTTTGAAGAATCTCATTTAATCCATCAGGTTGCTTTAAGAGTCAGCTGTATACCGACACAGTTACCTGTTTTACCGAATCTATTTAAAATTTATTTTTTATAAAAACTAATAGCTTCAGGCAGAAATAAAGAGATGGTTTCGATTCGTGTAATAGAAAGCAATATTTTCTCTGATAAGAATAATTTAATTCCACCGCTTTATTTTCAAGAAAAGTTGGAATAACTTGAAAATCCTATTATTTGACACTAATTTCTAATTTTTTAAGTTATTCCAACTTTTCTTAAAAACGAAGCAATAAAATTAATCAAAGAAAATATTACATTTTATCAAACACATCGAAACCATCTCTTTATTTTTGCCTCTTGCTGCTAATTTTAAGAAAAAAGTCAATTTTTTAATTAGAAAAGGACAGAGATACAGCGGACTCTTAATATAGTTTCCAATATTTTAGCATCATTATAATTTGCAGTGTAAGGTCCAGTACAATCCACAATACAACCATTTGTTGTGCAAATTGTAAATGGCTTGCATAGAGAAGTTTTTTTTTGTCCTGAATACGATTTCCGTTGGTAAACATTGTTGCTGCTTTTTTGGTGGCGTAAATAAGTTCCGTCACAGATCAAGGCTAATTTATTGTCTACACTATACAGCATTTTCGCTACTTCAGCTGTTTGGGTAAGGAGGAATTCCCGAGAATAAGCTTTGATCCCAAAATGTTTTGGCAAAATTTCGTTTTCAAAATAATTGAGTACGGAAGCGATGGAATTTTGAACTATATATTCTTCAATGCCAAAAATTGCAGAGATACATTTATTGGAGTTACCAGATCTAATCTTAAATAAAAAAAGTACCAACGCTTGCGTTAAATTTCGTTTTTTAGTAGATCTCATGGTACTTATTTTATTGCGCAGCTGAAGAATATCATCCCACGTGCAGCCAGTGAGAGCTTTTACGCGTTCTTCCGAAACTTGAAAATTTCCAATTTGGTCATGAAGCTGTGGATTCATGTTATCTGATATTTTGTCATAAATAGTAAAAATTCTGAAACTTGAATAACGGATTCCTTTGAAAAAATATTTAGTTGTAAGACTTCATCTTGATAAAATCTATTCGTTATTAGATGAATCTTACAACATTTATTTTTATTAGGTAGAAAAATTTTTCTGGTAACAAACACTTGGATACGAGCTTCAATAGGCACATTTTGAATATTGTTTACAGATTTACATATAAAACAGTATCTGTGACTTATACTTACTCTGGGAATGTACATATGAACATATTCAGTATTTGGTTTAACAGATGGTTCATAAATTAAATAATCACTAGAGATTTGACCGTCTGAGGAATCAGTAAACTCCTGACTAGTTGCTGGTGTTGTATTTTGAGAGGATTTATTACTTGATAATCTAAATTACTAATTTCTATGGGCATTCGAAGCCCTTAAGTGATGTAAAGATAAAGGGTGGCCGACACCCTTAACTTATTCTACGATCTTAATCGTAGGCCGAACGGAGTCCTTCAAAATATGAAACAAGTAATGGGTAAACGACACCCTTAATATATTCTATAAGTCACGTAGTGGCGGACGCGACAGCTGTGGGTGGTCGAGACCCTTGATTAAGCCAGTTACAATAAGTGAAATAGAATATAATATTTTGGGTGGACGTCACCCTTAAATTCAGCGGCGCAAGTTCAGCATTGCGGCAACGGCAAAAGATTGCGAGTGTGCTCTAGGCAGCATAGATTTACGCCTGTGTGCTCACTTGACGAAACTCTAGTACTGCCAGCATATGCACTGTAGTGTAGACCTGTGTGCGCACTTTGTCTATCCTCATGTGCAAGAGAGAGAAGCTCTGCCTAAGCTGTGGTGCTCCACAAGCCAAGGCAGCCATCTACTATCTTTTTCACTCTCTCTTAGCCTTGTGTGCTCACTTAGGTAAAGAGAGAGTGGAGACCGTAGTCTACACTGTTCTGCTCTGGTTAGCTTCTCGGCCTCTTATATACTCCGGCCTCATTTTTCCTGATGCGCGTAACGACATTCGAGGTTGCCGCCTAGCGGCTGAGCTCAGAACTACTGTTCTATAGTAGCTTGGCCGTTAGGCGGGAGATTTGAAATGCGCGGGTATGTATACTCATCGCAATATATATATATATATATGTCATTGCATACACATTTTAATTTTATATAATTTTCTGCAATTGATAAAACTTTAAGATCTTATTTATAAAAAATTAATTAATAATTACAATTAATCTATTTTCATTTCATTAGAACGTTTTCTTAGAAACGAAGCAATAAAATTAATTCTTTTTTATCAATGAAAATATTGCTTTTTTATACAAAATGCGTCTTCATCTTCATTTTTTGCTAAAGTTAGTTTTTGCAACAAATTGATATTTTTATTAGAAAAGAACAGATATACTTAACCTGCTCTTAATAACAATATTTTTCAATTTGATAAAAGTTAAACTCGTTCATCGTATGTAAATGGAGCGTATTTTGTAAATCCAAAATATTAATATTTATAAAAAAATTAAATATGTTATTTATTTATTTTATTATCTATCGAATAAGTGTTTTGTAGAAATTCATAAGTAATGGAATCTTGTTACATAATGTAAATGTACGCACGGTACAAAATAACCAAGAGGGCGCGTTGTCGTTGGTCGCAAAAGAAAAATCATATACGTAGATATACAATCGAGCGCAATACAAACAGCTCGCAGCTCTATTCATTAATTTATGTAAAATAAGTATATGACACGTGGCCAGAAAGTTAAAAATGACCTCAACTATCATTTTTCTGACGTGTTCGAAACAATTCTTTGTATGATTTCTTTGAAATAATCTCAAAAACATATTGATGGATTCTAAGAGCTTCTTACTGAGATTGTTTATATTGTTCAGTGCGATGTTTTGTCGAGCACCACCAAAATATCGCCAAATAATGCGCCTAGCCAGCAAAAATATTTCATGTTGTGCTACAGCATGATTCAAAAGTAATTAACATCAAAATAGTAATGTAATATTACTAAAATATTTTACTATTTTAAAGATACATTAGCAAGCCGAGCTTGTGTTGGAGTACAAGCAAGCAGGTGAGCCCCACACAGTATAAAACGTTTGAAATATTTTCGAAATATTTCAAAACATTTTATGCTGTGCGGACAGATCTGTAGTTTATATTTGTTAGTCTTACCGTAGAAGATGTAGTTTCTGATTATATAAAAGAAATCATGCCCTGATAAGAATCCCGTTCTTTACGGTATTAACTGTTCAAATTAAAAAATAAAGACAATGATTACATAACACAAGAACGTAACAATAATTTACAAAAATATGCACATTTAGGCAATCTGAAACTGAAAATAAATGAGTCTGCTATTTTAGTTGATAACGAAAAAAATATTATCTTTATTAAACTTGAAACATGATTTAACTATTAAAAAAATTGTTCATTTTTAAATTACTAATTTTTTATTCGCTTTCTATTTGTTATTCATTATTTTCCTTTGTAATTTAGTTAAATTAAGTTTTTAATTTTAAAAATAATTATTTAATAATAATTTCGTCGGCTCTTTCAAGACACTCCTGTCCTGCCCGTCTCAGGGAGAATCCAGATGATGGAACTTTTCAAGGGGTCGTGCTGTTCCGTGCCGTGCCGTATCCGTGGCGTTCTATGATGGAGTGTTCCATCTACACTATCTCGGCAGCAGCATTAACGGAGTGTCTGAGTTGTTAGAATCAATTTTTGCTTTTTTATCTGATTGATATCTCTTTAAATTGACTATTTCAGTATGGTTTGGACAGTCGTGAGAGTCGGACGTGTTTACAAACAATCGCTCCGATAAGTTTCTCAAGTATTGGTGTTCGGCCGAGCGGCCTGGCCGCTTAATAAAGCAAATCAATTAAATTAATTTATAAGTGAAAGTTAAATCAAATAAAATAAAATGTTCCAAAACGACCAAGATTTCCCTGCTTTACCAACGAAAGATGTTATCTAAAATAGTTCAACAGCAACAGAGCCACAACCTACAATGAACACACAAATGCAAACTCAAAGCAACAGTAATACTCCTAGTAAATCGTTCTCAAAAGTTGTAACACAAAGCATTTTTTCAGCAAGAGACCAAGCCATTGTTATGGATACAATACAAGGAATAGAGGTTATAGCTTACTTGAAGGCATTAGCCAATAAAACATCACCGTACAATATCATCGCATCGTCTAAAATAGCACAAAATAGATTCTGCTGTTACCTTAACAGTACCTCATTAGTCGACGAATTAACAAAGGACGGCAATAATGAAATTAATGTAGAGGGACACATCGTAAAGATGCGCCCATATGTCACAAAGGCCAAAAGGCTGATCTTTTCTAATGTGCATCCATGCATTCCACATGAGAAACTAATTAAAAAACTTAACGACTTCGATGTAACTCCTAGATCTAGCATGACTCTTATAAGACTCGGATACAACGACCCTGCCTTTGCACATATTCTTAGCTTTCGCAGACAGGTTTACATAGACCCTAATGATACAGTTAAGTTACCGCCAGATTTTTCTCTCAACTACGATGACATGATTTATCGTATCTATGTCTCTACAGATAAGATTACCTGCTTTCTATGTAAGCAAGAAGGGCACACAGCTAAGTACTGTAAGAATACAACGGATCAAAACACGCTACAGACACAAGCTACTATAACTGAACACACATATACCAACGAAGGAAGTATTACTACACTGAAAAATAAATGGTGATGTAGCTGAACTACCGGTAGTCGAACCACGCTCTCTTAAGTTCGTATGCACGGAGTCTCGCTGCAAGAGAACAGTAGCGCCTCTGTGGCAAAAGAGCTTCACTTCACATCGGAGAGACGCGAGTGGGAACTGAGAAGCCCCGCAAAAAGAACGGTTAGCTTCTTCTGTGGGGCGTCACACTCACCACCAGAGAAAAGATTTGCATGCTTACTGTTTGGTAAAGCAGAAGTACTTCGTGGGACTCGTAGTTCACCACTTTCTTTTCAGTGTAGTCAAACCACTGAAAATCAAACAAAACAAAACGATATTAATAAAGTTAGTGAAGCAACACAAGAAAGTAATATTAACTCGCATGAATCTACAAACGAAAAACGCATGGAATTTGAAGGTATAACGCTTTTCAAGAAACCGAATAAGAGGGCTGTGTCAAATAGTTCTTCGTCCCAAGTATCTACTATAGCAGAGATTACTGGCGTAAATAAACAGAAAGCACCAAAACGGGCTGCAAAAAAGCCTCGCAATTTTAATAATAAAGCACCACCATTAGAACTCAAAGAGGAAATAGACGTGGCTAAAATCAATATTCCATATCCTGTGACAGCTACTTTTCCTATAACTTATGATGAATTTTATAAATTTTTATAAGACTCATACGATTATAAATATAGTGAAGTAAAAATACTAGCTTCAAAGTTTACAACAAATAAAGAATCATTGATCATCATGATGGAGGAAGTATATAAACACCTTACTCTAACTAATGTTAAAAAGGGATAACTAGACTAAAAAATCATCTAATGACCCAGCGCACGTCCGAAGAACAGGAGACGGCCACTTCAGTAGACGAAAGTGATAGTAAACTATAAAGATACAATTATTTACTTTTAAAAGCTTAGATAAACACAAACATAAACATGAACAATGGCAATACTAATATATACATCGGTCAAACATACACGGCGAAGATTAGAATTTTCTACTGGAATGCCAGAAGTGCGTTACATAAAAAGGAGGAGATTGAGGTTATCATATAAAAGGTTGATATATTTGTGTGTGTTGAGTCGTGGTTAAACGACATAGATGGGTTCGAATTCACTAAATTTTACACGTATAGAAAGGACAGAACACACTCGCGAGGAAAAGGTATAATGTTTCTTATACGCAAAACCTTTAATTATATCGAAGTCGATAACATCCGTAATGCTAATTATCATATGGAAGTTTGCGGAATCACAATTACCAATGTTGTCGAACTTATTACAGTCTTTGCCTGCTACAGACCACCTCACGTAGATCTAACAGATAGTGAATGGTATAGTTTGGTGAGCAATACTGCTATGTACGATAGATCCATCTTCATGGGTGACTTTAATTCACACAACGAATCATGGAACTGTGCCGACACTCATGAAAACGGTAAAAAATTGTTAGATACTATAAATAAATTCAACCTGTTTTTGCACAATACGGACTCATACACTCATATAGACACATATAGATGTAAGAAAAGTAATATAGATCTAATCTTCTCTACAGTTGACATAGCTTCATACTTACATGTGAATGTACTGGATGATACCCACGGCTCAGACCATTACTCTATTACTATTACAGTCGATACAGAAAAATCTTATTACGAGAAAAAAACATTTAAAATACAAAGCAAAAAAACAAACTGGCAGAAAGTTAATAAGATACTTGAGGGCGATTATGAAGGGTTTCTAACATGCAAATATGAACTATGTTCCCCGCAGGAAAAATATGAATACTTTACACAAGTCATCACGAATGCGCTTAAACAAAGCACACCAAACAGGAAAAAAGTAAATAGTAAAAAATACCGAAACCCAGTACCTTGGTGGGACAGTGATTGCGAACGCATCAGAAGGAAAAGACAGGCAGCCTACAAGAAATGGGAACATACAAATAATATTATAGATTTAATAGAATATAAAAAATACAGGGCCACCACTAAAAAATTGTTCAAACAAAAAAAGAGAGAATGTTTCCGGACTTTCGCTCAGTCAATCAACCTCAATTGCAACCTTGAATACACGTGGAACAAAGCAAAAATTTAAAAAAACAAATGAACAAAAGTCAATCCACAGAACCGCAAAGAATTTCTTGATAACAAAAAAAACGTAGAGAAGGCTCTGAATGCTATGAGCCCAGATTGGGTTCCAACCGATCCAGTATATGTACCACAAAGTCAAGACAACTCTATTTTTGATGAAAATTTCAACTATATGGAATTCAACATGGCACTTAATACACGCGGTAACAAATCATCACCGGGCATGGACGGCATCAATTATAATATATATAAAGTTCTACACAATATACCAATAAAATATCATTTTATAACGCTAAAATATATCCAAAAAGCTGGAAAAAAGTTTATATACACTTTGTTGAGAAACCGAATGACAGAGGCCTCAGGCCTTTGGCTCTAACTTCATGCATAGCCAAGGTGTTTGAATTGATGATAACTAACAGTTTACGATGGTACATTGAAACAAATAACGTCCTACCGGATAATCAGACGGGATTCCGTAAAGGTTTATCATGTGCCGATAACCTAATTTCCTTTAAATTAAATATTGAACAAGCACTTGGCAACGATGAGAAAGTACTTGCTGTTTTTCTAGATATCAGCAATGCCTTTAATGAAGTGCACAGCAAAATCTTACTTTCTTGTTTGGCGGATCTGGGATGCTCGGACAGGATATTAAGATTTATAAAATTCTTGACATATGAAAGATATATTTACACTGAGATAAACAGCGAAGAACCTCAGCATTGCTACAAAGGAGTACCTCAAGGAGGTTTACTTAGTCCAGTAGTATATCTCATATATGTCGCAAAACTTACCAACAATCTAAACGACAATGTAAAAATACTTTAATTTGCTGATGATATTGTTCTATATATCAAAACAAACGACTACGAAAGCGCAAAGATCATTATGGAAAATACTATCGTGGAGGTTACTAATAGATTGCATAACATAGGACTGGAAGTATCTGCAGATAAAACTAATTTCATGCTCTTCAATAGGGAAGGCATTCAACCAGGTGAGACACAGATAAGCATACACAATCAAGCAATCTCCTCAAGGTCTCATGTTAAATTTCTGAGTACATACTTTGACTATCTTCTTAATTTTGAAAAGCATCTGGGTCATGTCCAGGAAAAAACCAACAAAGCGATTAACCTGGTAAAATTTCTAAGCGGTATTCGATGGGGAGCTCATCCTCAAACTCTCTTAACTTTTTACAAAAGCCACGTAAGAGCTATAATAGATTACGGTTGTTTTATATATCTACCAACACAGAAATCTAAAATAGACAAATTGGAAAAAATCCAATACGCCGCCTGCAGAAGGGCACTTGGTCTAAGAATGAGCTGCCCAACTAACATCTTATTGGATGAAGCCAAGTTAACTACAATTCTACATAGAAGTAAAATACTATGTAAAAACTTTTTACTTAAAGTGTTAAGCAATTCAAGATCAATTGCACATACTACCATTAAAGGGAACTTAGAAAATATAATCACTGATAGAAGAAAAAAGATAAATATCGTAAATGCATTAAAAGCGTCATTGGAATCGAGCATCTCATCCACACAACTAAACTACCTTCTATATACAGCTATGAATATAAAATAATGACAACGCTAGTAGTGATTAATGTTGAAATCGGTAAACAGCTTAAGGATAGCACCAACACGAACGACTTATTTACTGATATTTTTAAAGATAACGACGCAATCAAAATTTATACTGATGGTAGTGAGAGCATCAATAGTCGTTCTGTAGGCTGTGCATGTATCTGTCCTGAATTGGGAATCACCAAAACTAAGAGTTTAAACACTAGGGATTCTATTTTTACAGCAGAGACTGTAGCACTCAATGAAGTTATGGAACTTGCCCTTCTGCACAGAGATAACAACATAAATATATATACGGATTCATTAAGCCTGGTTTTGGCATTAAATAACCCCAAAAACGACATCAATGTAAATCACCACATCTTAGATATACGACGTAAAAACCTACTTTTTCTTAAAAATAATCTACATAATACAACAATAAAAATTTATTGGATACCCGCACACTGTGGTATTATCGGAAATGAATTAGCGGATCAATTTGCAAAAACCGCTGCTGAGGCACTGCCTACTGTAATGAAGATTCCTTACACTGACTTCAAGCCATTTTTCAAGAAGATGGCAGTTACAGAGTCAATGGATACACTAAAACAACAAGGGCAACTCAAAGGTCAGACCTTTTTCAGTATGTATCACAGCAATGCTACCAAACCGTGGTTCTTTGGCAAAAAACTAAACAGAGCATTTATAGTAAATACCTGCAGAATTCGGAACAACCATTACAATCTTAATGCTTCTTTCGTTAAAATTAAAGTGATAAATAGTGCAAGTTGTGAATGTGGTGCTGAATTACAAGACGTAAATCATGTGTTGTGGCAGTATTCAATATATGATAATGAAAGAACCACGCTTATAAACGATTTGAAAAAAATTGGACAATTACCACCACTAGATATCAAAAGTTTCATTAGTGAACCTAATATCATTATATTACCCTATATATATAAATTCATGAAAATATGTAATATAAAACTGTAATTATTATAATTTTTCTAAATGTAATCTATATAAACTATAACACTAGTGTATTATCAAATGAATGTAGCTAAATAACCTACTTATATGTAGAGTTAAAAAAGCTTAAATAAAAAAAATAAAAATAAATTGACTATTTAGACAAATATAATGACTTGTCTGCGCTAAAGCTTCATTAATTCAATCATTTTTGTTAAAAAAAAAAAAATTACTCAAACTTGTTATTTTTTCATGAACTTTGAATAAAAATTAGATATCAAGCTCGATAAACCTAACCTCGAAATACTATACATTGATTGTTTGTTCATAACTTTTTATGTATAGTTTTTTAATAAATTTCTTGAGTTGTCCGCACTCAGAATTAATCTTATAAATTTTGTTTCTGTAGTAAAAGAATATGATTTAACGCATCTTTTACTCATAAACTTTGAATAAAAATATTATTAGGAGGGGATAACTACGATATCCTCTTAAATGATTTATTTCATGTGGAAAATACGATCCCTATAATTAATGAAGATAGTGATGAAGATTGAAAAAAAATATAAAAAGAATAAGTTATACTTTATTAATATAAAATATTGTAATTTTTTATGATTAAAAATATTTTTTTAAATATAGATAATATTAAAAATCAAATTTAAGAATTATTTTTCATACTATTAAATTCACTTAAAGATATCTCCCACATAGCATGAAATATTTCCTAAAAATATTTAGGAAATATTTCATACATCACTCCGAAAGATTAATTTGAAATAAAACATAATACATTCAGGAAATTTTTCAAAAATAATAATAAAATATTTCTAAGACTATATCGTGACTAAAGTCAACTACCTCGATATGGCCTACCAGGCCGACACAGGGAGGTAAAATTCTAAGTATCGACATACCCCCGCCAATGACCGTTTTATTCGAATTGAGAAATAGTTTCTTACGCTCTGACTATGGCCAAGGGGCGCACTACATTTTTTGGCTTTAGATTCAGCCGACGTTTATATTCTTGTCTTCAAATCCATGTTTTTCCTATCAATAAAAGTTTAAGAAACTCGTGACCATATAGAAAATGTCGGATATAAATTCCAGGGCTCAAGAGTTAGTAGGTATGGAAGGGATCAGTTTCGAACATTGACGGAGGGGTATGGCCATTAAAAGAGCGGTCATATCGAGGTAGTTGACTGTATATTCATACAGATTTCTTGAAAGATTTATGAAATATCTCACGAAATATTCTCTAAATATTTCTAAAATATTTCTTAAAATATTATTTTACAAATTTCTGAAATATTTTAAATATTTCATGGATTGCTTATAATTATTTATAAATCTTACATGAAATATTTCCAAAACGTATCTTGAAACATTTGATGAAAGATTTAATAAATATTTCAAAAATTTTCAATGAAAGATTTATAATTATTAATAAATCTTTCGCAAAATGTCTTTTGGATCAAAAAACGATTTTTTTAAGCTTATTCTCGTATTTTATGGATGCATATGATATAAATCCGACTAAATATCGATATTTAGGAGATTTTTTTGGTCGCTGAACGTGTATTTAGTGTTATTTTCATGATCAGAATGCAATAGAGCCTCTAAAATGCTATAAATCTATAAAATTTTCAGTTTTTTGATATTTTAGGTACTTTCCACCATTCCTAGAAAAATCTGCAAAAAATATGCATGATAGATTTTATGAGAAGTAAAGTTTCTAAAAGTCAAAAATAAGTATGCATTCATACCGTTAATGTACAGGCTATTTTGAAATTTTGAAATTTATTTTTAGGTTATGTTTGAGACTCGAAAGGTTTCATATAGTCACTAAATATATGCGTTTTATCATCCTCTTTTACCTTGATTTCGAATTTTGAAGATCCATTAAGAATTCACCTAATTATAGCAAAAAAAAACCAAAAACACGTTTTTTGAGGTTATGAAGCCAATTTTGACCATAGGGATCTGAAACTTTCAGGATTCTAGTTTTTTGACAAGACAAAAAAACAAGCAAAGTTTCAGGGAAATACGAGCTTAGGCCATTTTTACATGCTTATTCGGCTATACTCTTTCCTCAAGAATAAAATAAATTTCTGGAGCCTTTTTTCGTAGTATCATTTTTAAATAATCGGTAAAGTAAGTATAAAACCAGCAAATTTCAGGTTTTTTAAATTTTCAAGAAAGCTATTTAAGAAATTATTATTATTCTTAGTATTATTACCATTATTATAATTTCATTATTCTTTATTATCAATCGCATCTATATATTTTGAAGTACTATTTTTCACGGCTAGTACAGAGTAATCTTGAAGTACACATCCATATATATAATTTTTGAATGATAGTCAAAAATATTCAGTAAAAACGGCTTGGTGACCATATTGTTGGTATTCAGAATAGAATTAGATTATATTTTTGATTAATTTTTTTATAAATTTTATGAATTAAACATATAAGTACGTGAAAAAGAAATACTTTAGAGAGAAAAATGATTTCATAAAAATTGCAACTTTATCCACGCAGATATCTATAATTAAATGAAAGATGCAAAAAATGTTTTAAAAAACAAAAGTAGATAGGCTATAGGCATACTGGCACACCCGGATTCTAGCACAGCCCAAGTGTTTTAGAATCCAAATGTGAACTAGTATGCCTATAGCGTTTTCTACTTTTTCTACTTTTTTTTTTCTTCTTATAAATGGTTTTGTGAGAGATAGAATAATTTCATGAGTTTGACATTGTGTAGTGCACAGACAGTCTTATGAATTGGATTATGGTTTGTACACACAGTAACGCATTTGAAAGATGGGTTTAATGGGTATCCGTATTCATTGATGTTATAAACGGGAAATTTGAATCTTAGCAACCATTTTCGTTTGAATTCATTAATAACAAAAATTTTTGTAGCATCATGTAAATGTTCACGGAGTAAGTTTGCGATTTGAGAGTAATCTAGTCCATCAGTGTTCCAAGCTATTCCATGATTATGTTTGAGTCGAATGTTTTCTTCTTGCAATTTGTCAGAGAGCCTTTTCCATGAAAAAGGTTTTTTGAATAGATGAACGATGGGATCACCACTGTCGTTGAGAGGAATGATTGCTATTTCCTTTAGAACATATTCACCACCCATTTGCTTAAAACCAATCATGTCTACCGCATATTCCATTTCGAAATATTAATTTTTTTACGTAAAAGTGAAGATAATTCAGACAAGCTTCCGAACATCTCCACTAATAGGATTGTACTGAACGATGCGATCGTGTAAGATCATGCAATAAGCTAAAGTATTAGCTGGAAAGTCAGTTTGAGACTCAAATTCTAGACGTACATCGACAGGAGCGCTCTTTAGAGATTCGTTTTGTCGTGAACAGTCAATAACTATGAGTGGTTCAAAGTTGATAAACTGAGACTTTGTCAACAATGGTTGTGAATCTCTTCCGTAATAGCTTTTCTGAAAATTAGCATACATATCATATAGAATAGCAAATTGATTCTTAGATATGTCAAGATTGAGATTGTTGTACGGATAATATTGCGAATTCAAGAAAAGTCTCACATTATTAATATTACAGTGGTCAAAGCGACTGGCATTTTTAGGTCTTGAACCTTTTTTTCCCGATTGTAATCCAAGAATCACGAAACGTGGTTTCTCCAATTGATTTGGAGTTTTTACCGTCCAGACGTGTTTATTTGTTGTTGGAAGAAGAGGATATTCAAATAACTCCCATGAACGAAAACTCATAGAAATAGGATTATCTTTGCCAATGAAATTTAACAGCTGGATTTTTTGTTTATCTGATGCAATAACATATGGCATTAACCACTCTATCTTTGATATTTTTATTTGATAAGGTTCATATGTGGTTGCATTGTTGGCTACAGTACCTTCCTGTACTATAGCATTCAGGTCATTTCTTGATCTTGTGAGAATGAGTTCATGCTTCATATTAACAACAATTTTCTTGTAATCTTCTACGAAGCCTAAAATCATACTTAGTGGGATAGAAACGTTAAAATTTCCATGATCATCTACAATTGTTTTGTTTCCTTCTTCAACACCAAGCCAGCCTGCATTTTCTAATGTTAGAGTCTGATTTGGATTAAATGAAGTGCATCCCTTCATGAGACTACTCAGACCAACATTTTTACTTTTATCTATCTCTACAGCATTAAGTTCATATCGAATTTCATCAAACAGATGACAAATGCCATTGTTAACGAAATTAGTTTTAGTTAGTGCTTGTCCATCTGGTTTTTGTAATTTTCCACATACATGGATGTAACTACATGATGGTAAGAGGCATAAATCTTGATGCTGAATAGAAATACGGATTTCATCACTGTTATTGAAACTTAATGTGGAGTATGGTTGATGTGCGTGAACCTCATAATGAGCAATAGACTCATCGAATGCGACACCTGATTGAATGCTTAGAATTTCGTCCATTTTTCTGAAAGCAGCAGAGAATGATACAATTTATCTTTTTCCACGTACTTTGAGATCTACGCTTTTGAGAAACTGGATACTCTTCCGTGTTAACGGTTTGAGTACCTTTGGACGACTGATGGTGGGTTGACATGATGGCTGACTTATATGCACACTTGAATTATAAACGATTCCCATTATACAGATTTTATGTGAAGTCTAACAGTAATTTCCTCTCCTCGGAAATTCACTAAATTTCCGTCTTGATCAACAATTCGGATTTGAAGATGATCTATACTTTTAACATTGAGTGGTAAATATATGACATGCGATGGAACTTCTATGATTTTATATCCTGGAGGAACTTTTGGGAAAAACTCATGGATCGTGTGAACTTTTTTGTCGTTGATGTAAGCACCTGTAGTAATATTACACTCTACTCTGAGTGCGTTTATTTTCAATATCTTCACAGGTAAATCAGAGCTGTGATGAATGTCTTCATGAAGAACGCGACGAGTGAAACCGAGAAGACTGCCTATTGAATCGCGAGGTCTAAGATCTATCTGATGGCTGCAATAAATTTCACTTCTGAGAGTATTGTTGTTAGCTTTCAAGGAAAACTCGATGTCTTTAGATTTCAAATCTTTTTGCAAAAATTGATTAATAGCATCAATTTCATAACTGCCAGTAGGAATAATAATAATAATCTTCTCTCCGTTTATATGAAGTTTATTATTCGAATCGTCAACATTGGGAATCGAGTTGAATGTTAAAAGTTCAACTAAACCCAAAACAAAATTCTTATGCTGTGGTAGTTCTATTGAAGGAAAATATTGCGCTTCTAAGATAGAAGATTTGCCTGAAAGACTCAAAGTGAAACTATCTTCCATGACTGTTTGAAAAAGAATGATCCTGCTTGTCTGAAAGCTCTTCTTTTATAGTCTTTCACACAAGAATTGAAGACAAAGATGTCCACAAATAAATGAGTCAAAATTTTGATATCTTTTATAGTTGTATTTCACTTCTTTCACGTTAAAATATAACATGAGATCTATAGGGGGTTTAAGATCACCAAAACTATCAAAATAAATCACTTCAGAACCTCGTTTTCAATAACATACCCAGTGAGTGCCTTTGTTTTGAAAATCATCTAAGTTAACTATAGCACATTCGTTATGCCATGGGCCATCAGAAGGTAGATTATTTCTCATGAAAACACCTCGAAAATATGGGATTTTCATCATACGAGCATACTTTATAAGATCATAGTCAGTCAGTGCACGATTTGGCAAAGTTAAATCGAAGTTTTTTTGTTTTTAACTTGACCATTACCGATATGAGGTTTCATAAATAATCCCATTCCAGTTTTATATGGTTTAAGATAGAGACCTTTTCCTAGAGCAATAGCTTCCATAGTTTTATTATGTCTCTTACTTTCTTCATAATTTTTCTGTGCAGCTTTAGCCTCATTTACTGCTTTAGCTATTCCAGCAGCTCCTCCAGCCAGAGCACCAGTTGCACTTAGTGCTGCGAACAATGGTATGAGAAAAGGCAGAGCGCCACCTATTTTTGATGGAGCAGGTAGAATACGTGGAATGATAATTTTTTTCTTACCGCCAACAATCTTGAGAGCTTCACGTGCACCTTTTAAAGCGGACTGTATAACTTTGCGAGAATGTTTACTTGGTTTTAATGATTTTTTACTTGCAGTTACTAATTTACTCAATTTTACACCCATTCCTGTCTTTCCTTTTAATTTCATAGCATTTGCAACAACAAAAGCAGTTGCTTTTTCGCTAAGACTTGCATTTTTGGCTCTAACACGCTGCCAAGCTTTATCAGCGAGCTTCATGTCAGCTACTTTTCGATTAGCATTTTTATCAGAATAAGATATGTCATGTTCTTTGCATGCTTGATCAAGTGGATTGATACCTGCATCACCTCTTTTTAGACGCTTTTTCAGTTTTGTTCTGGGACCACAATATTGATATCCAGGAATATGCATTTCAATAGGTAAGTTATTGATTACTTTATCAAGTAACCCTTTACCCTTAGGGTGCTTCTGTGATTTGTGTACGAGCATCTCTCTTCGAGTGCTGATTTACAACTGATGATCAAAATATAAAACAAGCGTTTATATTTTGAAAAGGTCAATCTTAGATTTGACTTTGTTACGTAAACATGGATTTTACTGAGCAGAACGTCAAACTTCCCGTCGCCAACTTTGATTTTGAGAAAACGAAAAGAAAAAAGCGACATGGGGAGTTACTTCCAGATAATATACGAGCAGTATTCTGTGGCCCATCAAACTGTGGAAAAACTAATAGTTTATTGGCTCTAATTACACACCAAAATGGTCTTAGATTTGAAAATTTGTATGTATACTCTAAATCCTTAAATCAACCGAAATATCAATTTCTTCAAAAAGTTTTAGAGCCAATTGAAGGTACATCATATCTACCGTTCAGTGAACATGCATCTGTAGTGTCTCCAGATGAAGCCCTACCAAATTCAATTATGATTTTTGACGATGTGGCTTGTGAGAAGCAGGATAACGTCAGAGCTTTTTTCTGTATGGGGAGACACAAAAGTGTAGATAGCTTTTATCTATGTCAGTCATATGCTCATATACCGAAACATCTCATCAGGGACAATATTAATTTGATGGTAATTTATCGTCAAGATGATGTTAATCTTAAACATATCTATGAAGACCATGTGAATACTGACTTAACTTTAAATGAATTTCGAAATCTTTGTACTGAATGCTGGAAGAATGACAAGTATGGATTTGTTGTTATTGACAAAGATAGAGCAATGAATGATGGTAGATATAGAAAAGGATTTGACTGTTTTGCCATTAAAAAGGAAGTATAAATCTTAATCTTTGCAGTTCGATTGTAGACAGCATCTTGTCAGCATGCCTGACTTTAAGAAAGAAAAAAATGTTCTTAGCGAGCTCTTACGAGCACGTGAGGCTATTAAAAAAAATACTCTTTATTAAAAAAGGAGAGAGATGATTTTGAAAAGGTTATTGGTGATACTTTAAAACCAGTTATTACACCACTTGAAAAGCTTGTCGATTCGACAACTGAAAGTGTGTCACGTTCTAATCACATTTCAGCTATAGACAGTAACAGAAAATCGGCAAAAAAAGATTGAGATTCGACGAATCAAGTTATATTTTAAACGATATTAATGACTCGGGTTCTGCGTTTGATAATAATGCTTCTAATGGCGATGATTTTTTTCCGATAAATAGCACAATGATGAATTCATCATTCAATTCTGCAAATTCATCATTCAAATCTATATATTCACCATTTGTACCTGCGCATAAAGAAACTGAACCGACAGACTTTTTATCAATGCTAAATGGAAGCCGCAGCAAAATCGATAACATATACGGAGTGAGAAAAGTCAGTGGGGTATACATGATGGGTGATTCACAAATTCAATTTGATGATAAACTAATAAAAGTGAAAGATTTAAGTTTTCCTAAAAGCAGTGGTCTAATGGAATTGCTTTTCAAAAAAGAACCAGATGATAATCTTTTAAGTACAACAGATCGCAAGAACTATCGCATTATCCTGGAAGCAACAAATGCCCATAGAAAAAGACATAGCAAAAGTGAGAATATACGCTCTTCGAAGAGTAGAAAATATTCAAAAATCATAGCACCAATGTTCCGCAGTGATCGCAGTAGAATGTCTACCAGCGGAGGGGGTCTCATACCTAAATATAAAATAGCAAAAAAGAATACTTCCATAGATCTAGTCTACTGGGATGATCCGAATGAGCTTGTCGAAAGACTGCGATTATTAATAGCCGAACGATCTGCTGGAAATAATAATCACAACAATGAAATCCAATCAATCATAGAGGAACTACGTGAAGCTGGGCATATATATTGACGTACACAATTTTCAAATCAACAGTAGTAACATGAGTCTCGATGTGTTTGGAAGAAAACTTGAGGGCTCGCAAGTGAGTCGTGGTCCTCGAGGTATTGGATTCAATGTTACATCAGATGGTGATTTTGATTTAGAAAATAAGCGGCTTTGCAATATTGGAGAGGCTAATGATTCAAATGATGCCATTAGTTTGAATTCACTAAATAATATCCTACAGAAAGAAGTTGATTACTTATCTTCTAAAATTATAGAAGTTGCTAAAGCTATACAAGAATATGAGAACAAAGTTGAAATATATAAAGCAGAAATAGACGAAAAATTAACTTATGTCTATGATATGACTCAACGAAATTTTGCAAGTATTGAATATATAATTAAAGAAATGAATAGACGATCGGATATTGCTAAAGTTGAAGTTTAAGATGGAACGTCAAAGAGTAGTTGAAGAGCTACACAAGCCAGCACGTCGAAGGTACAAGCGAAGAAAATATGACATACGTGGATTAGATGAGACTTGGCAAGCTGACCTTGTAGAAATGATACCTTATTTTAAGGAAAACAAAGGTTTTCGCTACTTACTAACTGTCATAGATATATTTTCAAAGTATGCATGGGCTGTACCAGTCAAATCGAAGAGTGGCAATGATGTTACTCTAGCTATGAAGTCAATATTAAAACAAGGACGGGTGCCATCGAATTTACAAACTGACCAAGGAAAAGAATTCTACAATTCAAACTTTCAGAATCTTATGAAAAAGTACAAGATAAATCACTACTCTTCACATAGTAATCTTCATGCAAGCATATGTGAGCGCTTTAATAGAACTTTAAAAAATGCAATGTGGTTAGAATTCAGCAAACAAGGAAGTTATAAATGGTTGGATATTCTGCCTGAGTTAGTGAAAGCATACAATTCAAGAAAACATCGGACAATAGGAATCGAGCCTGAAAACGTTACGAAGATAAATGAAAAAGAAATCAAGAAAAATTACCCAACTGAAAAAAGACCCATAAAAAAACCAAAATTCAAAGTAGGAGATAAAGTGCGAATAAGTAAGATAAAACAAGTTTTTGAAAAAGGTTATACACCAAATTGGTCTACTGAAATTTTCACAATAATAAGAGTTGTAAAAACCAATCCCATAACTTACCAGGTCAAAGATTATTATGATGAACCAGTCTCCGGAGGCTTTTATGAAACGGAAATTCAAAAGACTATGTATCCAGAAATTTATTTAGTAGAAAAAGTTTTAAAGAAAAGTGGTAAACGTGTATATGTTAAGTGGTTAGGTCTAAGTAACAAGCATAATAGTTGGATAGATAAAAATGAGATTGTTTGAAAAAATTAAAATGTAATTTTTAAATATAATAATGTAATAAATAAAAAAAATTTAATTGTATTTTGTTATATTATTTAGATATATTTAAATAAAATATTGTAATATAATTATAACTATAGGTGGTGATGATAAATAAAAAAACAAATGTATAATGTTAATATATTTTTATTTATTTATGTATTATTATGTACAAGTTACAATAAATAGTTTTAAAAATCATTTCGTAGATATATTTTTTTATACATGATCGAATTTGAAAGAAGTTCCTCCCAAATACATTGCAACCAAACGTAGTTTGTTTGCTTCATCGCAGAGTTTGTAAAAAAATTCTTCATCTTTTAGAATTGCTGATGAAATCTTCTCTGGTAGAAATACTTGAAAACTTTGCTCGAATTCTGCTACAATCTTGACACCATATCGTGTCTTCACCTCTTTAAGTGCTGTCACCATGTACTGGTGATCTTTTTCCAAGTCTGTAACTTTTTTCCTTGGCAAGAAGTCGCTTCCAGCAATCTTATTAAGTGTTGATAAATCCATTCTGAAATCAAAAAGAAAAAAGTAAAAATTAAAATTTCTGTTAAAGATGATATTTTATTAGAAAAAAAAAAAAAATTATACTGTAAACTTACATGATTAGTTAGTTGACTCTTGGTTTCTTTGTAGGAGGTTGATCGTTCTCAAGCTCTTCGATTACTTGAATGTGCTCCTCATCGTGCTCCGTCCCTTGATATAGCCCATACCCCACCTCGATTTCTGCCCTTTCCATCGCCACTTGCAATAAATCCCTTCTCTCACCTTCTTCGGAACTTATCCCCTCTATTGATGGATCCCAGTCATGCATGAACTCCTCTAATACGTCATACTCAATAATGATTTGCTCACCTTGGTTGCCATGAAGTGTCACCCCCACTCGTGCTGCACTATTTTCATTGGATGGTTCATCCCCTCTCTCAATTTCCCCCTCTCTGCTATGCTCTGTAACATCCATCCCCACTCGCGTTACTCTATTTTTATTGGATACTTTGTGTCCCCTCTTCTTTTCCACCTCCTGCTCTTTTTCAGCAGCCATTTTTCTTGCATATTCCCTCTCTACTTCAAGTGCAGCTTGCGCCATCTGTATCTCTTCAATTCTAAAATGACCCCATGGTAAAGTGTCTGTACTATCAGGCAATAAAAATCTCTTATCATCGTGTGGACTTAGTGCAATTTTTCTTTGCTTTTCAGTATGCACTGTGTGTAATTTTGATCGAATATTGCACTGTTCACGGTGTATAATGACAAGATCCTGAAGACAACTTCGGTAATCCTTGAAAGTGATTGTTTTCTTCACGACGTTAGATTTGATACCTTTAGCTTTTTTCACTGTGTCTCCTCCATCAACCAAAATACTGTACATTTTACTCCGCAAACCTATGAATTCAGACATAATCTTGCCACAGCATTCATCTTTCATTAATCCATGAACTTTCTTATTGACACGTGGAATATTAAACTGATTATTTTCAGCATAATCAGAAGTATCAAATCTGTGAATGTCTTCCTTCATTGTTTGATACATATCAATGTCTTCAACTTCATATATTAAACTATCCGTATCTGTATATAGAAGTTTACATTTTTGTCCTAGTCGCTGTTTCATATATGAGTAATGAAACTCATATAGCAGTGTTTTTGATAAATCAAGGATGGAAAAACCAACGTATATAGGTTTTTTTATTGTGATACTCGTTCTCTTCAGCTGAATAGCTACCAAATTTTCATCGAAAATTGCACAACTGTGAAAATTTGGTTGAGCTATGCGTGCTTCTGCTCCATATCTACCTGTGAATTTATTTATTAATCGCACATCAACACGTGACCGCTCTCATTCGATGCACTTTCCATATACAGAGTTAATAAGCAATTTATAGAAGAGTTTTTCAAACTCATTCTTCGCTTGCTTCCTCTTCTCAGTATTTAATTCAACATAAGGTTTGAGCCAAGCCTTTTGTTCAAAACTTAAAATTCTATGTACTTTTTTTAATCCAAGTCCATTATCTAACGCTTGTTTAAGCGTCCGATAATGTATGACATACCTTTCCTTGTTGTCCAAAGTAGTAAGCAGTTTTTTTTTGCTTCGAGCCTGGTGGTGGACGATGTTCTGCGCAAAAAGGTAAATCCCGATGTTCATCATGGATTTCCACAGGATATTCTAAATCCACTTCAGCAATATATCCTATATCCGAATCTGGCGATGTATTGAAGAAATCTGGAATTGTTTCATAATCAATCCATTTAAATTTTCCTATCGGTAAATGTTGTATCATCGCCCAACCATAAAGATTATTAATATCAAAATATAGAAGGGTCTTCTTTTTCTGATTTTCGTCATATGAAGGACCCATGTATGGATTGTTTGCCTTTGCATACCGGTTACAGCACTGGCTTATTCCTCCACGGATACCTGCTTCGATAAACATTAGCATGTCAATGTCTGTCAAAAGTTCCAATTCTACCTTCGTCATTTTAAGAGCTGCTGAAAACGTTAAGCCTGGAGTTGTGTAGAAATGAGCAGGACATAAATCGTAGGCTTTAAGAGAGGTCTCTCGGAAACTTTCGAAGACGTCAGCCAATAGCAAAACATCGGTTTTTAAGTATAAATCCGAGTACTCTCCTACAGTTTTTATATTGAATTCATTCCAAACTTGAACAGCGTGCTTATAATCTTCTTCAGCTATATGAGAATCCGTTAGTTTATTGTAGAAGTCTTTTTTTTCTGGCAGCTTTGTAGACATCAATTTATCGAATCCATCCACAAAATCATACGGGAATACACCTTTCCGTCTAAGAAGATTTATCTTATCATCTGTAAATCCATCTGTTTGAAATTCTCTCACTGCTATTGGCACGTTTTCGAGGTACGATGCAAGCTTCTCCAATGACGATGGTAGAAAACGCCAAGAATCTATAAATCTAAAATTGATGTCACTATTATCCATATATTTTGTGAAAGAAATGTATTTCTCTTTATTATGAGGTATTAGAGTCATTCGTCCCTTCATCAATGTAGAAGTCCCGATTTCTTTCAGAATAAAATGAGTGTAAAATAATAAATAAACGTAAAATAACCAGATTAATTTTCTTTATTTAATTATAACCAATTGAACAACTTACCGTCCTGTGAGATGACAATGGTCTCGTACTGCAAGTTCTTCGGCACGGATTGGTTTTCTACATATATGACAATTAGTTGACCTCTGGAAAATCAATTCTTCTAGATCTGTAAGTTTCATTGGTTTTGGATTTTTGTAGAGTTCATCAATTTTCTCACCGATTGATTTTAATTCTCTAACAAACCATTCTGCAGGTGTCTCTTCACATTCGTTAATCCTTCTGTATGATTTATAATAAGATAATTTATCATTAAAACTGCATTTCATGTAGTATCCAATACTGTATGCTTCATGAAGTTGAAAAGCCTTCTCACTGTCTGTAGGTTTCAATAAACATTCAAAATCTGCATAAATAACAAAAGGTACTTTTTCACTCTTGCTGTAATCTTCGAATTTGAGAATATTATTTTTTGAGTCGGGCAAATTAATTCGACATTTATTTAAATTTTTACAATTATTTTCATGAATTACGAATCTTTCTTCACTATAAAAAATTTGTAAACACCTCTCACAATGGTAAGATTTTATATGGCTTTTAGACACTTGAGAAGCCAGAAGTCGAGACAAGTTTTTAATCCAAACATAATGATATTGAGGCATGTCTCCATCATCAGCATCATTATTTTCTTCATACTCATCTATGTAGAAATCTTGAATAATGAGCAAATTGACATGTTGTACCTTTTTTTCTGATGTAATATGACACGGCGATACTTCAAACTTCGGACCATACTTTTTCAACATGTATAAGTTTATTGAAATATTATTATTTAATTTTTCGAATTTCGGAATATCTTTAATTTTTACTGGAAATTCAATTTTATCAAACCTCAGCTTATTATTATGCGGTAGATAATGATCCACTCTTTGAGGATTACGGTTACTAGGATATAATGCGGAAAGTACAGCATATTTGAAACACTGATTGTCATTATTGCGAACATTAACACACGCTTTCTTATTTTCTATAAACTTCGGAAGAGGTATATAAGAACTACCCTTCAAAGGAGAATATTTTTTCATATTTATACACAAACTTATTATACTCTTCAAAGTCCACCCTGAATCCTTTTCTTGAAATTCCTCTATTTGCGTAAGAATAGGCTCTTTGATATTATCTTTGAACCATTCCTCTAAATCAGTTGACATGTATACTGTATTACTTTCACTTGTAAAATATTTAGTATCATTTAATTCCTCAGTATTTTTCTGCACAGAAAATTCAGAGATGAAATCAGAATTTATTTTTAACGCATTATATTCTTCTAAGCACGCCTGAACCTTAACTTTCAAAAGTTTTTGTGCATCACTCAAAATACTCAGAATGTCCACATGTTTGATATTTACCACTACACCAGTTCTGATTCGATTTTGGAAAGCTGACTCTACGTCTCGCCACTCGACCCTAGCTTCTGTTTCTTCAGATTGTAGATTGCCTCCTTGATGAAGATTTTGTTCCAACTGAACTTGCATGCACGAAAGATGTGTCATACAAGTTTGACATTTCTGTTTCTCCCCTCTTGTGAGGTTAGGTCGAACGATTTTTTCGTTTAATTTAATGACAGCAGAATTACACATATCTAACCAATAATGAATATCATCATTGCTCAATTCGTTTATACTTCGTAAAGTATCACGAAGTAATTGGACGAGACGTTCAAAAAAATCGTTTTTGCTTTTTTTAACTAAAAGATGACTAGAGCAACAGTTTCAACTCACACAATATTCAAGAATAAATCTCACTGATTGTTATATACGAAGTGTAGTCATCCAAGAAATAGCTTCGCTTTTTATAGGTAAAACAATGTAAGAAGGGATACAAATTTTAAGGTTCGTCCAATAGTAAAAGGAAAAGTTAGTGAAAATTTAAGAAGGGTTACAAATTTGAAAATTCGTCCAATAGTAAAAAAGAAAATTTAAGAAGGAATACAAATCTCGATATTCAACCAATAGTAAAAAAGAAAATATAAGAAGGGATACAAATTTCAAGATTCTACCAATAGTAAAAAAGAAAATTTAAGAAGGGATACAAATTTCGAGATTTGACCAATGGTAAAAAAGATAATTTAAGAAGGGATACAAATTACAAGATTCTACCAATAGTAAAAAGAAAATTTAAGAAGGGATACAAATTTCGAGATTTGACCAATGGTAAAAAAGAAAAATTTGGAAAATAAAGAAGGGAAAAGTTTTTAGGAAGGGATAAATTTTTCTTTTAAACTATCCAAAAACTGTAAGAATTTTCCTATTCAGTCTCTTAAATCACTTCTCGCTGAAAGAAATTCAGAGTTGTAAGATGGCTAGAACCCGTGACTATGGTGCAATGATTAAAAATGCAATATTAGAATTTTCTGAAGAGAACGTTTATATTTGTGACATACAAGGATTTCAAGGCATGTCTGGGGATTCTTTTATTTTTAAAGAAGTCAGTTTTCTGAATTTTAGAAAAACTGCTTTTCCAACTGCGTATCTCTTTAAACCTCCGATGACATGGAGAGAATTGAGTCAAGAAGAAAAAAGTACAACGCAATGGCTGGAAAAGTATCACCATGGAATACAATGGAACTCTGGAGATATACCTTACCATCGTCTTCAAAAAATTTTTGAAATTTGTTCGCAAGGAGTCAAGAAAGTATTTGTCAAGGGTGAGCAGAAAGCGCAATGGTTAGCTGATCTTTTACCAAATGTGTAAGTAATACATTTATGTTTCAACTTTCATACTTTTCTTGCTGTTTTAATACTTTTTCAAACTTTTTCAATTACTTTTTCATACTTTTCCATACTTATTTGATACTTTTTTATACTTTTTCATACTTGTTTCATACTTTTTTATACTTTTCTATACTTGTTTGATACTTTTTTATAATTTTCCATACTTATTTGATACTTTTTTATACTTTTTTAATTATTTTTATTTTTCATGTTGTATATACTTTAAGTTACATTACTTTCTCCTCTTTATTTTCAGAACAATCAGCAACATTGAAGACTTCGGATGCCCATCATTAGAAAGAATAATGAATTATACTCGATATACATGTTTCAACCACGACCTCTGTTTAAGGCGAAAACCTATGTGCGCTGTTATTAATGCTATTTCGATGCGCACATGGTTACATGATTACCTAGATGCTAAATTTGCCAAAGATGAAGTAGATGATATTTCTACTAAGGATAAATGTATAAGCTGTTTTTGGAAATAAATTAAACTGAATAAACTTAATAAAAAAAACAAAACATGGTTTTCCTTTTTTTAAACCCTACTTATTATCTACATCCAAAAATAAATTAATTTAATATTTGAAAATTTCAAAAAAATTTTTAATTATTAATATGAAGTAAAATAAAAATCAATTTTCAATTATTAATATTAAGTAAAATAAGAAAAATTTTTAACTATTAATATTAAGTAAAATAAAAAAAAAATATTCATTATCTAAAACAATTAAGGTAATATTGAGGAAATACAGTAAGAAGGGGAAAAAATAAAAGAAATAGAATTACATTTTTTATTTTATTCTTTTTAGTTTTTTAAATAAAATAAATTGATAATTAAAAAAATTGCATTATACAAAAATTAAATTATATAATAAAGAACATTATATTACACACATTACGAAAAAATATTATAAAAAATATTACATAAAATATATAAAAATCACTGTAATATTATCACTTCATTTATTATACGTGGACGGGCTGTTGACGGCGTGCTGAATGTCGCCTCAGTGACTGTTGTAGTGCTGGTCGATTTTTTTTTTCTGCAAGCTCTCGCCCAAGTTTCCGCATCCATTCGCGTGCAGACGTTAGCTTTCCTGAAAAATAAAATTGAAAATATGTTTTGAATGAAAGCAAGCTTAAGAAAAGCGTGTAAAAATGAAATTATATAATTTAGTTTTTTTTTCTAATATTACCTTGTGAAGATGAAGTAGACGGAAGTGGCTCTGCGGCTCCTGAAGTTGATGGTCTTGCCGGCTCTGCAGCTCTGGAAGTTGATGGTCTTGCCGGCTCTGCAGCTCTGGAAGTTGATGGTCTTGCCGGCTCTGCAGCTCCAGAAGTTGATGGTCTTGCCGGCTCTGCAGCTCTGAAAGTTGATGGTCTTGCCGGCTCTGCAGCTCTGGAAGTTGATGGTCTTGCTGGCTCTGCAGCTCTGGAAGTTGATGGTCTTGCCGGCTCTGCAGCTCCAGAAGTTGATGGTCTTGCCGGCTCTGCAGCTCTGGAAGTTGATGGTTTTGGCTCCGCGGCTCTGCTTTTCGAAGAGGGAATCTCTTCTCGTCGGGGTCTCTTGTTTTGAGAATCTGTAAACATTAAAAAAAAAAATAATATTAGAAAAAATTTTACGTTACATATTTAGAATAAATTAATTGAAAAAAGAAAATCAATTTTACCTTGCGCCTTTTTGGGGATCCGTCCAAGATCATCAATTGATCTTTTCACTCGTCCTCTCGAGCTTGCAGATGAACTCGAGGATGAACTCGAGGACGACGATGATGAACTCGAGGACGACGATGATGAACTCGAGGACGACGATGATGAACTCGAGCTTAGACTCCTCGATCGCACATTCACTTGATTTTGTGATTGCGAGGAACTCCCCGATGGAGTCCTCGATGAAGTCCTCGATGGAGTCCCCGATGAAGTCCTCAATGGAGTTCCCGATGGAGTCCCCGATGAAGTCCTCGATGGAGTCCCCGATGAAGTCCTCGACGGAGCCCCTGATGAATTCCCCGATGAATTCCCCGATGGAGTCCCCGATGAATTAATTCCATTATATAACTTCTGCATAGCAGCCATCGGAGGCAGTGGTGGCACTAAAAAAAAGAAAAAAAAATTAAATATATTTATACTTAATTAAAAAATATATATATATATATATATATATATTTTAAATTTATTTGAAATAAATAAATACTTACGTGCGTCGAAGGTTTGCATCGCCCATGACACATGTTCCAACATCATGAGTAACGTTGGTCCATTGGAAATTATCCACCTTATTCGATCCTAAACATTTTTAATGCTGCTCTTCTTGTTTGAGTTGTTCATGATTTTTTTTTCTTTTTCAAATTTATGAAAATTCACTTAGAAAAGAAAATCTTCGAACTGATAACTGCATCATATAGCATTTGACTTATATAGGGAAAATTTAGCTTTCTCTTTTCCCTTTAATTTTTGAAAAACTCTGTGATTGGTGAAAAATTTTCCTTCTAAAAAAAATTAACACACCCTTAAAAAATTTTCAACCATCCTCCGTAGCTTCTGGACACGCCTTAGTCTCCGTTTTATTATTAACTTAAACAAATTTTTTTCGAAAAAAAAATCACAACTGTGACTTTAAAATTTTAGGAAAAGGATAATTTCCTTTTAACAGTGCAAGAGGTTACATAAATCTTTGAAAAATAAAAAAGAGTAATAGCTGGAATCCTTTGAATATTTTTTCTTTCGAAAAAAACCCTCATAAACTTGCAATAAATTTTCAAAAAAAAGGAATTGTCATTTTTAAAGGAAAGCGAACGCATGTATATCTTCATTGAAGCAAGATTTTTTCTTGCTTAAATTTAAAAAAGAAAAGAATAGATTTCTATACCCTTGGTTTAAAATAAAAGGAAGTTGACCGTGGCGATCTTACATTTTTTTTCATCCGTTCCATCCTATTTTTCCTTAAAAAAAAAAAAAACGCGTTGTCTCTTTGAAAAAAAAACAAAATTATTTTCTCAAGGAAACTGATACATACCTAAAATACAAAATTCAGAAAAAAGATTTTCACCAACACTGAAAAAAGCATCATATATCTTCGAAAAAATTTGAAAAAGAAATCGCAGGAAAAACCCTTCCAATATTTTTCTTCTTCCGAAAAAAAAAATTTCTCAAAGGAACCCAAAAAATACAAATTTTCAAAAACAGATTTTCTACAACACAGCAGAGAGCCTCATATATCTTCGAAAAAATAGAAATAGCTAGAAAACCCTTTCAGTATTTTTTTTTCCTTCCAGAAACAGCTTCTTAGACCTTCAATAAATTTTCAAAATAAAAAGGCATTGTTATATTTAAAAAAAAAGTGAGCCATTATGTCTTCATCAATGCATGATTTTTTCTCCTTGCGTAAATTTAAAAAACAAAAGATTAATTTTCAGTACCCACGATTTAAAAGAATAATGACCGTGGTGATCTTACATTTTTTTCATCCTATTTTTCTTTAAAAAAAAGAGTCGTCCCTTTAAAAAAAAAATACGAAATTATATCCTCAAGGAAACTAATACATACCCAAAAATAAAAATTCTTAGAAATCGATTTTCTTTAACACAGCAGAGAGCCTCATATATCTGCGAAAAAAAGGGATTTTCTCCAGCAGGTAAATCTTTTTTTTTTTTGCTCAGCTCAGAAGAGACCGCAGGTGAGCGGTAGCATTTTATTACCCTTTAAAAAGTAAGAAAAGAAAAGGTCAATCTTTTCTCATAATCTTGCAATTGTGTAACTTTAAATATTATAAGGTAAAATTTATAGTTTCCTTATGCATTATATCCTAAAAGTTTCATTATTTTCATGCACCTGTGACTTAAAAAAGAACACACACACAGTGTACTGCATTTAGAGACAGGTCGCCCCTTTCCCTTTCTTCTAAAAGCAGGTAAATTTTCATGCAATGTCAAAGAAAACGCATAGTAGACCAGCACTGCCTAAAAGGTCTGCCCTTTCCCTCTCTTCTAAGAGTAGGTCAATTTTTCTGCGTCCCCAAAATAGAACATACAGTGGGCGGCGCTCTATCCTTTCCTTAAAAATAAGAAGAGAGAAGGGCTAGCCCTTTCCTAAAAGAAAATACATTTTTTTAAGGAAGGGAAGACATACGTATTTTAAATAGACCGGATTGTAACACACTTAGTGGAGGGAGACAAGTGTTTTATCCTTTTTCATTTTTTAAACAGGGGGAGGAATTCACATGTATTTTAAATGACACGGATTCTAACACACTTGGGAGAGGAGAGGGGGTGTGCTACAATCCGGGTGTGCCAGTATGCCTATAGCCTATCTACTTACAAAGGAAACTTATTTATTTTTTATCTGATTAGTATGTAATAAAGCATTTCAAGCCTTAGAACATTTCAGAGAAAGTCATCGATAGAATTTGGGTGATGGCGCTTACAGTTTGAATGTAAATTTCTATTGTTCGACAAATTTCTCAGTGTATTGATAAATGATTGCAATTGCAGTTTAAACTGTAATCGCTATCACTTAAATTCCATCGATGTGTCCCTCTAAAATGTTTGAACCTACAAAATGAGCCTTATTGCGTCCCAGTCGGATAAAAAATAAATAAGTTACCTTTGTTTTTAGGTAATTTTTTGTATCTCTAATTTAATTACTAATATCTTCGCGGCTATGGTTGCAATTTCCATGAAATCATTTTTATCTGTGCCCTAAAACCTCTCTTCCCTATGTACTTGCACAATTGATTCCTAAAATTTATAAAAACATTAATTAAAAATAAAATTTAATCATGTTCTAAATGTCATATTTATAGTCACCGATCCACCTTAATACTAAATACTTTTGACTATCATTTAAAAGTTGTATACATGGAGGTGTACTTCAAGTTTACTTTGTACTAAACGTGAGAAACAGTATTTGAAAGAATCGCCGAGCCAGAAGTTGTTAACTAAAATTACGTATGATAACATAAACATGATGCTATGTTCTGTTCTACTATATACACTACACGTTAGTTCATATGATAATAATTTATTTATAAAAAAAAAATTTAAGATTTATTCTGCTAGAAACATTTTACGATACCCTCTTGTGATAATAATTCATAAATAGATATAAAGTTAGTAATAATATTATTTATTAAACACTAAAATATATTCTTATAAAAATAAAATATAGATTATGTTTTAACTAAATAATAACATAATACAATGTACACATAAACATTATAATGTATAAAAACTGCTCCTTTTCCAAAATCCATTGAATATAATATCTCCTCACTAGTATCTTCGTTCATATTTATTTTATAGAAAGTTTTAATCCATAAATTGAGTGTAAATAATAATAATAAGTTAAATTTGTGTATCTACCTTTATTTGCTCTTATCATCGCTCTAGATGAAGAGCAAAAATGCTAAGTATATTAGACACTTTCTGAGAGAGATCAAGAGATATAACGTTTTTTTTTTATAATATTTTTATTGTCCTGTGATACTGTTGACTTTAGGTTATGACCAAGTAGTTATTTTTTCTTTTCAAGTGTTGCCCAGTGAGACTTTTTAATTGGTTTTTCATAATCTCCGGGTTGTATTCCCCATGAATAAATCAGAAAAGAAAATTTCCGGAATTTTCCCGGAAAATCAATCCCCGGTCCACTAGAGCGCGAGCCAAGAACCTTAGCTCTTGCCCTACTGCCACTCTTGCAGAGATATAACGTTTGCTATTGTAATGTCGGGCGAAAATTCGACTTTATTTTTTTTTCATTTAAAAAAAAATTTTTTAATTATTATTTATATTTTTTTTCAACAATTTTAAAAGAAAACAATTAGCTGTTTTACCTGAAGGAACCGAAAGTAGCCAAAACAAATCATTAGTGTATAAGTATTATGTTATAGATTTTTGTCTTACTCTATTTTTTTAAAACATTTATCATGAAAAAAAAACACTGTAACTTTTAGATTAGAATAGAATATGTCTATGAAACCAAATATTTCAGCTGCACAAACAATCGTTAAGGAATATTCCTCGTTTGAGTATATTAAAAAATTGTATAAAATTTAACACGTATATATGTAATATTTCTTTTCCTTTGGTATTTACTAAATCTTTTTCTCAAATATTAAAATTTTACCTGCTCGAGCAGCTCAAACTTGGGACATCCAGACGAAAACTCATTAAGTTCGGTGCCAAGAATAAGTACCGTTAATTACCCTATGCGACGCCTCATAAACTAAACATAAAAAATTTTTTATTTTTGTTACAATAAATAATTAAAAACATTTCCTATTGTATACTTTTTCTTTTTATAAATGAAAAATTTTTCTACGAATAAAATAAAAATAAATAAGTAAATAGCAAACAAATGACAATGTAATAAATTGATAAATAAAACAAATAACAAAAAACGTTATTGTTAAACTAGAATTTAATGAATTTCAATTTCTTCAAATAAATAATATTTGATATTAAAAAAAAAATAAAAAGCGATAAAACAAATCGTAAAATGGACTGTACCCCTAAAAATTAAACAAAGCGTGTATACATATATATATATATATATATATATATATATATATATATATATATTTACATATACATATACATACATCGGTTTTGAACATTATTTATAAGCAATATTAAATAATAAAAGAAATAAAGCAATAACATAAGATCGATGCCACGCTTAATATCGAAGTACGGCGTCTCTTTTCTTTGAATTTACCTTTTAGGAAGGGGCCGAACTATCTATCTTTGTCTAATAGCGTTTTTCATCATTTATGTAAACATTATCCGGTATAACAAGAAAAAA
This sequence comes from Anastatus disparis, assembly GCA_017163975.1. Taxonomy (NCBI): domain Eukaryota; kingdom Metazoa; phylum Arthropoda; class Insecta; order Hymenoptera; family Eupelmidae; genus Anastatus; species Anastatus disparis. The sequence continues at coordinate 1,406,858 of JAFFSR010000387.1, read as the reverse complement.
ATAGCAGCCCCCGCTAGATATTAGTATAATAAGTAAATTTTGTAATAACAACCAAATTTTTTCACTGCGTAGTTTTTGAATAATTAAAGACCTACCAAAAAAAGATAGGGTATATTCTAGATTGCTAGTAGGTCTCTTATTAGTCAAAAACTATGCGGTAAAAAATTTGGTTGTTATTACAAAATTTACTAATTATGCTAATATCTAGCGGGGGCTGCTATTTTTTTCTTGTTATACCGGATAGTGTTTACATAATTGATGAAAAACACTATTAGACAAAAACAGATAGTTCGGCCCCTTCTTAATAAACAAATTTTAGAAATTATTTAATATTTTTATTTTTTGTTCCTTTTTAGATATTAAACATAATAGTTTAGGCGGGATCTGTTTTAAAATGGGTAGATTTGGATATTTCGTATACAATCGCTAATTTTTGTATATTATACGATTTTTTTCATCCTATTTTTATTTATAGCTCCATAAATATACATTTTAGAGAAAAATGTAAAATTTAAATGTAAAGTTTAAATTTATCATATGGTTTTAATATTGGGCCACAGAAAACTTTTTGATATGATAAAACAACCCAGCAAATTTCATTGGAATCGATCTGTTAGTTGCTTCACAATAATTTAACAACCAAGCGTTCCGTGAAAAACTGCAAAAATTTTAAAACTATTGCAAATGAAATAATGCTTTCAACCAGGTGCTGATTTTTTGACGTATAGTAGACCATTAAAGCTTTTAAATGCACTTTGAAAAATTAAAATCAGTTTATTAGAAGAGTCTTGGGAATTTTTTAAAACATATAGTTAAATTTATGCTTATAAACACATTGAATATCTTTTTCAATTTCAAATTAAATGAAACCCAAAAACTTTTGTTTGTAAATACACTGAAAGATGCTCATTTTAAAAAAAGAAAAGTTAAATTCCGCTCAATAGTTTTTGAGCTATGACTCACCAAAGTTAACTTGTGCTTATTAAGGGGAGACACAAGTAAAACTGTGTTTCTCAACAAAAAAATGACGTTTTTTATTTTTAATTTTTAACCCATAGCACCTACAACGTAATCCATGCGTAATATTGTTCAAAATCATCTGAAAAATCTATAATAAAATTTTCAGCCTGAAATATTAAAAACTGTGAGACTAGTTCCATTTTAGCTGCTGCCTCATTTACCAGTAAACCAAGCAGTAGTTAAAATGGAACTAGTCTCACAATTTTTTATATTTCAGACTGAAAATTTTTTTATAGATTTTTCAGATGATTTTGAACAACATTACGCATGGATTATGTTGTACGTGTTATAGGTAAAAAATGAAAAATAATAAACGTGATTTTTTTGTTAAAAAACGCAGTTTTACTTGTGTCTCCCCTTAAGGAAGTTCTTCGTATGAAAGTGAAAAATTTATTTGGAATTTAGGAGTTTTTAACGAATAATATAAAAGAAGAAATATGACGTGAAAAATAATTAAATTTATTATTATGTATAATAAATAAAAGAAAACATACTTATATCTGCCGTCCAAAGTATAATTTGATCCAAGTAATTTGATTTTATTTTTTTAACCTTTTAAGGACGGGACTGGTCGATATATCGACCACTTCGGTATCATATTATTTTGGAATTGTTTCGGGGGTAATATTATATGTTGAATACAGGAAACGTAGTGTTATCATTCTAAAAAGCATATTTGACCTTGAATAGTGATTTCAAGGTCAAATTTTTTATTCGGTATTTCGACCTGAAAATTGGTATACCAACGTATTTTGATGCTATAAATACGAAACAAATGGTGTTGCGTTTGATAAAACGCATTATCACAGTGATTATTTGAACTATTTATTACTATTAGTTTCTTAGCAGATCAACACTTAGTTATTTTTTCTTGCAGAAGATTTTTTATTGATAATATTCTTATTATTTCATCATTCTCTTTATTTACTAAGTTGTCAAAAAATTACAAGCGATTACTTTTGATAAAATGGCTGATATTGAAGCTTGGAGTAGTGGCGAGTCTGAACCTGAAATACAAGATTTGGAGAATGAGGAAATTCATGAAGTTGATTTGGTAGAAAATGATTATGATGAGACTCAAATTTTTGAAAACGCGTATTTTTATCCATCAATCAAAAATTTTCAAGGTACTTCTGAAATAAATCCTAACATCTCTATATCGGGGAATAAACCAATCAATTACTTTGAATACTTTTTTGATTCCCCTCTGATTGAAAGAATTATAGATGAGACGAATCGCTATGGAAGTCAGAATCATGAAGATCGGCAATCCCATCAGAAAACTTGGTATCCTCTTACAAAAGATGAATTTGAATGTTTTCTTGGCCTTTTAATTCTAATGGGCCACATTCGAAAAGGTGACTTGAAAGACTATTGGTCTAAAGATCCTCTGCTTCATACTCCAATTTTCGGTCAAATAATGTCTCGTGATAGGTTTCTTGCAATCTTACGCTATTTACATTTTCATAATAATGAAGATACCTCGGAAATCGCTCACCATCCTTTAGTGAAAATAAAACCAATAATAGACTATCTACAAAGTAAATTCTCAGCAGCTCTTATTCCAGGCAAAAATTTGTGCATAGATGAAAGCCTAGTATTATGGAAAGGCAGGCTTCGATTCAAGCAGTATATTCCTTTGAAAAGAAATCGGTTTGGTATCAAACTTTTTGAATTAGTAGACTGTGAAACTGGATTCATTTTGGGCTTTGTTGTCTACACTGGCGCTGATACTGATTATCAGAAGTTTGATTTGGGTGTTACTGGGGATATTGTCGCTCATTTCTTACAACCTTATTTTTACAAGGGTCATGTCATATACATAGATAACTGGTATACATCTCCCATATTGGCAGAATTTTTGCATGATCGCGATACAGGAATGTGTGGCACGGTAAAAAGAAATAGGAAAGGAATGCCAAAATTAGAAAATAAATTAGAGCGAGGTGAAGTTCAAGTTGCTCATAATAATTTGTGGATGGCAATCAGGTGGCAAGATAAGCGTAGTGTTTGCATGCTTACAACTGTGCATGAACCTGAGTTCTGTACCACTGGCAAAAAACACTATCAAACCAATGAGGATATTATAAAACCACGATGCATCCATGAATACAAACAAAATATGGGTGGTGTTGACAATGTAGATAGACAATTGTCTATAACCGAAACAGTTAGAAAAACAATGAAGTGGTATCGCAAGTTATTTTTCCATCTTATTGATCTAAGTTTATCTAATGCTCATTCTTTATATAAAATGAAAAATGGAGGACCAATGCCCTTTCCTTCATTCCGATTATCGGTTGTTAGATCATTATTGAAATTGGATAATACTAATGATAGCATTTCTCGTCTTGTTAGCCCTCCTACTCGATTAGTTGGTCGTCATTTTCCAAGGTTTGTTACAAGTCGAAGGTGTCATTTGTGTGCTTTACGTAAAATGACTAGTCGAACAAAATACATGTGTTCTGATTCTGATATTCCTTTATGCGTAGCTTCATGTTTTGAAGAATATCACACAAAAAAGACATTATCATAAAGTTAAATATTTAGAGGTGAGAGGCAAGGGGACTCACGAAAATAAAGCACCCCAACGTGAGAGGCAAGGGGACTCACGGAAATAAAGCACCCCAACGTGAGAGGCAAGGGGACTCACGAAAATAAAGCACCCCAACGTGAGAGGCAAGGGGACTCACAAAAATAAAGCACCCCAAAGGGATCAAATTTTCGCCACATCCACGCTGTTGATTCTGGGTCATGCTGAGAGCGAAAACGAACACATTTCTTGTGATAAAAATGTATGTTATGCATATAAAAACGTAGAGATATCATTTTTGGACTAAAATAGTACAAGTAATGAAGTTGACCTTGAAATGCCATTTTCAAGGTCACGGATGTCTCCTGAACATTTTTTGATATTTTTTTCGTATTTTGCGCATCCAAATACGTCTAAAAGCAATCCTAACTCGCCAAATTAAATTTTTAACATTGGACTTTACGTTCCAGACGGGACTGGTCGATATATCGACCACCAATTTTATCAGGCACTCCACGTGACATATTCTTTCATTTTATGCACAAATATTGTTTAAAAAAAAAGTCGAATTTTAACATCAAAATCCCCGTCCTTAAAAGGTTAAATGTGATTTCAATGTAAAATACAATTTATATTCAAAACAAATTAGTGAATGTGAGAGAGCGATTAGGAAATAAAAAGAGAGAGGCAACGATGAATGAAAATAGGGTAAAAATGAGGATCAATCTGAGATAGAAGGACAGAGAGGAAGTGAGGAAGTAAGAAAAGAGTTAGTGAAAGCGTTAAATCAGAAATCAAAAGAAGTGATCAAAGAGCTACACTAAAAGAATTATTTTTCAAAAACTTGTTTTATCAAGACAGTAGCAAATAACTTGTATACAAATTTTAGAGCAAATCTATCGAGTACTTTACGTAAAATGGAAAAAAACAGGAAAATGAAAATTTTTGAAGAAAATTTTTAAAATTTTGTAAAATTAAAACTACGCTAAGAAAATCAGTTTTTAAAAGTTATCCTTCTTTTGGCAGTTGGAAATAATTCCCATGCTAATCTCAAAGCAAATTCATCAAGTAATTTAAGTAAAATACAAAATAAATGAAAAATCGAAATTTTTTTAAAAATTCTCAAAATGGCTCTATAAAAAAATCTACACCATCAATACCAATTTTCAATAGCTTCCTGTCTACTTATACAAAAACATAGATAGTATGCAAAATTTGAAGCAAATCCATCAAGTAGTTTTTAAGATTTTATTGGCTTAATAAATATAAACATTTTTTTCAAAAATTTCAAAACGCTCTAAAATTAAAACTAAACCAAAAAAATCAGTTTTTAGAAATTTATTTTATTTGAGAAATTGCAAATAATTTCCAAGCAAATTTTGAAGCAAATTTATCGTGTAGTAAACGAAAAAAACCAGAAAAATAAAATCAAATTTTTTTTTTATAAACGACTCCAAAATTAAAACTACACTAAAAGAACCAATTATCAATAACTTCCCAGCAAGTTAGACAAAAAAATAAATCTCATGCTAAATTAGAAGCAAATCCTTCGAGTAGTTTTCGAGATACAATTTACTAACTGACATCATACACACACACGCACGCACGCACCCACCCAGTTTTTTTTAATAGATATTGATTGAAAAAATATTATAAATTAAAAATAACTTAGTTCCTAATTTTATCTTTTTTTGATTATATGCGTAATTTCTTATTTTGTTTATTTATAACAACTAGATACAAGTACAATATATGTAGCTTGTTTTCGAAAGAGAGAAGAAGGTAGAGAAAAGAGAGAGAAAGAAGAAAATTGACACTAATATGGCCAAGTAGCAGCTCACGAAACTTTTTGCGAAAACCGGAAATCAACAGTATTCACCAATAGAAAAATTTGATACCTTAGAAAACTACCCAAGCGGGGGTGGTTAGTCCAATTTCATAGTATAAAAATCTTTGACGGAGCACTGACAGGCAGTCTTTTCTTCGAGTTTAACGAGCTCTCAACAAATCTACAGTAATCTCCAAGTCCTCAGTCTTCAAAGTACAGTCTTCAAAGTTCAACCAACCCTCAAGGGTCTTTTCTTCAAACAATTCCAATTGACAAGCGATCCTCAAGCAATCAACGTATCTTTCTCTATTGAGTCTTTGCATAAAAATATGTATTATATCCGTCAGATAGAATACGAAAAAATAAGAGTATTTTTTTGTTTTTTTAAATATGATGAATTGCAAAAGTCATAGCCGTTTTAAGTTGATGCAATTTTGATATATACAGATATAGCGTCATGATACATGACGTCACATTATTATAATAATGTGACGTCACATACAATTTTAACTGCCTCTATCTCTTTGAGTTTTTATTTTTTTGTAAAAGAAAAAATACGTGTCCTTTATTTTTTGTGTTTGACCCGATGGATATAATGGATTTAAAAATAATTTTTCATGCTAAGACCCAATTCTCAACACCGCATCTTTAGGAAGCAAGTTTGAATTTTTTTTATAATAAAAAAATAATTAATTAAATTTTCACATTTTTACTTTTTTTTCCTTTTAAGTTTATTTTTTTTTTAATGCATTAACATTTTTTCAATATTTTAAAATTATATAATATAAGAATTTTACAATAAATGTTTTTTTTAAGTACTTTTGAACATTTTTTTTATTTATATCGTAAGAATTATTTTATTTACAAGTATTTATATTTTCTTATTTTAAATAAAATTTTTTTCTTTCGATATTTTATATACAATTTATATTTATATATATATATATATATATATATATTTCTACCCAAACATTTAAAAATATTTGCGACTCCGCTTTAAAGGACCGACCTCATTAAAAATTAAACAGAACGATAGAGACATCACACTGTGATATGTCTTTGAAGACGTCTTTGGTCGCGTCTTAGATTGGAACAAAATAAGACGTTATTTTTTTAATGTTCCGGAAATATAGTAACCAAATTACGTCTTTCTTATAAGTAAAATGATTTTAAAGACGTATTTTTCCAATAAATACCCATAGTAAAAGACGTAAATTTTCAAAAAAAAATTCTTTTTTTAAAACGAATGACGTCTTCCCTGTTGAAAATAATGACGTCTTTCTAAGACGTCTTTGAAAGACATCTTTGAAAGACGTCTTTGAAGACGTCTTTGGTCGTGTCTTAGATTGGAACCAAAAAAGACGTCATTTTCCAATGTTTATAAAAGTTCTTCAAAAAATGACGTCTTCTTATTATTTCAAAGACGTATTTTTTTTAATAAAAATGACGTATTTTCTTACGAATTTTTATTAAAAAAAATACGTCTTTGAAAATGTAAAAAGACGTTATTTATTAAAAAGCTTTTCTAAACATTGGGAAAATGACGTCTTTTTTGTTCCAATTTCAGACACAACCAAAGACTTCTTTCAAAGACGTCATTTTCTCCAAATTTATGAAAAAATAACATCATTTTTCATGAATTATGTCATTGAAAAATGACTTTACATGATAGTCATTTTCCATTTAAAGGAAAATACAAAAACGAGGTTAACCTCGTAGTTTTAACTATTCGAAAAACGAAGAGCATTTGCGATTGAAATAAGAGCGTTCTGGCCTTATATATCTGCGTCTTTGAAATTTGTATAAGGGATCGCAAAACTTGAAAATCGCCACCTGGTGAGTTAAAATTAAATTGACGCAATCAACCATCCATTCGACTGTAAGTCACTAGGTGGCAATTTTCAAGTTTTGCGATCCCTTATACAAATTTCAAAGACGCAGATATATAAGGCCAGAACGCTCTTATTTCAATCGCAAATGCTCTTCGTTTTTCGAATAGTTGAAACTACGAGGTTAACCTCGTTTTTGTATTTTCCTTTAAATGGAAAATGACTATCATGTAAAGTCATTTTTCAATGACATAATTCATGAAAAATGATGTTATTTTTTCATAAATTTGGAGAAAATGACGTCTTTGAAAGACGTCTTTGGTTGTGTCTGAAATTGGGACAAAAAAGACGTCATTTTCCCAATGTTTAGAAAAACTATTTAAGAGATAACGTCTTTTTACATTTTCAAAGACGTATTTTTTAAATAAAAATTCGTAAGAAAAGACGTATTTATTAAATGAAAATTCGCAAGAAAAGACGTCATTTTTATTAAAAAAATACGTCTTTGAAATAATAAAAAGACGTCATTTGTTGAATAACTTTCCTAAACATTGGAAAAATGACGTCTTTTTTGGTTCCAATCTAAGACACGATCAAAGATGTCTTCAAAGACGTTTTAGAAGGACGTCATTATTTTCAACAAGGAAGACGTCATTCGTTTCAAAAAAAAATTTGTTTTACGTCGATTACTATGAGTATTTATTGGAAAAATACGTCTTTGAAATTATTTTACTTATAAAAAAGACGTAATTTGGTTACTATATTTCCTGAACATTAAAAAAATGACGTCTTATTTTGTTCCAATCTAAGACACGACCAAAGACGTACTGAAAAGACGTCATTATTTTCAACAGGGTGTAATGATGATTTTTCTCTCGACACTACATTATACTCAGTCTTTGGAGCTTGCGCAAAGTCCTTTTTATTTTCTCCCCAGTTAAGAAAGAGCAATTTTTTAGGAAAATAGTGGGAATGAATGTTGAAATTTTGGCTGTGGAATGTTAAAAAAACTCTTACAAAAATTCGAAAACCCTGAAATTTTCCGATTTTATACTGAATTTGCTAATTATGTAAAAATGACACTAGAAAAAAACAGCTCTAGAAATTTTTTTTTAATTTTGTGAAAATTTTTTATGTGAAAGTCCAAAAATCAGGAAAAATAAAAAAATTTAATGTGCCTATAATCCTTTGAGTGTATACTACTAGAGAAGGCCTCCCAGCTATTAAAAGCGTGACGAGGCGAAGAGAGTGAAGGCTGCTCTAAAGGTACGTACTGTCTCTCTTTCATCTTATTTGATTGACTACTTCTGTTCACGAGAAATGGAATCAGCCAATCTAATGAAACAAGAGAGAGAGATAGCACGTACCTTGATAGCAGCCTTCTCTCTTTTTGTTTTATAACGCATGCTGCAATTTCGAGGCTTCCTCCAGTAGTATATGCTCGAAGCTATAACCCTTGATTAAAGTCTATTTTAGTCTCAACGTGGTTTTAATATACTATTTTTAAGTTTATTTTGTTATATTTTACAATTTTTTTTACTGACAAAGTAGACATCAGAAAAAATATAGAGGCTGGTCATAGTAATTGTAGCACTTTATTTTGTCTGAAATAATAAATTTGAACTACACGATTAGATGTCTTAGCGAACTGCCAACCAAGAGGAGAGGTATACAGTCTGCTCATACTTTGCGGCGAACAGCAATACATATGTTGGAGTTTTGAATGCCAAAAGTTACTTATGAGTTCGCACGCGCACGGCTGGCTAATATCGGTTGGCTTTCAAAACGCCAACTTTTGTTTTTCTGTCTCCCGTAAACTTGTAGTATACTGGGCCCTCACGCTTTAGCATACAACATACAAAAAGTTCTTTCAGTGTAGTTATTGTTCTGCAGACTTGGCATTCTAGCCGGTACTTAATTTAAACATTTTTGTTAAAAAATAATATAATCGCACCTTTTAAAAAGTAATTTTTAAAAATCGTATTTTTTTTTTGAAATCGTTTAAAAAAATAAAAGTATATTATTGAAAATAAACAATTTGATTTCCTGTGAAAGTCATTTGCGTATAGAATAACATATCCGAATTTCAGCCTGGTTGGTTGGATATATTTTCTGCTAGGCCCGTAACCATATGTACAGAAGTAGAAGCTATATATTTGGCGCACAGCTGACAAAGTATGCTTGCTGCGCGTCTTCGACTATGGGCTGTAACTTTGTTAATACTTTTAATTTCAATCTGAAATTTTCACAGTTTATTTCTTATATATTTTACTTTTGAAATATTTAAAAAAAAAATTCGATTTTTTGAAACTATCACACTAGACGTTAGACACTAGACAGGGGACTAGGATACAGACTAAGGTTACCCTTAAATGATTCGTGTAAATATAAATACATATGTTCATACATAAACACATAAGCATTAATTTCTTTTAATGATATATTTGTAATAACGTTCATTTTGATTTAAGAATTATTAGATTCTATAGTAATAGATACGTAATTCGAGAGGTGAATTGAGGGAAAAAAAGAATGTGTCGTATCGTGATCAAGGAGGAGATTAAACAATGGGAAGAACAACAAAGGCAACTTCAAAGTTTCTTTAAGCACATTACTAAAACTTCGCCTCCAGCGGCAACAACAAAATTTGCAAAGTATTTGAACGTTTTGCAGTATATAATAATAATAAATACCCGTACTTTTAATACAGAAGGTATGTACAAATTTAAAAATTTGACAAATCAAATCTTTTTCAAGAATATTTAATTAAAAACTTTCTTTCATTTTTTGCAACAATTTTTTTTTTTTTTTTTTTTTTTATTCATATCCACGGGCATTACTGCCCTTTTTAACACATAGAAATTCATTTTTAAAACAACACAATTTGACGTATTATTTAACGTGGTGTCAGCCCACGGCAGAGACAGCGAAAAAGCGACCAGACGGGGAATCGATCCCGCGCCAACGGGAATACGAGTCACGCGCCTTAGCCACTACTCCACTGAACTCTACTACAATTTAAAAAAGTATCTCTGTAAATTTTTGTCCATTTCCAATCATAGAATGTAAAAAATAATAACTCCAGCAAAAAATAAAGGGAAAGCCGAATTTTTTATCCTTTGATAAAAAGCAATATTTTCTTTCGTGAGATAAAAATTGATTTTATTGCTTCTTTTGACCCATTAGTGCCGACGACACGGACATTTTTGGAAACTCAATATTTCCGAGATAACGAGATTAAAACATTCTCTAGATAATTTTGGCTGCTTTATCGGTTCCTAAGGTCAGTTTGACCTTACGACCCTTCGGAAAGGAGCAGCAGTTTTAGTGGGTAGTTTTTTAAATCTAAAAATATCGAGTGTCCAAAAATTTCCGCGACGGCACTAATGAGTTAAGAAAAACTTAAAGAGCTTGAACAGTACAGATTAGGGTAAAAACTTGATTTCTCTCAAAAATGAAGCAATAACATTCATTTTCAATCATTAAATAAAATATTGACTTCTCCTATCAGTATAATTGTATTTCAGATACCGATGTGGCATAATCGTTACTAACAGTTTAGTATAATTGTAACTTAGCAGTCAATTTGTCATAATTGTAACTCAGTGGTTGACTCAGTATAATCACGACTCAACGGTCAATTCAACGTAATCGTACCTCAGCTGTCAATTCGGTGCTATCGCGACTCCACCGCAACTTTGGTATTAATAAATATAAGTATACATTTTCATGATAATTTATTAAACAGTTTAGGAGAAAAATTGAACAAGAAATAAAAACTATTTATATTTTTTTCTTTTTGAATTAACTAATTTAATTAAATTCCATGAAACTCCTTAGAAATATGAATCTAAAACATGGAAAAAACAGAATTTTGAAGTTTGCCTATTTTATTATCAGAAAATATAAATAATGTTTGTTAAAAGTAAGTAGGCCAACAACAATTGCTACATTCTTATTTATGAAAAAAATAGGTACAAAATCAATGCATAATTTGAAGCCTCCAAAATGACTGATTAGAAAAATCTCGAACTTGTAGGGGAGACTAGGGCCAGTTCCAGTAGGAGCACATCCCTTATAGCATAAAATGTTTTTAAAAGATTTTTAAAAGGTTTTTGAGGACTGTTCTGAAAATTATAAAAACATTCATAACAATTTTCCAAATTGTCTTTTCGTCCACTTATAATACTTCTAAAATCATTCTTTAAAAACAATTTTACAAAGTCTTTTTTTAATATTTCCAAAACATTTTTTATAAATGTTATAGTAATATTTTGTTAAAGGTTTTCAAATGTTGTAAACATCCATTTAATCCTATTGTAAACATTTGAAAATAGTACATTTCGTAACGGGTATGAAAAGGCTTTATTTAAGAAACGAGAAGTTTACGCCCTGAGCCGAAGGCGAGGGTCGTAACGAGTTTCGTAAAAAAGTCTTTTCATACCAGTTGCGAACCGTATTTTTTGCCATGAGAGCCAAAAAAGAACAACGAAGTTGCGATTTTGGGGTTAGAATAGCAAAAACATTTTTTCGAAACTTTGAAAAAATCACCTTAAAAACATTAGCTAGGAAGCTTTTTAAAATATCCGCGTAATTTAGATATTCGTTTAAGATCAGAACTGGGGAAGTATTCAACTTCAAAATTTTTCGAATACTTTTTTGACTTTGTTTGTTAATTGCTTAAACAAATGAATATTTTCAATTGTATGGACTTTAATATTAATTATAATAATTATATTTTTCAAAGCAACTTTTTTTATATTGAAAACCATAAAGGCAAGAAAAAATTACCACGAAAAAAGTTACTTTAACAAAGTATTCAAAAACATTTTTTGAATACTTTTCTCAATGTTCAAAAGTATTCGTCAAATACTTTTTCAAATACTTTTTTAAAATTTGCATATGATTCATTTTTTTCATATTAAAGTTTATACAATTGAAGGTTATTTTATCAATTTTAATAATAGATAGACAAAGTCAAAAAAGTATTCGATAAATTTTTCGGTTGAATACTCTTATAGCTCTATTTAAGAGGACGTTGGATCTCTCCATCCTTTTTTACTTAAAAAATGTGGGTTTTTGGAAAAACTGGTGATATTGATAGAAATTAAGAGTTGTCCGCAACTTGTACAGTAAAAAGCAATATTTTTTCTGATGAAGATCAATTAATTTTGCTTTGTTTTCAAGAAAAGTTTGACATACTTAAACAATCATATCTCTAGCCTAATTTCTGATTTTTTAAGTATGTCAAACTTTTCTTGAAAACAAAGCATCAAAATTAATTTGTCTTCATCAGTAAAAATATTGCTTTTTACTGTACAAGTTGCGGACAACTCTTAATTTTTATCAATAATCACTAGTTTTTCCAAAAACTTACATTTTTCAATTAGAAAAGGATAGAGAGATCTAACATCCTTTTAAGACAATACAGTTGACTTATTATTTAACGTGATGTCAACATATAAAAAAGCGACCAGACAGGGAATCGATCTCGCGCAAAAGAGAATTGAAGTCCCGCGCCTTAACCAGTACGCCACTGAACTCTACATTGAATATATTTATTGAATAAAATTAAATATTGAATTAATTTAATTAAAAGTATGTTATTAGTTTATTTTTCATTTTCTTTTTGTTTATAGACTATTATAGTATTTTACAGTAATCAGACTTTTATAGTAATCATAATTTTTCTTTTTCATTATAATAAAATAATACGTTGTTTTTATTGTTTATTTATTTTATTGATATAATTGAAAAAAATTATTGTTTTTCATTTGGTTTTGAATTGAAGTCTTACGTATTTTTGTTTTATAATAAAAATATTATTGTAAAATTTATTAAATATTTATTTATATAAAATTAGAATTGATGAAATTTGTTTCATTTGATTTTAATTTGAAAAAACAGTTAATAAATGAATTTTACAATTAAAGAAGCTTAGATAAAAGGCATTTTTAAATTGAGTAAATTAGTACAAAGGAACCTGATTAAATGAGACTAGATGTATGATTTATTATGATTTGCTGCGACTTTTTACGATCTAATATATCCTTCCCTCTCACTCTTCCTATTTTCTAATCACTTTCTCACTTTTACTCTCTCTTTCCCTTCTTAATTTTTCTGGAATAGGAATTATTTTTTTTACATTGAAATCACATTTGAAAAAATAAAATCAAATCACTCTAACTCAATGAGCTTTATAAGAAAACATTGCGCCAAAGCACTTGGCAGTGTTTTTCAATTGAGGGGCTATTGAGAAAAAGGGGTTGAGTCGAAAAAGTAAGTTTTGAAATAATAAAAAAAAACTTAACTGAATTCTGACATTAACAATTTTGATGACCTTTATGAAATTTTAAAAAATAAATAAATAAATCAAATTTAACAATAATTTGACTGTCGCGAGGAAGAAGGTGTCATTTCATTATTGGTTGTAGAGTACTACCATTTCATTTAGAGTTGAAGAAAGGTGTTATTTTATTTTGAATTACAAAGAGGTTTTGTTTTATTTAAATTTAAAAAAATGCCATGTCAAAAAAAATTTTTTGTATATCATTATGTAGTGGACCCCTAAAAAAATTAATTGATTACAAAATATTAATAAATTAAGTGAATAAATTAAATATATACATTAAGAAACGATGCCTCTTTTCAGCACAAAACGAAATGACACCTTTCTTCCACTCTAAATGAAATTGCACCTCTCTAAAACCAAAAATGAAATGACACCTTCTTCCCCATGACCGCCAAAAGAGCCTCCTGACAGGCCTAAAGGCTATTTTTATAAGTGTCATACATAACAATCAGTGTCAGCAGTAATTTGTATAATTTGTGAAAGTGCTTACCATAGAAATTATTTTGATAAAATGATAAATACTAAATATGTTAGTGATTATCTGGTAATATGCCCTGAACATAATATGCGAGACATGACCTCAAAATCAAAAGAAGAGCACATGTTAAACGACGTGGCGAAGAGTATAATCACTTATTGCAAGAAATTTACAAAAAATGTAGAAAAACATAACTCTACAATCATAGATGAAAATAGTGGTATAGACACAATAATAGCAGAAAATATATTACGGAAACAGTTAGTAACAGAATTGCAGGATAAAAATCTGTTACAAAAAGAAATGATAGAACTTCAAAAAGAAAAAAGTGCAGAAAACTTGACAATCACGAAATCATATGCCGAAGTGATAAGTGGCATTAAAACTAAACCAAAGAGAGTACCTAAAATAATGGTAGAAGCCAAAGATGCTAACCAATAGGACACAATTAATTTACTAACAAATTGTCTAGTGAAAAAAAAACATACAAACAAAATATATACATAAAAAGAATGACTGTAAATTTGAAGTTAATTGTATGAATATTGAAAGTGTTAAAACAGAAAATGTTTAGAAAATGTTCTTACATATAATTTAGATAACTGTGAAAATAAAATTGAACAACAAAATAATCCTGAAATAAAAATCATTGGCATTGATAATGCTACAAATATGAATGAAGAAAGCATGGAAGTAGATAATAATAAGAGAAATTTCAGCAATTTTAATAATGCGGGCAAACTGCTGCATATACATTTTGATAAAAAGAACAACACTACTACGGTGCTAATGGAAGTAACGGCTGAAATATACAAGAATATAAGAAAAAATAATAATGGAGTTTTTGTTAGCCATCGATGCTGTAAAGCTTTTGATCTTATAAACATTACTACTTGTAACAATTGTGGTAGATACGCACCGTTAAAAACATTTGTGTAATATGTTAACTTTTTTTGTCTGTTACTTAATGTCTGTTAAATCAACAGACACATGTATGTCAATTTAAAATGTATGTTACATTTTTCACGGATGATTCGCCTGTTAAAGTAACAGACATTTTTGTCTGTAAACAGTTTTTAATAGATGTGTCTGTTAATATTTCTAACCGTGCGGATATAGTAGATCAAAATGCAAAAATGACACAGTTTGCATAAAAAGTGCCGAAAAACACGACGTTAGTGAGTGCAATAATGCCAAGATAGAATGTGTGAATTGTGTATATAACAATTTAAAGTATAAAACAAGTCTACACACGAATCATTTACCATTAGATAGAATAAAATGTGTTATATTGAAAAACAAAATTAAAAAATACATAAATTCAACTGATTATCCAATAGCACCTACCTTACCGACGTGAGACGAGTCAAGAGAACTCGGAAGAATAGCATACTAACAAAAAAATAAGCAAGATAATACAAGAAAGGTAAAAACAATTAAAAGCTTAATTGATAAACTAAGTGAAAAGTCTAAATAATGAAACAAATGAACTTAACAGAAGATATAAAAAAAAATTTTATACAAAAAGAAAAATTGTATAATGATCTTGAGACTTTTATTAAAGAAAGAAGAAGTAATAATAGTTTGATTCTATATTTGAATATTAGAAGTTTAAATGCTAATTTTGAGAAGTTACAGATTTTTATTGAAAGACTCAACATCAAGCCTTATATTATTGTATGTTCGAAGGTATGGAGGCTGTAATCACTATTAATATAAACTTAAAGAGTATAAAATATATTATAACTATGGAGATATTAATAAAAATGATGGGGTAGTGGTATATGTAAGGAATGATATTTTACACTCTGCTGAAACTATAGTAATTGGAAGACTTAAAATACTAAATACTATTATAAAACTAAATAATGAGAGTCAACTTGGAATATCATCCTTATATAATTCACATGGTTTGAGTTGTACTGAATTAAATATGAATTTAAATTTTTTTTTACAATTAAAAAGTAAATCCATTAATCATATAATAATGGATCATTATCCACTATTCTTAGGATTAAGAATAATAAGAATATTAATAAAAATATTTACTTTTATAATTACAGAAAATTATTTAACCCTTTCAGTCATGAATTATTTTCGTAAAAACACGTATTTTCTATCATACATTAATTTTTTAGATTTATTTACAATCATATATTCAAAATATATCATATGATACTTATAAAATGAACACTCATTTATATGAAAATGCAAAAAGAATAAAGATTAAACTTAAAGTTCGAATTAAACAATAAAAAAAAGAAAATGAGAAAGGGTGCCACTATAGTAGCTCCTGTGACTGAAAGGGTTAACACAGCTAAGCAAAACAATTGACAGAAATACGGGGGCCTAAAAGATCCAAACGAAACAGTTAATTTAATGATAAAAGTTTGAGATAGGTTTTCAGATGTCAAAATATGGAAAAAGCCAGTGTTATAGACCCCAACGCTTAATATTTCTCTAGTTGCAGGCAATTAAAGAAAATCACTAAAAAAGTTACTAGATTTTCAAACGCTTATAATTCTTTAGCATTAATAGCTAGACGCTTGTAACTGTTTTTAAATGAAAGCTACGTTCAAATCCTTTCGAAAAAGCACCTATAGCATATCAAAATATTATTTTTTCCCAAAGTTGCAGCGTTATGAAAATTATACTACATTTTAACATTTATCATTAATTAATATTCTTAAAAGGAAATTCAGCTCAAATTCTTATAACGCTGTAACTTTGAGAAAATATAATATTTTGATATGCTATAGGTGCTTTTTCGAAAGGATTTGAACGTAGCTTTCATTCAGTTACAAGCGTCTAGCTATTAATGCTAAAGAATTATAAGCGTTTGAAAATCTAGTAACTTTTTTAGTGATTTTCTTTAATTGCCTGCAACTAGAGAAATATTAAGCGTTGGGGTCTATAACTCTGGCTTTTTCCATATTTTGACATCTGAAAGCCTATCTCAAAGTTAGAGCAAAATCCGTGATCCGGAGATGTGATACTCTTCTAGTGAGTAATAGAATTGTGACACCAAGCCCTAAAAAAATTAAATTACCTAAATGTAACCCAAAAACGTTTTTCATTAAACCTATAAATGAAAATAAAGTACAAAAAATAATTGATAACTTAAAATTAAAAAACGATGGTTCTGACAAAATAAATGCAAAAGCATTAAAAACTATAGCTGTACTTGTATCAGATTCATTAGCCGACATTTTTAATCTCTGCATTGAAACATCTATATGGCCAGATGCGTTAAAAATAGCAGAAGTAGTACCAGAGATTAGTAGAGATTGCCAATGCCGTGTTAATAAAACGTGCCGAATTCGATCATGACGATCTTTGCAGTGCTTCTGGAACCATACGCGCAAAGCCTCTCCACGTCGATACGCGCGTAGAGAAGCAAGCGAGAGGGGAGGAGACAAACACACGAAACACGCGGCTTCCAGTGACGTAGGTGAACTTACGGCAAACCCGCTTTAGCTTGTTTTCGCCGCGATACTTTATAGCTTTATTTCAATGCGATTAACCGTCCCGAAAATTTGTTGATTAATTACATATTTTTATTTAAAACAGATACATATTTTAATAATAAAAACCATTAAAGTAATCAAACAAATAAATAATAATGAATATAATCTTTTGGGGGGCGATAAACATATGTAACTTTTTACCCTATTTAACAAACGAATGCGGTGGCTGTGGTCACTAAGTTATTACGCACCTCGCTT
Source organism: Anastatus disparis (assembly GCA_017163975.1). Taxonomy (NCBI): domain Eukaryota; kingdom Metazoa; phylum Arthropoda; class Insecta; order Hymenoptera; family Eupelmidae; genus Anastatus; species Anastatus disparis. The sequence continues at coordinate 1,389,093 of JAFFSR010000387.1, read as the reverse complement.
TCTACTTTTGCCAAGTTTAAACCCGATGTTCCACCTATTTTCTTTTTTTTTTATTTGTTTTATTTTTAAATATTATATATTTTTGTAATCAATTTTCATAGCGGAAAAAATGAAATTAAAAATTTATTCAACACCTTAAATTCTATTTTATTTAAAAAATATAAAAAAATATATTCACAGATAGGGATAGAAAAAAGTTTTAATGTCAATATTACATGGCTATATAACTTATACTAATATGAAATAAAAACGAAGCTAGTTCTGTGATTTTTTCCTACTAAATAAAAGATATTAAAGATTGAAAAAAAAATTATTTTAAATTATAGTTGTTTAAATTATAGTCTTGAAACAAAATTTTAGACACCAACGCTCAATATTTCCCTAGTTATAGACAATTAAAGAAAATCACTAAAAAAAGTTACTAGATTTTAAACGCATATAGTTCTTTAGAATTGATAGCTAGAAGCTTGGAACTTTTTTTAAATGAAAGCTGAGCTCAAATCCTTTCGAATTAGTAGTTATAGCATGTCAAAATATTATTTTTTCCCAAAGTTATAGCGTAATAAACATTAAACCCAATTTCAGCTTTTGTTATTAATTAATGTTTTAAAAAGAAAAATCAGGTCCAATGTTTATCACGCTATAACTTTGGGGAAAAATAATATTTTGACATGCTATAACTACTAATTCGAAAGGATTTGAGCTCAGCTTTCATTTAAAAAAAGTTCCAAGCTTCTAGTTATCAATGCTAAGAAACTATATGCGTTTAAAAATCTAGTAACTTTTTTAGTGATTTTCATTAATTGCCTATAACTAGGGAAATATTGAGCGTTGGTGTCTAAAATTCTGTTTCCTTTCATATTTTGACATTTGGAAACTTATCACAAAGTTTGAGCAAAATCCGTGATCCGGAGATGTGATACTCTCCTAGTCAGTTGCAAATAATAAACCCTTTTTTGTTCCTTAAAAAAAGGACATTTTCTAAATTTATATAAAATTATGACATTTTTAACTAATTTAATAAAAATAGAAAATAAATATAAAAAATTCTAATTTTATTTAAGATAAGTAAAATAATAAATTTACCTGAAAATATAAATAATTTTACGAATTTAAACTTCATTAAAGCGCATTTTAAATAAAAATTACATTAAATATCATTAATATTATTAAAAATTGGACTTTTTCTTCTTTCTTTTATTAAATATATTTTTATAATATTATCAATTATTATTTCCAAAACAAAAAATTGATAATTCTCTTTAACGAACGGAATAATTTTCAGTTCTTATTAAACAAAATTTTGACTAAACTTTGAATGGTTGAATTATTTTTGTCCGTTAAAAAGTGATATTCTCTAAAGTTATATAGGGGCATAATAACATTTTTTTAAATTAATTTTTTAAAAAATAACATTTTATTTTAACAGTTACAAAATTTAAAAGATAAAAAATCTTAATTTTTTAAAAATTACATAAACATAAAATTTAAGTTACACAGAGATTAATTATTTAAGTTGTAACATGGCAGATTGGCCATATTACTTATATGTATATTTGTCGCGTATATAGCCGACAAAAGGGAGCATCTAACTACGGGCAAGACGGAAAGCAGACCACGCGAGTCAAATATTTAAAAGCATAACCCAAAATCGTTGGCACACACGTGCGAATCTCTATAGCACGTATACTGTGCATACATATAGCTAGCTAGCGAGCAGCTTGACTCAAGTAGCTGAGCTTGGGTCCGTTTAGGATCGTTTGTCTCTCTCTTGCGGCGCGCGCAGCGTACAGCACGAGAGATGAAGCTGAGCATAGAGACGAAGGAATACCATTATTATTCCTTCTGTCGCCGGCGTCCGATAAAGAGCGTTTCGGCTTGCGATATCGAGTAGTATTAATTTTGTGCGTGCGAATATCGTAAGCTTGAGTGAGCGAGAATAGATAAATTCACTATTCTCAAAGTTATTTTATTGTGCTCAAAATTGTTGCGAGTGCACGATTGCTAATTAAACTTATATAATTTATTTTTGTCTTTTACGACGTGTGTGCCGGGCGATCGCGTGCGCGTTTTATTGCATATATTCCCTTCGTGCTTTTCTAATTCGTTATTTTCTTGTGTGTTTATTGCTCGTGTCCCTTTTAGCTTACGTTTTTGTAATATTTGCTTTTCGTCGTGCCAATAGTTATTTAATTAGAGCAAGCGGCGTCGCGTACGCTATACGCGGCTGGCGTCCATTTTGAGCGAGCGTACGATTACTGTACATATTTCTTAAATAAAGTTTCTCTTATTATTTGTTACTTAATTAATTATAGCTTATATATTTTTATAAATTTAGTGCAACCTCCTGATCCCCAGGGTTGTCACAAAGTAAAATTGAAAATTCTTTCGGAAAAATAACTAATTTGCATCTTATCTGACTGCTCGTTCTGTTAATTACTTTCTTTTGTAATAAAATTAATTTAAAAAATTCAAGATGTCATGCAAATTAGTATTTTAATAATAAAGAGCTCAACGGTTCTTCAAGCTGAAACTATATGAATTTTAAATAAACAAACAATACTGATTTTATTAATTAGCAGTTTATTGAGACCCAAAGTGATCATACTTTAAATGAGATTATCTTGAAGAAATCGGCAAGGCTATTTGAAAATTAAAAAATATCAAAGAATCATGAAATATATCTTAAAAAATCAATTTCAAATTGTTTATTATATGTTTAAATGGTTTATTATGGCTATGTAAATTAAATATTTTTATTATTATATTTTTTATTCATTTAACAAAAATTTAACTTAAAATGAATAAAAGAATAATAAAAAAATAAATAAAAGAATTAAAAAATGTGCTTTAATAAGGCATATTTTTTAAAAAGTGTTGTCGATTTTATCAAAGCGCATTAAATAAAAATTACGTTGAATACCGTTGGTGTTAAAAAAATTTTTATTAAAAATATGGTTTAATTTTTATAGTTACAAAAATAATTTAATTATAATACTGCTCATAAATTCGCTATGTGTTATCGAACTAGATGAAAAACTAAAAAAAAACCTGATACAAAAAAACTATCGTATATTTAGAAAGAAATACTGTAGGAAAATTTAAAAAAAGTAGATATTTACTAAAGTTAACTGAAAAATAAAATGTATTCATTTAATTTAAAAAAAATGTATTTGTTTAGTTACTTTTCAAGTATGATTCAATAAAATTTGAAAAGTAATATATTTGATAGTATTGCACTGTTTTGTATAATTTGTGAAAATTATTTTCATAGGAAATCGTATCAAAATTTTACACATAAGTACGGAAAAAATAATTCCTTCAGATGCTACTCATCATGCAATTACATCAGATCATGAATCTCATACTTGGCTAAACTTATTTGTTATAAATGATAGCTGTTCTTTATTATCTTACGAGAAGTCTGCCGCTACATTCAATGCAGGTCATGATTTGATCAAGCTTAATCTTAAGCTTTCTAGGTCTGTAAAGATTACTAAATCCTTTGTTACTAGGAACTTGTCTAACTGTAACATTGATGCACTCAATGCTGCAGTGAGTTCTAATCTTTCTTATTCTCTTGCGAGTCTTTCTTATTTTTGTTCTTCTTGTTCAAGATTTTTGTCTAACTGTGCATTTAATCCTACTCATAGTTCAGTTGACTTTTTACTGTCACCTCAGACCTCGAGTGTTAATACTATTGAAAACAAGATTAATTTGTTTTCTTCTGGTATAGTTAAGGCTTTTGACAAGTTTGCGCCAGAAAAGGTAATAAAGATTACCAGCAAACGTAAGCCATAGGTTAATCACGATATCAGATTACTCATGAAAAATCGTGATAAGTGCTATAAACTGGCTATGAGAACCGGGTCAGATGACGCTATGCTCGTTTTAAGCTACTTAGAAATGAAGTCTCAAATTCTCTTTGTAAACTAAAAAATGACTACATAGCTAGTAAAGTTTCGTCAGCTTCTACAGTCAAGAGCAAATGGTCAGAATTACGTAAGCTTGGCTTGGCTAGTAGTGTTCTGCCTTCTCCTCTTAAGTACTTCTCTTCATCTGTGCTCTTAAAGCATTATACTTCTGTTTCCTCTCAGAGCCCAGCTTTGTCCGATGCTGATGTTGATCGTGTTCTTGCTCTACTGCTAAGATCAGATCTTCCGGTGTTTAACTTTACCTCAGTTGACCCCTCTAATCTTGTGAATCTTCTTCGTGCATCCAGCTCCAAGGCGGTTGGTTCTGACCACATATCAGCTGATATGCTAAGGCCCACACAGCATGAAAGATTGCTGCAAGGTTGCTGCAAGGTTTCATGAAAGTTTTGAAACTTCGCAGCAACCTTTCATGAAAGATTGCAGCAACATTTATATGTCCGCGCTAGAACCCGGTTTAAATATTTCTAAAAACCTCACAGCAATCTTTCAGAAAACCTCGCAGCAACCTTTCATGAAAACCTCACAGCAATATTTCAGGAAATATAACAGAAACATTTCAAGAAACCTTGCAGCAATCTTTTAGAACACCTCGCCGCAACCTTGCAGGAAACCTCGCAGCAATCTTTCAGGAAATGTAACAGAAATATTTCAAGAAACCTCACAGGAATCTTGCGGGAAAAATAGCAAAAACATTACAAGCAACCACACAGCAATTTTTCAGAAAATCTCGCCGTAACCTTGTAGAAAACCTCGTAGCAACCTTTTATGAGATATTGCAGCAACATTTATATGTCCGCGCTAGAACCCGGTTGAAATATTTCTAAAAATCTCGCAGCAACCTTTCATGAAAACCTCGCTGCAACATTTCAAGAAACCTTGCAGCAATCTTTCATGAAAGGTTTCTCGTAATATTTCATGAAATTTTTCCCAAATTTTGCCGCGAACAATGCTCATACCTTTCCGTGTGGTTTCCTGCAATAGTGTTATTATCAATATTTGTGCACAAGAAGAAAAAATTCCTCAGCATCGTTTTTGAGAAGAGTCGAGAATATTGAAATAAAAGGTTTTGTTTCTAATATTTATGTGCTCTTTACTTTTTTCAATAACAATTCGATGGATTTTTTTACCCTACGCATAAATATTTATAATAATAGCATACTTATTGCGCTCAACTTCCCGTTTACAATATAACTACAGCAATAAATACTTGAGTAAATAACAGGAAACCAAATATAAGGCAAGAACAGCGAATCTGGACTGCTCTTAGAATCTTTTATAAAAACTTGCGGAATTATTACTGAAACTGTTTATGAAAGGTGTGCTGCAATTTCATTTTGAAATTATTCATGAAACTTTGCTGATACTTTTTGTGAAACGCTTTTCTGGAATATTTTATAAAGATTGCCAAAAATATGGTAATAACCATTGGCGAAATGTACATAGCAATATTTTTTGTGATATCTTAGAAATCTTGTCAAAAACTTTGCAGAAATCTTACCGCAACTTTTAACAAAAGATACCTCGTAATATTTCATAAAATATTCATCAAATTTTGCTGGAAACCTCGTTGAAACCTTTCATAAAAGGTATCTTGCAATATTTCGTAAAATGTTTCTAAACTCTTGCACGAACCTTGCTGCAACCTTTCATCAAAGGTCTCTTGCGATATTCCGTAAAATGTTCCCCAAATCTTGCTAGGAACCTCACTGAAACCTTTCATGAAAGGTTTCTTGCAATATTTCATAAAATATTTCTAAAATCTTGCAGGAACCTCGCTGCAATCTTTCATGAAAGGTTTCTTGCAATATTTTATAAAATGTTTCTAAAATCTTGCAGAAAGCTCATTACAATCTTTCATAGAAAGTTCGATGCAATATTCCATCAAAATGTTGTCTAAATCTTGCAGAAAATCCCGCTGAAACATGTAATAAAAGTTTTCTTGCAATATTTCATGAAATGTTTTTAAAGTCTTACAGAAACCGCGCTGCAACCTTTCATGAAAGGTTTCTTGCAATATTTCATGAAATATTTCTAAAATCTTGCAGAAAACTTGCTGCAACCTTCCATGAAAAGTTCCTTGCAATATTTCATGAAATGTTTTCTAAATTTTGCTGAAAACCTCGCTGAAACATGTCATGAAAGTTTTCGTCCAATATTTCATGAAATGTTTCTAAATCGTGCTGAAAACCTCGCTGCAACCTTTCGTGAAAGTTTTTTTGCAATATTTCATGAAATGTTTCTAAAATCTTACAGAAACCTCGCTGCAATCTTTCATGAAAGGTTTCTTGCGAAATTTCATGAAATATTTCTAAAATCTTGCAGAAACCTTGCTGCAACCTTTCATGAAAGGTTCCTTGCAATATTTTATAAAATGTTTTCTAAATTTTGCTGGAAACCTCTATGCAACCTTTTATAAAAGGTTTCTTGCAATATTTCATGAAATATTCCTAAAATCTTTCAGAAACCTCGCTGCAACCTTTCATGAAAGGTTTCTTGCAATATTCTATGAAATGTTTTCTAAATCTTGCTGGAAACCTCGCTGAAACATGTCATGAAAGTTTTCTTGCAATATTTCATGAATTGTTTCTAAGATCTTGCAGAAACCTCGCTGCAACCTTTTATGAAAGGTTTCTTGCAATATTTCATGAAATGTTTTATAAAACCTTGCTGAAACCTCGCTGCAACCTTTCATGAAAGGTTCCTTGCAATATTGCTTGAATTATTTTCTGTAACCTTGTAGCAAGTTTGCAGCAATATCACACTGAAATGTTTCATGAAACCTCTTAGCAATGTTAAGACAAGATTGCTGCAATCTTGTGACAATATTTCAGCACAATATTTTAGTGAAAGTTTCACTGCAATATTTCATGCTGTGTGGGGGATGATTGGTGGTTCTGTATCTATTAGTTTGGCTTCTATCGTGAATGACTTCTTATCTCTTGGCTATTTTCCTGAGTCCTGGAAAAGTGCATTTCTTCTACCACTGGCGAAACTAACTAAGATGGATGATCCTTCCCAAACCCGTCCTATAGCCAAGTTATGTGAAGTCTCTAAGGTTCTAGAGAGGGTTTTACACACACAGTTGATGACTCATCTTGAGTCTAACTTTTTATTGAATTCTCATCAGGCTCGCTTTAGAAAAGGTCATAGTACTCAGACTGCCCTTCTACATCTACTTGATGACTGTAGTTCTGCCATTGATCGTAGAATGATCACCTTATTGCTTCTCTTTGACTTCTCTAAGGCTTTCGATAGAGTCCCACATAATAGACTGCTCACTAAACTTCGATCAATGAATTTCTCAGATATTGTCAATAGATTATTTGCGTCGTACTTGAGAGGCCGGACCTACTCTGTTATAGATGAAAGTAATCAATCAACAGTTTGGTCTCAGGTGATGGCTGGTGTTCCTCAAGACAGTGTGCTTGGCCCACTCTTGTTTTTAGTCTACATAAATGATGTTCCGCTTGCCTTATCAACGTCTAAGCATACTCTTTTTGCTGATGACCTTCAGGTCTATAAATCTTTTTTGCCTGCAAAACTGGAAGATGAGATTAATCTTATTAACCATGAAGTTGCATCAGTTATTAAGTGGGCAGAAGACAACGGGCTTCTTTTGAATGCAGGTAAAACTCAGGCCATTTTCATCGGCAGTGAGAAATTTATTCCTCGCTTGAATGACACTGCATCTATTCCATCTATATACGTTGGGAATACCATTGTCCTATAATCCTCTGTTGTAAAAAATCTTGGTTTGTGGATTTCTTCTACATTAGATTGGAGCAAACATGTCTCTTTTACTGTGCGAAAGATTCATGGCACTCTGAGATCTCTTAAGTTCTACAAGCATGCATTGGCCTTGGACACGAGAAAGCAGTTAGTAGAGCCTCTTATTTTTCCAATTTTTGATTATGCATCACTTGCCTATGATGATCTGCCTCAAACGCAGAATTTAGGTCTGCATAGAGCCTTCAATGTCTGTATCAGATTTGTCCATGGCCATATTGGTTGGCGTAGTGGTTGTCTGTTCAAAACAGACGTTTATAACTTAAGATGTGTCTTGCTTTCAATGTGATTTCACACAATTTTCCATCTTATCTAGCCTCAAGATTCGTAAGGCAACATGTTGATGCATCAGTGCGTTTATCAACGAGACTACCTCCCAGGCTGTTCATTTGTCCAAATGTACGTACTGCTGCTTTTTAACACTCATTTGCTTTCTCGGCAGCTGAGTATTTTAATAAGGAGTTATCCTCTTTGGAGTCTTTTTCTCCTGAGGCTTCACTTTCTTTTAAGCGTTTCTTGTATGATAGACTTTTATTGAGTGAATGTGGGTCGTGGCAACGAGAGATTGGTACAGGCTGAGTTTCATTGTAGTTAAATCTAGTTGAAACTTAATTTTAATTTCTTAATTTTTTGATATACAAACGCATTAAATTTAATTTACTTTGAGCATGTGATAATTTCGCAATAACTATACTCACTTAAATTAATTATCATTAGAAAAATGTATTTTATACTTTCAATTGGATTTTTTACTTGATATTATTATTATAAATTGTAATACGTCGTTGTAACTGATTCTGTAGTGCCAGACAGGGTTTTACCCCAAGGCAAAATAAATAAGTCAAAGTCTCTCTCTTTCTCTCTCTCTCTCTCTCTCTCTCTCTCTCTCTCTCTCTCCGCCTAAACAGGATCAGTCCTCTGAACAAACTAAGGTTCCTCCTCCATGGTTCCTTGAGTTTAAAACCAGTATCATGGCTACTCTAGGTGAGATCTCTTCAGATGTCAAGAGTATTGCCTCCAGAATGGATAATTTAGAAATTTCTATGAATGAAGCTAGAGTCGAATGTGCTGCAAATGCACGTCGGTTTTATGGTCGTATTGTTCGTGCTGAGTCTTTGATTTCGCGTCCTTATAAGGACCCCTGTGAAATTTTGGTTACAGGATTACCACCAGAGATCGACCCCCTTAGCATTGACTTCTTCATGAAGGTTCTTGTTCCTATGGGTCTTAATATTGATAAGTCCCATTTTCTTAGCACCCGCAAATGGACTCCGAAAACTCCTAGGACTGAGATTGTTGATGGTGTTGAGATGGAGGTCGATCATACAAATGCAGTCGTTATTCAGTGCTCTTCCAATTGAAAGAATTCCCTTGTCAACGTATTTTTGGGTGTGGTGGACCTTCAAAGGTTTTTGTTAGAGCGTTATGGCCTAAGGAGGTCTATTCTCTATTGGCTAAGGCAAGAACTGCTTCTAGACAGTTGCATTATGAGTGGCCTTTTGTAACTGACCTTAAAGTATATATGAGATCTACTATAGACTCTATCCCCATTTTAATCGCTTCTGAGTCTGATCTGGCCTCATTAGTTCCTAATGAAAAAAAGACAGTGCCGGACCAAAAAAAGAAGGACTGAGCTTCCTCAGACTCGCAGGCTGTATTGTCAAATGTGCTGTCTTTTAGTAATTTAAATAGTGATGTAAGAAATAGTTCTTTAAGAGATTCAATATCTATCGCTCATGCCAATGTAAATCGAATTAAGACTCATTTTAATGAGATTGAATGGATGTGCAAATCAGATGATTATGATATTTTTGCAGGCACTGAGACTTTCTTGACTGATTTGGACTCAAGTTCGATAATTAATATTGATGGCTATAAGTTTTTTCGTAATGATAGAAAAGGTAAAGCAGGTGGCGGCGTTGGTGTTTACATTCGAAGTTGCTTCAGAACTCGGATCATATACCACTCTGACCCAACATTTGATAATTCTCCAGAATTTCTCTTATTAGATATTAATGATGGTGTTAATTCTATTCTATGTTGTGTTGTTTACATTAGGCTTAAAGCCTCTTCATTTGATATCTTTTTTAATGCTATTTATAACTATGCCTATAATTATAAGAATATTGTAATTACTGGCGATCTCAATATTAATCTTTTAAAAACCTTCTACTCGTCTGATACACTAAGATCTTACTTTGAATCTCTCTCTTTGTTTATTGTTCCTTCAGATGCTACTCATCACGCAATTACAACGGACCATGAATCTCATACTTGGTTAGACTTATTTGCCATAAATGATAGCTCCTCTTCATTATCATATGAGAAGTCTGCTGCTCCATTCATAGCAGGTCATGATCTGATCAAATTAAGACTTAAGCTTTACAGGTCTCAAAGGATAACTAAATCCTTTGTTACTAGGAACTTTGCAAACTGTAACATTGATGCACTCAATGCTGCTGTAAGTTTTAATCTTTCTTCTTATCCTCCTGCGAGTCTTTCCCATTTGTGTTCCTCTTCCTCAAACTTGTTGTCTAATTGTGCATTTAATCCTAATTATAGTTCAGTTAACCTTTTGCAGTCACTGCAGTTTCTGAATGCCCATACTATTGATTCTAGGGTTGATATGTTCTCTTCTGGTATACTTAAGGCTTTTGACAGGTTTGCGCCTGAAAACTAATAAAGATTACCACTAAATGTAAGCCATGGGTCAATCATGATATCAGGTTGCTTATGAAGAATCGTGATAAGTGTTATAAACTGGCTATGAGAACTGGGTCGGATGATGCTTATGCTCGTTTTAAGCTGCTTAGGAATGAAGTTTCTAATTCCCTTAGTAAGCTGAAAAATGACTGTATAACGAATAAAATTTCTTCGGCTTCTACAGTTAAGAGCAAGTGGTCCGAATTACGTAAGCTTGACCTGGCTAGCAGTGCTCTGCCTTCACCTCTCAAGTACTTCTCTTCATCAGTGCTCTTAAAGCATTATACTTCTGTTTCTTCACAGAGCTTAGCTTTGACTGATGCGGATGTTGATCGGGTGCTTGCCTTACCACTTAGATCGGATCTTCCAGTGCTTAACTTTGCTTCAGTCTACCCTTAGATGACTATAGTTCTGCCATTGATCATAGAATGATCACTCTATTGCTTCTGTTTGATTTCTCTAAGGCCTTTGATAGAGTTCCACATAGTAGACTGCTCATTAAACTTCGGTCAATGAATTGCTCTGATGTTGTAATCTGATGGTTTGCGTCGTATTTGAAAGATCGGGCTTATTCTGTTGTAGATGAAAGTAATCAACCATCCGTTTGGTCTCAGGTGGCTGCCGGACTTCACTGGCTTCCACAGGGCAGTGTTCGTCCACTCCTGTTTTTGGTTTATATAAATGATGCTTCGCTTGCCTTATCATCGACAAAGCATATTCTTTTCGTTGATGACCTCCAGGTTTATAAATCTTTTTTGCCTGTAAATCTCGAAGATGAGGTTAACCTTACCAATCATGATGTTGCATCTGTCATTAAGTGGGCAGAGGAAAATGGGCTTCTTTTGAATGCTCTTAAAACACAGGCCATTTCCATCGGCAGTGAGAAATTTATTTCTCGCTTAAATGACAATCAATTTCATCTATATATGTAGGAAATACTATTGTTCCTTACTCCTCTGTTGTTAAAAATCTTGGTCTGTGGATTTCTTCTACACTGGACTGGAGTAAGCATGTTTCTTGTACTGTGCGAAAGATTCATGGCACCTTAAGATCTCTTAAGTTCTATAAACATGCATTGACCTTAGATACGAGAAAGCAATTAGTGGAGTCTCTTATTTTTCCAATTCTTGATTATGCATCAGTTGCTTATGACGATCTGCCTTCAACGCCTGCATCAGATTTATCCACGGCCATATTGGTTGGCGTAGCAGAGTTACACCTTATAGACTTGACTATGGATGGTTGTCTGTTAAAAACAGACGTTTATATCTTAAGATGTCTCTTGCTTTTAATGTTATTTCACATAATTCTCCATCATACCTAGCCTCTAGGTTTATAAGGCAGCATGTTGATGCTTCAGTGCGCTCATCAACCAGACTACCACCCAGGTTGTTCATCTGTCCAAATGTGCGTACTGCTGCTTCCCAACACCCATTTGCCTTTTCGGTAGCGGAGTATTTCAATAAAGAGTTATCCTCATTGGAGTCTTTCTCTCCTTAGGCTTCGCTCTTTTTTAAGCGTTCCTTGTATAATAAGCTTTTATTGAGTGAATGTGAGTTGTGGCAGCATGAAACTGGTACAGGCTGAGTTTTATAATAGTTATGATTAGATGAATCATAACTTTCAATTATGAATTGTATGGATTACTATTGCTTGAAACATAATTTAAATTGAGCACAAGACTATTTAGTAACAACTAAACTCATTTAATTGTTAATTGCTAGTGCTTATGTACTAAAATTTTGCTATTGTTTAATTAATTATTCTATGATTATGTATATTGTTTATCTAATTATTTCTATACTGTATTGAATAATCAATTGTTATTTTGATTTAGTTACTTGTAATATATATGATATTCTAATTGGTTTTCTACAAGATTATTATCTATATTATTTTTATCTTTATTTGAATAACTTCAGAAAATGTATATTATGCTTTTCACATTTGATCTCTTACTTGTTATTTTTATTATTTTTATAAACTGTAATACGTCGTTGTACTATTTCTTCAGTGCCAGACGGGGTTCTACTCCAAGGCCAAATAAATAAGTCTAAGTCTAAGTTTCTCTCGTGTCCGCAAAAATCTGTATAATATATATAGAAACCATATGCAAATGATATGCAAAAATGGACAAATAAACTATGCATTAGAATTGGTTATTATATTTTAAATATAATGTATATTTATTACCAAGATATCAATTCAATAAATATAGAGAATTAGTGATACAAAAACGATAAACAGTATCAGGAGTCCAAAACATAAAAGGAAGTATAACTATTCTGCCTCTTGCGATCAGGTTTTTTTGACATTCATAGTTAATACGCCCAAGTTGCGTATATAACTGGTATATATATATATATATATATATATATATATATATATATATATATATATATATATATATATATGCGAATGGCATGTAAATATATATTTATTAAAATTGAATATATTTTATTGAACGATATTTATTATTTAAAAATTATTATTCATAAATTATCAATCATTACGCAATGAATATCGATAATTTATGATAAAAAATAAGAAAAAGTATCAGGCTATTATAAAAAAGAAGAAAGTATACAATCCGTTATTTTACAATTTTTGTCATTCATTGTGAATACGCCGAAGTTGCGTATATAACTGCTGTACATATATACATATGCAAATAATATGTAAATATATATTTATCAAAATTGAATATTTTATATTGAAAGATATTTATTATTTATAAATTATTGTTCATGAATTATCAATCATTACGCAATGAATATCGATAATTTATGATAAAAAATAATAAAAAGTATCAGGATATTATAAAAAAGAAAGAGTTATACCATCCGTTATTTTGACAGTAGATGTGTATGCAATAAAAGAATTCAGAATTTATATATTAAGGATATTACCTAATATCGATATTTATTAATAGTTTAAGTACGTATGCAAATTAGGTGCATATGCAAATTAAGTGTATGTATAAAGTATGTAAAGTGCAAATATTTAAGAAGTATAATAACCATTACTAGGCCGATGTAGAATGGGTGTTCTTAAAAGATGCACTCAAGTCATTCGTTGTAACGGGATCAGCCCAAGTTTGATAGGCGCGACACGAAAGACGAATGAGATTGCATAACACACGCCTTAAAGAAAAAAGTCCCACCTTATTATAAGCGAAATAATGGCAACCTGAGTTTTAATTATGTACATGCTAACTAAATATCTTATATAAAATTTTTAATAAATTATTAATAATTATTAAAAGATTATTAAAAATATTGAATTTCGTATTCACAACTCAGTGGTTCCCACAAAACTGATGTATTTCTTGCTACGTTGGAGGTTTAAATATCAAATTATTTTTACAGGTTTCAACACGTTAAATAATATATTTTATGCGCATGTTCGCCTTTAAATTTATGATTTATTTTCGGTATAAATAGACAACGATTTATGGTTTCGATATCAGTCTGAGTTTAAACATTGAAACAAGAATAACAAAAAAGAAAATGAATAAAAAAGACTTATATAATATCTTAATAGCTATTTTAAATGTGGCTCTCCTTCGTGAACCACAAATAAAACTATTTTGTAATCACGCATGGCGCAAAAATTTGAAAACTTGCTCTATGAATGAGCTGTTAAAAAAGATTAAATTCATTATAGGATTAATTCATTGTGGGCTACGTACTTTAGCCTATATGTTTAAGCGAAATATTTTTACCGATAGTCAGATACTTGATATAGTTGGTCGTTGTATTAAGAGCAGAGGAATGCAAGATGCACCTCAAGTCAGACATCTCATGTTTCATCATCGTGTCACTACAGGTAAGTTATGCATATTTTCTATCATGAATCCAATAACAAATCTAGAAATGTATTTTAAAATCACGAAATCGTAGCCAATAATCGTTCAATAATTTATATCTTTTTTATTTACCATCCGAGAATTTCGCGGCATAAGACTTTTATGTTGTAAATAAAAGAATATATCCAAAAATATGTTTTACTAAAAAATATTGATTTCCAATATTGAACCAATACTCGATAACTTACTTATTTACGGTCAAAAAATTTTTAAAGCTAATACTTTTATGTCGTAAATACAATGATAAACCCAAAAATATGTTTCACAAAAATATACCGATTTCCAATATCGAATCAATAATCTATAGATTTTTTATTTGTGGTCGGAGAATTTCGCGGGATAAGACTTTTTTGTTGTAAATAAAATAATAAATCTAAAAATATATTTTATGGTCGAAGAATTTCGCGGGATAAGACTTATATGTTTAAGATAGTGTAACTTTGATAGATATGATATTAAAAATTTTCAGACCTGCAAAACATGATGGAGGACAGTGGTGGTGATGAATTACTGATGAATCTTCTGTCAGCAGAAGAACAGCTGCTTAGTTCGAGAGATCCTGCACTACTGCCGTCCACCGAAGAAGTACGACAAGTTATAAATTCGTTAGATGATCACGTGACTTATGATCATAGTACCCCAAACACGATGTTGGAGGGAGTAATTGCTGATACTACAGCGCCACCACTAGCTAATGAACCGTTGCCTGGTTGCTCTCACTGGAATTACCAGGATCTACAAACGTCGAATAAAATAGTTTCACCTGAAACTACATTATCTGCAATATCGACACCAGGTACAGAAGATCTCGACTATTGAGATGTATGTAATTTTATAATTGTATTAATTCCTAAATATTATTGCACGGTATTGTAGACGAATGTCTTCAACGGGAAGATGGTACCTCTGCTCAGGAACACATTACCATTCATGAAGAAACTTCACGATATTACAAACAGTTTAAGTTTCAAGGGCGACAATTAAGAGTGTCGATATTACCTCTGCCAGCTAATTCAAATGTATATGGCTGGTTGGAGGCTGCTATAAGCGATTTATATCGTCACGTGTGTGAATATGCACAATCATCAGATTATATTGGCATGACTATAAGCTCTGAACGTTTTGTGCACAGACCTCTATGAATTTCTTTTAGACTGCTTCGTGATTTTCCACCGGTAGATTTACTCGAACTGACAGCTAGTACAGCGTAGAGTAATGATGGTTTCGAAATTGACAATGTTTTAAATATTAAAGTCAGTACTGTGATTAAACCAGAGGGCCGGGGTCGCGTATCTTTCACTAGCGAATCAGTTTTTAAGAAATCTATTCTAAATATTGAAAATAGCGACAGTCTTTATCTTCCACGCTCGCTAGTCGCTGCTCACGTATACGCCATACGTGGTCAAACGCGTAGTGGAATTTTCCATGACAGATGGAATAAAATAAGACATCATGCAGCACAATATCAGAAAGTGCAAGCATTAAAACTTGTAAGAGCTGCGAGAGTTACGATACCCAAGACGGGCTGTGGTATAGAGGAGATTAAATTATTTCAAGAATATTATGCACTCTTCGGAGTCGCAATCGTTGTTTATTCATTTCAAAATTTTGCTCGTGGATATAGGCCGCTTTACGATGGCACACGTTTCGTACACAACGTTGGTAATGTCGTTAGACATACTCTAAATATCATGTATTATGAAAATTCCAGACATTACCAGCCAATTTTAAATTTACTCGCAGCGGCTGGGAGTCGAGGCTACTGTATACCTTGCAATAGAAAATTTAATCATACGGAAAATCATAAATGTGAACAAAAATGCTGTAAATGTTTGCAGAAGCCTCCTTGTGATATAAATCAGGAAAAAACAAATTGCTTTCAATGTAGCAGAGATTTTTACGGTACCGTTTGTTTTGAAAATCATAAAAATTCAAAATTTTTCGATAGTTCTCGGTCGGTATGCAAGAGTATAAAAATTTGTCGTGTATGTAGCAAAACAGTGCGCATCAACGATTAAGAACCACATGATTGTAATACAATATTTTGTAAATGTAATATGTAATGGTAAAAGACCAATAGAACATCTTTGTTACATGCAACCTATTGTCGATAAAAAAGGATTCATGATGAATAAAAAAACAATTCTTTATTTATTTTATGATTTTGAGACTCAGCAATCAGAGAGCATTTTAGGTTGTGAGGCTGAAAAAGTAAGGCTGCATGTACTAAATTTATGTATTGTCCAGCAAGTGTGCAGTCATTGTTTGAACGATGAAAATGTATCAAATTCTTGCGAAGTATGTGGGATACGCGAATATGTGTTTGAAATTGACCCCGTGAAACAGCTAGTCAATTTGGCCTTGGCACCAAGAAAAAATTTCAAACAAATCATTTGTATAGCACACAATGCGCAGGGTTTTGATGCAAAATTTATTCTTAAACATTTAACAGAACTTAAAGATCTCAGAAATAAGCCAAATGTAATTTTAAACGGGTCAAAAATAATCATAATGAAAATTTTATCGGCTAAATTCATAGATAGTTTGAATTATCTACATATGGGTTTAGCTGCACTACCAAAAGCTTACGGTCTTGTTAATATTGAGAAAGGTACGTTCCCTCATCTTTTTAATACACCGGAAAATCAGAATTACGTGGGAGAAATGCCACCAATATGCACTTTTTCGCCAGATTCGATGAAGATCGAAGAGCGACGCGAATTTATGCAGTGGTATAACGAAAAAAAAGCTAAAAATTATATATTTAATTTTAGAAATGAAATTATAAAATACTGTAAGCAAGATGTAAAAATTTTACGTTTAGCATGTCTGGCTTTTCGCAAGACTTTTATCGAATGTGGTAATACTAATCTATTTGTACAGTGCGCCACTATCGCAACTTCTTGCATGCGTGTGTATAGAAAAAAATTTTTACAAAAAGATACAATAGGTATTATACCTCAAGGTGGTTATAGACAAGCAAATAAACAGTCTATGAAGGTGATGCGATGGTTGTGCTGGATGAAAAATGTGCTGAATCGACAAATTCAGTATACCGTTCGTGCACGAGAAAAGAGGCCCCCCAAAGGCCCTCTAGTGGACGGATATTGCGTACTTGAAAATGGAAAGAAAATTGTTTTATAATTTCACGGGTGTTATTGGCATGGTTGTGTCTGGTATTACACAATAAACCGAGACTCGAGGCTCGTAAACGATAAAAATATGGACGAATGTTTCGAGAGAACCGCGCGGATATCGGAAAAAATACGAGCCCATGGTTATGAACTTATCGAAAAGTGTGAGTGTGATTTCGATCGAGAGTACTCGGAAAACGAGAATATGAGGTCGTACATTGAAGATAAGACACGAAAATGGCACGCGCCGTTAAATCCTCGAGAAGAATTTTTTGGCGGGCGAACGGGCAATACAGTCAAAATTCACGATGCAAAAGAGAATGAGAAAATAAAATACGTGGACGTGTGTTCATTATATCCATACATCTGTAAATACGATCGATATCCCATTGGTCACCCAACTCTCTACGTGGGCGAGAATCAATGTCGTTCTCTGGTGGATCAAACGGATGACATAAGTCATGTTGAAGGTCTTATTAAATGTGAAGTATTGCCGCCGCGAAATTTATATCATGCTGTACTCCCGTTAAAATGCATAATGAGCTTTTGTTTCCACTGTGCCGAACATGTGCTGAATTAATGTATACCGCAGATTGTGACCATGAAAATCCTGATGATCGTGTTTTTATTGGTACGTGGGTTGCTGACGAGTTGAGAAAAGCTGTTCAGATGGGATATATCATCCGAAAAATATTTGAAATATGGTCTTATAAAATTACTCAGTACAACAAAGCCACGGGTCAGGGTGGTCTATTTCCAACTTATATCGATAAATTTTTCGCTGAGAAAATGTACGCGTCGGGTTACCCTTCGGAATGTACTGATGGTGACGAAAACGCGATCGCTCGATATACTAAGGAATTTGTGCAACAAGAGGGCATAAAATTAGACAAAAATCGAATAAAATATAACGCTGGTCTGAGATCTGTAGCAAAATTCTGTTTAAACTCATTGTGGGGTAAATTTGGTCAACGAAAAAATATGCCAAAGACCGAAGTGGTGGATGATCCACAGAGGTTGTTTAAATTACTCTGTAGTACTGAGAGCGAGGTTGACTCAATTTTACCGATCGAAGATACGACAATTTACGTATGCTGGCATAACACAGAAGCGGCTGTCGAGCCATCGGCATTATGTAACGTTGTCGTAGCCGCTTATACCACAGCCTTGGCGCGTACAAAACTCTACGAAGAATTGCAACCGTTGGGTGAACGTGTATTGTATTACAATACTGATTCTATTGTGTATGTAAGTAGCGTGGGTGAGTACGTTGCGAAAACAGGGCCGTTTTTGGGTGACTTGATAGAGGAATTGGCCTGTTATGGTCTTGGCACAAGCATCACATCATTCGTCTCTGGTGGACCCAAATTTTACAGATATAAATATTTGACACCAGATGGCGTTAAAGGATGTGTTTGCAAAATCAAGGGTACAAGACTTAATTCGTCGGTGAGTCAGAAAATAAACTTTGATTCCATACGAAATCTTACTACTGGTGAAATACCGCCACTTTTTGCAAACTATGACGCTATTAGATGCACACGGTTTCACGATGTTATAACACGACCTGAATGTAAAATATGCGAGCCCGTGTACTCAAAGAGACGATTTGTAAATAACAAGATCAGCTATCCATACGGTTATAAATCTAATTAAATAATAAATAAATTTTGATATATTATTACCGAAGTAAAAATATTATTTACATATATATATATATATATATATATATATATATATATATATAAAACATATAGAATTAAGACAAAAACAATTTTGTAATAAATTTCATAATTTATTGAAATTGAAAATAATCTAACAAAATAATAAATTTATTTTCTGTTAATTAAGTAGTCGTCAATTTTTTTCATAATTATAGGTTCCCGAATAATCTTCACTAGCGAAAAATACCTCGCTCCTAACGTCACTTGGTTGAATTTTTATATATGATATTATTATGTATGAATTAGCCAATTTTAAAATAAAAAAAAATTGCCGCAACTTATGAATTTTAATATTGTAATTTTGTACTAAATTAAATTTTTATATTTTTATAAAAAAGAATAATTAAAGTTACAATACGCATAAAAATTGTTTAAATACAAATTATATCATGATGAATTAAGAATTTATTCTACGAAATTGCATTAGAATCAATAAAAAATATAATAGGAATTCATTCTTTTTAATCACGTGTTTTAATAACAAACCATGAAATAATCGAAAACAGTATTTGACGCTTACTAGGACTAACAACTACACGGAGAAAGGAAAGTATTGTTAAAATAGGTTCTAAATCAAGTATATCTAATTTATGTACTAAGGTACTTGAAAAAAGAGTGGCGATATAATTTCAATTAGTACTATAGCTTGAATTTTAGGGACCAATGTTGGTACTATTATATTATGAAGTAAGAGCATAAATTTGCGATGCTTACTGTCTTTTTTTTGGTACTAAGACTGATATTTCACCAACTCGATTCAAGGGCAATATTTCGCAGAAAATGTAATTATTTCTCTTTTCGGGCGGCTTTTCCTGTTACTAGAATTAAAAATTATTAAATATAAAATTATTTACATAATATACAACACTTCAAAATTGCTAATAATTAATATTTTGATTCGTGATATTTAAGGAATAAAACGATACATGTTTATCTTTCATATTCTGTTTTGAAATAGTTACTTTTGAGTTTTAAATTAATTATTAGTAATTTAAAATTGATATATATATTATATGATTTACATTATATTTATCAACTGTTGAAAATTGTTACACAATTTAATGAGTTTTACGTTAATAGGAATTAATAATATTGAAGCTTTTCGCTCCTAACGTCGCTCGGTTGAATTTTCTTTTATTATA
Source organism: Anastatus disparis (assembly GCA_017163975.1). Classification (NCBI taxonomy): domain Eukaryota; kingdom Metazoa; phylum Arthropoda; class Insecta; order Hymenoptera; family Eupelmidae; genus Anastatus; species Anastatus disparis. The sequence continues at coordinate 1,368,801 of JAFFSR010000387.1, read as the reverse complement.
TTATTATGTATAAATGACTAATTTTAAGTAAATTTTAAGTAAATAAGACTTAATTAATTTATGTTAATTTCAACTACTAAATAAAATTGAAAATAATTTGATGGAACATAATATAAGAATATATGTACACATGTGCTTAACCTTTAGAGGACCGGTATTTGAGATTTGTGATCGCTCTAAGAAAGTGGTCCAAAAAGGTATCTGATATCACTAATTGACTTTAGGGTAAAGGTCGATCAGGGGTCACGCCACTATAGTGGTTTTCCGGTCCTCTTAAGGTTAAAGTAAAAAAGCGTATAATTTATTCCATCAAGTGACTATTTCTCACTCTACTTCCATAAGAAAAGCAAAGATAGTACGATATTTGATATAAATAAACTGAAAACTGGGAACTGAGTAACAACTATAATTTCCAGACCTTAATATATGACCATGAATTTGATTTATGAAATTAATTTTTACGTGAAACATGTTTAAAAAAATTCTGTGTTCATTTCTAATATAAATATCTTCACAAATGTATTTTTAGGCACGACCGCTGTACGGAAGTGCCTTATATTCTTGACATCGCGAAAAATGTAACCCTTTAAAATATGTTATTTTATGATGAAAAACTTATTCTTATAGCAAAATAAGACTATTACAAGGCTTTCTTAAAATGTATGTATGGATGTATGTGTGTGAGAAATCAAGTTTATGAATTTTCTCGACAAATTTTTATCCGATCTGAATAATTCAAACAGGGAATTATTTTAAATAATAACATAAGTAAACGTTGCTATTTTGAAAAAAATCGTCGGAAGCATTTTTAAATAGGCGCTTTTTAAATGGTCAAAACAATGGATTTTTGGTGATAACTTAAGAAATACGATTTTTCAAAAAAAGTATATTGAATAAAAGTTATAGAATATAAAAAAATAAATGATTTTTATATCATACATTTTTCTCTAAAGCTAATATTTTTCAAATTGTTCATGAAAAATGTTAAAATGAAAGGCTTTTTAATGATAATTTGATAAATATTATTAAAAAATTATATATATAAAACTAAAAAGTTGGATCTACTTTTTTTCTATAAATTTTATTTAATATACTTTTTTTCAAAATTCGTTTTTTTCAAGTTATCACCAAAAAATCATTTTTTCAACCTCTAAAGGGATAACTGTTTTACAACCACTTGAACGATTTTTTTTTCTGCAAATATTTATCTGTATTATTGTTTTGAATCATCGGAATGATTCAGATCAAATAAAAACTTTATACAAAACTATACTTTTAAGCTACTGAACTATAAAATAATTTTTTTTACTTGTAACTTTTGATAGATTATCCTATTCAAAACTTTAAAAAGTATACATGAAAATATGTCTTTTTCACATAACATAAATTTCTTCTAAATCAATCAACTTAATTCACAAGAAAAATTTAAATAATTATAAATTTGTTTTTTTAAATAAATACAATAAATTCAAACCTCCTGTTGAAAGTTGCGGTAAAAAATACAATCAAAAAAGAAATAAGATTAACATTTAATGCTTTTGCGTTTGTAAATGTTTTGTTTTAATATTCTTTGAATATTAAATAGCGACTGCAAAGCGCGAGCGTTTGTGATCGTGCCTTATATGCAAGAAGCAAAGCTTTTTGTATGCCTTGCATCGCAAAGCGATGCATGGTTCTAGGTCATTTCAGAGCTGAGCGAAACGAAGCTCTGAAAAGACCGAAGTGCGAGCCACAGCGGCCCTTTAGGCCCAAAGGGCCGCTGTGGCGAGCTAGTATATATATGAAATACGAAATTTTAATTAAAAAAAACCATAAGATTAAAGTACACATTTTTGGTTAATTTTAAATTTAAATATTTCAGAATAATAAAATAACTATTTGCAATTACTTAACAATCCTTCTGACATCTAATATAAAATATTAATGAGATACAAATATTAAAAAGTGTATGTATCACAAGTGAGGCTTGCATATCATAAATAATATAATTTTTAGAAAATTCTTGATATTAATAGAATATTAATTAAAAAAATTAAATATTTTTTCATTGATGACAGGTAACTTTTCAAATATAGTTAAAGTAATACTGTAAATGTCAATCAAATAACATTTCCATCAAAATAAATTTTAACGTTATAATTATTAAAATAAACATTTTTATTTAACTACAATCTATTGTCATAATTATTTTTTTAATATATATATTAAAAAAATAATAATTTTATTTGATGAACATTTATATAAATATTATATATATATAATTGTATAACTAAATTTATTAAATAAAAATTTTATTTAGTTATCGTTCAGAGAATAAAGTATTTAAATTAGTTTTCATGAAAATATATTATTTAAAAAGTTATTTGTTAACAATTTTTTATAAATAACATACATTTAACCTTAATTACATTTTCATTTGTACACATGATAGTATATAAATGAATTGTCATTTATATAAAAATTGTTAACAATTAAATATATTAAAATTACATATTAATATATTAAAATTATATCTACCTTAATTACATTTTCATTTGTACACGTGTTTGTATTTAAATGAATTGTCATTTATATAAAAATTGTTAACAATTAAATATATTAAAATTTATTTCATTAAAGCAATAATATTTTTAATAAGAGAAACATTAATTTTCAAAATACATCAAATTACCTCATTTGAAAAATTATCATTACATGATATAAAAATATTTTTTTCAATATCGTTCGAACATAAATTTTATAAAATACAATTTAAAAAAATAATTCATTTGATATTAAATTTTTTTTAATAGTCAATTATAAAGATAGGAAAATATATGAAATACTAATAAATTTTTCTGATTATGTCTATATTTATGAATTTATATTTATGAACTGTCTAGATAGAAGGAAGATTTCCCCTAAAAAAGTAAACAGTTAAAAAAAAAAATTTACTTATTATTTGCGAAATACTTATTATAAATGCGGAAAAAAATAATATTCTGTAATATCACTTTAAAATTTATATTAAATATGATCATTGAAAGTACAATTATTTCATTATGTTAATTTGTTGTCAAAGTTTGATTATATTTTACTATAAGAAGATATAAAAATTAACTGTCATATTCAACTGTCTTTCCATTCCATTGTTGAATTTCCATAAAAGGAATGTATTAACTTGTAGTATGTACCATGATGATTATTTATTTAAATTTTCAAATTTTTCTAATCATTAGTTTTCAAGATATTTAGATTTCTGATGCCAAATAGAAAAATATTAGTAAATAATATTTAAACCCGAACTCCTCCATAACTAATGAATAGATTTATTTAAAAATTTAACTAAATAATCTTCATGATACATCCTATATGTTAATGCATCTCTTTATTTAAAATTTTGAAATACAATAGAAATATAGTCAATATTTATGGGCGCAAGTGTACTGTCCATTTGACACCTCCTTAAATAATTGATACTTATAAAATTTACATAATATTTTATAAAAACTATTAAAATGATAATTATATATTTAATATTATTTCAAACTATGAATAAAAAGTTTAAAAAATTATCATTAAATGATAACTTATAAATACACTACCCTCCAGTCACATTTGCCCACCCTACATGAAAATCGATAGAACTTTAAAGTTTTGTGGCTCAGTGAAAAATAGTCGTAATTAAAAAATTCCGACTGGACTTTAAAAAGGGTTTAAAAACCTTTAATTTGAGCCGAGTTGAGCAAAAAAAAAAATTAAAAAATGCATGCCTTATGCGTAAAAAACTAGCTAAAAAATATTCAATTTTTTTTGCCCCTATTCAAATGCCTGCCATTTTTGCGGATATTATCGAATCATAGAAAAACAAAATGGAGATAAAAGCTAAAGTAGTTACCTTCAAAATGAGCTATAGAAAGCTCATTTATGATCGATTTTACGGTAGTTATGGTCATTTTTTATGAAAAAAACGATTTTTTTAAATAGCTATTATCTCAAAAAATACGCATGATATAAAAAAATTTTTAATAAAAAAGTTGTTTATTTTTGAGTCAAAAAAATAAATATTCAGGTTAAACTGAAAATCAGTAAAAAAAAGATTTTATTCATTTTTGATCCCATTGAAAAAAAATCCATTTATTTAATATTTATATTTTAATGAATTAAAAAAAAACTTTTCCTTCCGGATTTCAGTTGAATCTAAATATTTATATTTTTGACTCAAAAATAAACAATTTTTTTATTAAAAATTTTTTTATATCATGCGTATTTTTTGAGATAATAGCTATTAAAAAAAATCGTTTTTTTCATAAAAAATGACCATAACTACCGTAAAATCGATCATAAATGAGCTTTCTATAGCTCATTTTGAAGGTGACTTCTTTAGCTTTTACCTCCATTTTGTTTTTCTATGATTCGATAATTTCCGCAAAAATGGCAGGCATTTGAATAGGAGCAAAAAAATGGAATACTTTTTAGTTAGTTTTTTACGCATAAGGCATGCATTTTTTAATTTTTTTTTGCTCAACTTGGCTTAAATTGAAGGTTGTTAAACCCTTTTTAAAATCCAGTCGGAATTTTTTAATTACGACTATTTTTCACTGAGCCATAAAACTTTAAAGTTTTATCGATTTTCATGTAGGGTGGGCAAATGTGGCTGGAGGGTAGTGTAGTTATATTATTTTATTAAATACATTTCCAACTTGAATAATTATCTTCATGTTAAAACTAAATTTAATTAGCATTCAATTCCACAAGTTATTTAAAAAATTTACCAATATTCAAAGTTATTAAAAAGATAATTATTAAAAGTATTCCCATATCAAAATTTCAAACTTCTATTAATTTAATTTTTTATTCTTTACATTAGAGAATTAGTTTTGATGTTGAAATTTTTTTGTGATATGCAACATGTATATATATTATCTTATAGTAAAATATTTCATCACCTTGTATAAAAATTATTTTTTTAAAGTAGAATAATACTGTGAATAAACAAATGATTATAAGAAAATATTGAAAACTACAAATAACAATAAAAAAGCGTTAGGCTGGAGATAAATAATGATTGTTTATTATCATTCATACATTTTTTAAATGTAGATACTGCAAATATCCGTAAATAACTGTAAAAAAATTATAGAATACAATTATTAGAAATAACTCTAAATAATTTTTATTTTAGTTCTTTTTGCAACAAACTTTTTTTAATGATTTATTATATATACGACATTTCACACCAACTGGAAGAGAAGAAAAATAAAAATCCCTGAAACTCTAAGAATATATTCTTTTTGTTACCCAAAATATGTAAAAAAAATTTCAAGGATTTAGATTTGAAGGATCAAGAGCTATAGCTCCTTGAAATTTGGAAAATTATCAAAATTTTTGGAAAAGTCTCAACTTAATCATTTTTTTCCTGAAAATCCTGATCTTTTAGAGACAAATTCATGAAAATACTTCTTGTTGTAAATGAAGAGCAGAGTTCGCATGATTCTTTACGGACCTCAATTTTGAAGTTTTCTATTGGTTCTTATATGTATTACATGGTAATTGAAATTACTCATTGTTCGCCACTTCAGAAATTTCTTTTTGCGGGCTTATTTTTTTCTATTTTACATGAACTTTGAAATGAATTTTTGATCATGTAAGTCAGAGTCATCAATAAGGAGTTAAGACAGTTTAAAATATATATTATCATGTATCATTTATTTTCAATATTGATCATACATTAAAATATACATTTATATTCAATATGAAAAATAAATCATACATGAATATGTATTTCAAACTTTCACAACTCCTTATTAGTGGCTCTTTCTTAAGCAATCAAAAATTTATTTTGAAGTTGATAAAAAATAGAAGAAAACAAGCCCTCAAAAAGCAATTTCTGAAGTGGCAAACAATGTGTAATTTCAATTACCATGTAATACATGTTAGAACCAATAGAAAACTTCAAAATTCAGGTCTGTAAAATTTTATGTAACTTTCCTTTTCATTCGCAACAAGATGTATTCTTATGAATTTCGCTTTAAAACATCAGGATTTTCAGAAAAAAACCATAGAGTTGGTACTTTTCCAAAAATTTTAAAAAATTTCCAAATTTCAAGGATCTATGGCTCTTGATCCTTCCAATCTAAATTCTTAAAATTTTTTTTACACATTTCGGGCAACCAACAGAATATATTCTCAGAGTTTCAGCGATTTTTATTTTTTTGCTCTTCCAGTTGGTGTAAAATGTCCCATATATACATAAATGTATAATTGCCGAAAATAACCATTTTTTATCGTTATATTATTTTTACAAATTTTATTATTATTTATTTATCATATAACAATTAATTCATGGCATTTTTCATAATTTCTTTTATTTTTCAGCTTTTAAAGTGAAAAGGCAGTAAATTAAATTAGTTAATATAAAAGCAATTCTTTCGTGAATATCTTTGAAAAGAGTTCATTAAAAATGAATTAAAATTCTGAAAAGAATTTAAATTTTCAATAATGTTTTTGACTGAGAAAGATAAATTGATTGTTAAGGGACAGGGATTGTATAGTTGAATTGCTTTCATGTTAACTGATATTCATGTATTAGAATTTAATAATATTTTAAAATGGTGCACCTCATTCAACATGCAATTAACTTTACTAATGCAAAGACCATAATATATTAATTCAGTACTGATCGATGGAGAATTAATACAGTTATTATTTTCCGGAAATTTAGAAAAGGGTCACCGGATTTGTGTGTATTATAATCATAAGGTGATTCATATATATGACAGTTTAAATCTTAAATATCTATAAGATGAGCATAAGATTTATATAAACAGATTATTTCCAAACAAATCAGAATTGAGCATAGTATTCGAAACAGTACAATCATAAACAAATAATTATAATTGTGGCATTTTTGCAATTGTTTTTGCTGTTGCAATACTTTATAATTTAGATCCATGTTGTTTAAGATATGATTTTTCTTAAATGCGATTACTTTATCAAGAATTTTTAAAATGCAACAAACAAGAATGTTTCCAGTTTTACAAAATTATAATAATGCAAATAATAATTACGATAATCCAACGGACATGATAAGGAGGAGTTTTTGTCATGAGCAACGTCTAAATCAAATACCATTGAATTTTGATTTCGCCGAGCTTGCATTATTAGAAAAAAACTCACAAACGCATTTATTGGCAGAACAAAAAAAGATCATGGAAATGTATCGTAAACAAAAGAATTCGAATCATGAAACAATTTTGATGGAAATTGACAATGACATTTCAGATACAAATTTTTCAAAACCAGATAATGATATAATGGGAATCGATGATATCCACTTAAATTATAAAGATAGTAAAATTAAGACAGTTGAGATTAAATTAAATGAAGGAAAAAAAGAATCAAAAGAAATAGATGAAAAAGAAGCTTTATTTGTAATAGGACTTGAGAGCATGACAAAGCTGCCCGCCTTCTAATAATATTTCCAATCCTAGCTTATAAATAAACGATGCGTTTAATCGAGTTTTTTTGCTACAAAGTAAAAATTTGTAAGATTAAACTCTAGTGAGGACAACTCAAGAAATCCACCAAAATATTATACATATAAAGTTATAATAAAAACTTTTAATGCATCGTATTTTATGGTTAGGTTTATCGAGTTGGATATCTAATTTCCAATCCAAGCTCATAAAAAAATAACAAGTCCAAATGATTTTTTATTTTAGCAAAAATTATTTTATTAATATAGCTTTCGTGCGGACAAGTCATTATATTAGTTTAATTTATAAATTAAAAAAAATATTGATGAAATAAAAAAAGCAAAACTCAATTGCTGCAGCTCCGACATCCCGTTAATAAAAAAATGGTAACAAAACAATCACATAAATATAAAAAAATTTCAGAAAAAGACATTATTACGGAAATGCAAGAAAAAAAAAGTAATGATAAATTAGAACTTAGACGAGTTCAAGAAACTTTACGTAAGAAAAAAGCTTATATAAAAATGAAAAAAGGACAACCAAATAAATATAAACAGAAATTAGAAAATACTAAGATAACAAAATGGCAATTCAAGGGAACAATGAGTACTGATAAATTTGAACAAATACGTGCGAATGAGACTTTACGCAAGAAAGAAGCTTATATAAAAATTAAAAAAACACAACCAAAAAAATATGAAGAAAAATTAGAAGATACTAAGATAACAAAATTGAAATTCAAGGAAACAATGAGTACTGATAAATTGGAACAAATACGTGCGAATAAGGCTTTACGTAAGAAAGAAGCTCATATGAAAATCGAAGAAAAAATTCTAAATAAATATGAAGTGAAATTAGAAAATACTAAGATAACAAAATTGAAATTCAAAGAAAAAAAGAGTATTGATTAATTGGTACAAATACGTGTGAATGAAGCTCCACGTAAAAAAGAAGATTATATAAAAATTAAAAAAAACAACCCAATAAATATAAAGAAAAATTAAAAATACTAAAATAACAAAAATGAAATCAAAGATAAAAAAGGGTACTGATAAAATGGAACAACTACGTACAAATGAAGCTACACGTAAGAAAAAAGCTTACATCAAAATGAGAGAAGAACAACCAAATAAATATAAAAAAAATTGAAAATATTAAGATATAAAAAATAAAATCATTTGAAAATAGTGATACTAATAAATTGAGAAATTGCATGAAAAAGAAAAATTACGCAAAAAAGAGACTTATAGAAGAGTTATTAGTGAACAATATAATGAATATGAGAGAATAGTACAAATTAAAAATAAAAAATTGGAAAATGCCGATATTATTAAGAAAATACAAGTAAAAAATAATTGTTACCAATTAAAATAATTACGCACAAGGTGTAAACAAATAGAAATTGATGACAATAAACATTTTAATAATGATACTACAATAAATAAACCAATAGATGAAAAAAAGCGAAAACATAAATATGATTCTTATCAATTAAAGACATTATTTATTAAGTGTAAACAATTAAAAATTAAAGACAACAATTATAATGAAAATTACAATAATAATAATTATAATAACAATCATAATATTGTATTGAACAAAGTTACTGATAAAACAATAAAAGGCAAAGTAGAAAAAAAGTTAAAGAAATCAAATAAAAAATATTAGCTGAAAAAATTAATTTGAAACTGATTGGTTGCACAGCAAATATATATTTCGATGAAAATCTCATATCTTAAAATTACATTAGTTTTATGACAAATACATGTGTTTATCGTGATGCGGAAGATTCTGCTTTCGAATATACTAAAAGTAACGATCTCCCCAATTGTTGTCATAAAGGTCGAGTAGAATTGTTAGAAAATTCTTCTTACTCAGAACAATTAAAGTGTTTAGCAACTAAATTAACGGAAGAAATTATTGATTTTCGACGAAATGTTAGGTTGTACAATGATGCTTTAGCATTCGCAAATTTTAGTGTTAATTCTGATACATTGCCGGGTAAAGGACCACAAGTTATTAGAATATGTGTGAAAATTTACATAAAATTTATGGCGACTGGTGTGTAGGCCTCACGGAAATTCAAATATCTCTCACATTTCAGCATATATCAATAGTTAAGCGAGAGGGAGTCATTTCTGTTAAAACAGCCAAACGTGAAATGGCGAATGTTTTGCGAGAAACAGAGAAGATCCAACAGGGGATCGAGGTGTTTGTCAGAGTCAAATCTGGTGCTTATCGTGATATTGAAAGTCTCTTAGAAGAAATAAATAATCTCGAGAATATGGAAAATCATTTCTATTTTGAAATCTAAGCTGGTGGCTATGTACGGGTTAGATGTCGATGTGGAAAAGATTGTACAACTTGTAAGCACACGTTTACACTGTCGGAAAAATTACTTCGAATTTTAGGTCTGGAAAATGTACCAATTTTCTCTTGCAAAGGTAATAAAGAACACTACTTTACCGCTAATCGTCCAGCAAATCTTGTAAACGGGTTGCCAACCGTGCTGATGGTTTACAGCAACATTTGCCAGCCTTACGTAACAGGTGACATACGCACGAGCTTCCCTGTTGAAAAAAATCAGGTGATAAATCACCTGATTTATCAGGTGATTTATCATGCCAAAACATCATGTAACGATTTTTTTGGTTTTTACACGTTTCAAACAATGCTTAGTCGATTCAAAACATTTTTTGAAAATTTTTGACATTTTTGAACTTAGAAATTTTTTTGTAAAATTAGTCAAAATTTTTTCTAAGACCAAATTATCTAAAAAATTTTCTAAGTTCAAAATTTTCAAAAATTTTTAAAAACTGTTCTGAATTGAATAAGTATGGTTTGAAACGTGTAAAAACCAAAAAAATCGTTACATGATGTTTTGGCATGATAAATCACCTGATAAATCAGGTGATTTGTCACCTGATTTTTTTCACCAGGGTTACTACGTATAGTCTCGCTTCATTTGCGCGATTACGTTTACGTAGGCGTTGAAATTAAAAACTTTTCACCACCCATGTACCTATTACTGCTGTCTTCAGCGTTTCAGTCGGTCGAAATAGATATAAGAGACGAACACGGATTTCCCATTCCATTCGACATTGGTACGTTGACTGTAACGCTTCACTTTAAGCGCATTCGATTAAATGTCTGAGTTTAAAGATTTCTTCAATAACAAATGATTGGTGGTGGGAGTAAGTGCGTTAGAGGTAAACCTTGTTTTGGTTATCACCAGTCGGGTGCAGGAGTAGGTAGTTTTTTGAAAGGTCTCTTCCGTGCAGCTATACCGAAGATCAAGCAAGGTGCAAAAGTGGTCGGTAAAGAGACTCTCCGAGCGGGTAAAAATATCCTAGATGATGTCACTCTAGGTGGCAGACCTGTCAAAGAAGCGGCCAAAGAGCGCATTCGCGAGAGTGGTAAAAATCTCAAAAGAAAAGCTGACGTTGTTCTGGACAAACTGCTCTTGGGTGAGTCGAGTGCAAAAGAGGGGGAGGAATCTGAATATAAAAAGAAGAACGAGACATCGTCAGTTCAGTCGTCGAGTGCACCTGGTACTACAAACACCTCAGCGGCTAAACGCTCGAAAAGTGGTAAGGTTGCGAAAAAGAAGAAGAAGCAGAATAAGAAAGCACGTGTAGCTAGAGATATTTTCGAAAATTAAAATTTCAAGATGGCGTTGTTGCATACAGAATCTTGTCAGTCGATCAATTCGGAATTATTACTCTTTGAATTACCCTTGACAAAGACTGCAATTGAAGGCTCTTACTGGATACAGTACAAACTAATATCTTCACTCAACGACCAATCATTAATTCAATTTACAATCCCTGGCAACACTAAATATCTTGACTTGGCTCACACAATGTTAAGTGTGAGTATAAGTGTAACATGCACTAGTGCTGAACCACCTAAGGATCCGAACGTTGGACCAATAAATAACACAGCCACACAAAAAAAAAAATTTTCGGGCCTGGGGTAGAGACTAGGTTTACTATAGGTTTTTGGGGTCGCTGAATCCGAATCCGAGGTCAGTTTTGTCCCAGCACGTCGAGGTTCTGACATAACCTCAAAAAACACTATCATCTGATGAAAAATTTTTAATTTTCGTATTGGCGACGCAGATCATTCTTACTATAGTTTTTTGGGGTCGCTGAAACCGAATCTGAGGACGGTTCTCACCCAAGACACCGAGATCCTGGCATAACCTCAAAAAAGAATACCCGAATTTTGCGAAAAACATGAAATTTTCGTATTGGAAGAGCAGGCAATGTTTACTATAGGTTTTCGTGATCGCTGAAGCCATATTCAGAGTCAGTTCATACCCAGCACGTCAAGATTCTAAGTTGTGTATCCTTTTTGCGTTTGTCTGCATCCAGGGCACCTCCTCGCGGTAACGGCGGGCAACGGAGTAAATCCGTGTTCCGACGAAGTCCCTAGATTATGGCTTACATGCCGTCATGGCAGGCAAACGCAAGCGTTCTACGATGCAGAGAGTCGGATCCTCAGTATCGGCGGCTGGTCAGGGTGAGAAAGCGGACCCGCAGTCGTCGTCATCCTGCGACCGCAGTTCCACATCAGTAGGTCACTTGGCTGATGTGGAATCTAATGTTATAAGTGAGCGGATGGAGGTTTCGCAAATACATAAATGTCACTCAAACCATGATCATTTCTGTTACATTTGCTCTAAATTTGAAGTAAAGTCTTTGCGAAAACCGATCGATGATTGCATCCGTGAATCGTACGAGGAGATGTTTGAATTGAAGATTGATCAACTTAATAATTGGGTTCCTCATATTATTTGCAATGCATGCAGGAAGATGTTACAACAATGGAAGACAAAGGAAGATCGAAAGCTTATCAAATTCTCTACTCCAACAATTTGGAGGAGCCCCAGTAGTTCTGACGATTGTTACTTCTGCAAAAATGATGTCCAAGGTTTCAATACAAAAAACAAAGGAAAAATTGTTTATAATCATGTTGGTTCGGTAACGTTTCCAGTTGTGGTTCCGCAAAATGATTGTGAGCCTGATGTATCTCGCAATACTGAAAGTGTTGAATCGGTGGGATCTGATGATGAATCGGATAGTTCGAATGATCTGGACGATTCTCTGACTGACAATGTTGGAAGTAGTGAGACAGAAAACACTAAAAATAAAAAAAATTACCCTTCATTAATATCTCAGGAGGAGTTGAGTGATGTAATAAGAGATTTAGGTTTACCAAAAGATGGCTCTGAACTGCTAGCTTCGTCCTTGAAGAGGAAAAATCTTTTGAAACCAAAAACAAAAGTTTCCTTTTACTGAAACCGAGAATCTGAATTCCGCCGGTATTTCGAGAAAGATACAGATTCAGGATTAGTATTTTGCACCAATGTTGAAGAGCTTATGAATGAGTTGAAGCCAAATTCTTATCAAGCTTCTGATCGGCGACTATTTATCGACTCCTCTAAGCTTAGTATAAAAGCTGTCTTACTCCACAACACAAATGTATATGCTCCAGTGCCGATAGCTCACTCGATTGTTATGAAAGAAAAATATGACAATATGCAAGTTCTCTTGGAAAAGATTCAGTATGAAAAGCATGCATGGCTGATTTGTGGAAATCTGAAAATTACAAATATGTTGCTCGGGCAGCAGTCAGGATTTACTAAGTATTCATGCTACATTTGCTTATGGGACAGTAGAGATAGAGATAGTCATTACAGCAAAACAAAAAAGTGGCCAGTGAGGCCATCACCAAATTCAGGTTTTCACAACATCAAAAATAAATCTCTTGTTGATCCATTGAAAATTCTTATTCCTCCTCTGCACTTGAAGCTTGGCCTCATGAAACAATTCGTGAAAGCACTCAACAAGACAAATCCATGCTTCCAGTATCTTGCATCCAAATTTCCAAAAATCAGTGAGGCAAAGCTCGAAGAAGGAATTTTTGATGGACTGCAAATTCGAAAAATGTTCCAAGATGCGGATTTTGTCAGTAAAATGAACAGTCTTGAAAAAAATGCTTGGCTGAGTTTCAAGAATGTGTCACAGAATTTTTTAGGTAACAACAAAAGCCCACATTATAAACAACTAGTTTCTGAAATGATTGAGAATTTCAGAAAATTAGGATGTTTGATGAATTTGAAACTCCATTTTTTGCATGCACATCTGGACAAATTCCCCGAAAATCTGGGGGATTTTAGTGAGAAACAGGGTGAACGTTTCCACCAAGATTTGAAAATCATAGAAACTCGGTACCAGGGAAGATGGGATGAAAATATGATGGCGGATTTTTGTTGGATGATGAAACGAGATAAACCAGTCGGATGCAGAAATCGTAGACCATTGCATAGATCTTTTGAGGAGAAGAGAACACGCTATAATAGCAAGAAGGAATAAAAATATATGTTAACCTCCCTTAGCCTTCTCCAATCAATCGATCAGATCGATAGCCTATATATAACGAGCTAACTCAGCAGATCATTTACTAGAATGATATCTCAAAGCCGAAAAGAGTAATGTACACTTCCTCCAGGCCTGCGGAAATAATTTTCTGCCCTCAAAAGCCGCCAATATGGAGGATCGAGTATCGAATTTGCCAAATTACAGATTCCCTCCATTGCTAGCCATCACCGCGAGGAGGTGTCCTAGCTGCAGGCAAACGCAAATAGGATATACAACTTGAGGTCTACGAGCCTCATAACCAGGCTGCCCCGGGGGCTGGGGGCAATATAAAATACTATCTACGCACCCCACAACCCGGAAACCCAGGGGTCTGGAGGCAATATGAAATACTGTAAACGCGATCTACAACCAGGATGCTCGGGGGGCAATATAAAATACTGTCTAGGCGCCCTAAACCGTGGCCGCCCGAAGGGCGAAGACAGTATTTCAAATTGCCGCCAGCCCCCCGGGCATCGTGGTTGTAGGGCGCGTTGACAGTATTTTTCGTATTGTCTGCACTGAACATTGCCTGCTCTTCCAATACAGGAATTTCAAATTTTCTTGCAAAATTCTGGTAATTTTTTGAGGTTGTATTAAGGCCCTGACGTGCTGGGTATGAACTCACTCTGAATTTGGCTTCAGCGATCCCGAAAACCTATAGTAAACATTGCCTGCTCTTCCAATACGAACATTTCATATTTTTCGCAGACTTCGGGTATCTTTTTTAAATTATGTCAGGATATTGGTGTCCTAGGTATGAACCATCCTCAGATTCGGCTTCAGCGACCCCAAAAAACTGTAGTAAGAATGATCTGCGTCGCCAATACGAAAATAAAAAATTTTTCATCAGGTGATAGCATTTTTTGAGGTTATGTCAGAACCTCGACGTGCTGGGACAAAACGGACCTCGGATTCGGATTCAGCGACCCCAAAAACCTATAGTAAACCTAGTCTCTACCCCAGGCCCGAAAATTTTTTTTTTTTTGTGTGGCTGTGTAATCTTTTGCATTCGTTGTTTAATCAAGTCGACGTGCTATTCAATCAGAAACCTGTTTCACCGCCAAACAATGCTTATGCATACAGAGCTCACATTGAAACATTACTAAATTATGGTCCAACAGCTAAAAAGTCTCATTTAACGAGTGGTTTATGGTACGATGATACAGCAGGGAAAATGGACGATACCACAGGTGGCAATGTAGGTCTCAATAAACGTAAGGCAATCATGATTGGCAGGAAGATTGATTTACTCGGCCATTTACATTGTGATGTTTTTAATCAAGACAAATTATTACTGGGTGGCGTTGAAGTTAGAGTTAGGCTTGTGCATTCTCGTGATGTATTCTGTCTCATGGATCCCGCTGGTGCTTTCACGGTAAATATTACCGAGGCTACGCTTTTTGTGCGTTGGGTAAGATTAAATCCTTTACTCGTGCTAGCACACGAAAAACTATTGTCACAGACTACTGCAAAATACCCACTGACACGTGTAGAAGTTAAGGCTGTTACGTTACATAATGGTGTGCATGGGGAAACAATCGACAATGTCATATTAGGTCAACTGCCGAAAAAAATTATACTCGGTTTTGTTGAAAATAAAGCTTACAACGGAGATAAAAGTCTTAACCTTCAAATTATGTGTGTGCACTATATAACATTGCTAATCTGAAACATTGGCTACTAAAACTTAACCCCAGCGTAAAATCGCTGATTTTGAAGAATTTTTAGAAATTCTCCGCAATGAATTCAAAAGAGATTGTTCGATATCTGATGAGGATCAAGTTTCACACAGTAGGCGTTTATCCAGCGGATCGGATTCCTCTAATGTGGGTGAAACTTTGTGCGTTTGTGCTTAATACGCAAAATTATAACCAGCGTGGTGCGCACTGGGTTGCCATATACGTTGATAAGTATGGTACAGGTGTGTACTTTGATAGTCTTGGTAAGCCACCACAAATTCAACAACATTTATGACGTATTCAGCAAAATTGTAAAAAATTTAGATGGAATAATAAACGCTTACAAAGCGAATATTCCAACGTTTGTGGTCATTATTGTATCATGTTTCTGTATTATATGTCTAGCGGATTGGATTTCAAGAAATTCTTGGAAAATTTCTCATAGAACTTGCAAAAAAATGATACTATAGTCAAGAATTTTGTGGGGAAAATCTCGTACGAGTAATATGATATTTGGGTATCTCTGATTGGTCGCACAACAGCATTTGCGGCGCCCCCACCAATTTTTTACAGTATAAAAGAAGCTGCATTCGCTTGGTGTAGCCACAGTTTGACGACGGTGACAGCAGCAACAGTAACAACAAAGCTCAAGCAAGATGGCTGGTCAAAAGAGAAGCCTGGAGCAGACATTTGGTAATGACTTGGCATATTTAATAAAACAAAACAGCAAGAAGAATTATTGGCAGCAGGTTCTGCCAATGGTCTACGGGCTGAACAGCTCTTTTGGAAAAATGATCCAGTTAGGCCTGAAGAATATAGGCGGCGAAGGCAAAAAGGAGTTTGCACCCGTAGTACGCTTCTGTGGAGCCAATTTTCAAGGTCTGCCTCTGTCACTAGACTGTTGAGAGACGTTGAAGCAGGAATTTGATAAAATTGAAGATTTTTTCACTTGCTATAATAAGGAATCTATGCTGGATCAGCGGCTATCTATTCCTGGATACACTATCCGTTTTATGATTAGTTTTCACGAGAGAGCTTTTGAATTGGCACCCAATGACGCACAACCAGAAGGAGAGGAGTGTGGTAGACCGCCGAAAAAATATGGACGATTTAATCGATCACTAGTATTTAAACGTGTCACGTTTGAACGTTTAAAAGATTTATCAAAATGTATAGATTATAGAATTAGATATTTAAATACTGTTAAAAAATCTGTAGATTATATATTACGAGAAATGGTTACAAATATGAAAAATGTATTAGAAAATAGTCAGGAATCTCAATATGTATACTATACTTCTAGCGATATAAAAAGCACAATGTCTAGTTTTAATGATAAATTTGTAAATGACCTCATCGAATTATTAGAAAAGAATAATCTAGTTTTAGGAAAAGAAGATTTGTTTATAATCATACAGGAATTTATTGTTTATCATATGTACACACTAGTTAATTGTATGAATTCTACGTTGTAATGTTTTATTATTAATAATAAATGTTGTTAAACTTTAGAACGTGAGTATTTCATTTACCTCGTTCATTACCAATTCTCTTAACGTTCATACACACAGTAATATTACAAATTATATATTTCACGATTCAATATAAAATTTTTATTATTTTAATATTTAAAAGTATTTAGTTGCAAATTAAGATCTTTTAAATTAATATTTTATGATTCAATACAAATTTTAATAATCAAAAAGTATCATGTTGCATATTAAAATATTTAAAAATTTTTAAATATCGATTAAAATATTTTTCATCCCCACTCTAAATTTTTAGGGGTCAGTGACCCTTCAGTTGTTTGGGTGCCATGCCTAACAAACCCCTACTTCACCTTTTCAGAGGTCATTGACCCGCCGGTCATTAACCTTTGGGATGGTTGAGTGGGGGTTTGTTATGACGGTCCATGGTGCCCCAATAACTACTTATATAAAATACAATAATGTTATTATTACTCCGTGAAAATCAAAATAAATGAGCTTTGGCTACAATTATAAAAGAAAATCTGTCAGAATAATTAATTTTACAAATTACTTATATAAAATAGATCTATAAAGTAAAGAAGAATTTAAAAAGAGAAGACTAAATATTAAATAAAAATTTTTATTACATTCAAATTAAGAAAATAATCTATATTTAAAAAAAAAAAACGTTTTTAAAATTTTGATTGCTAATGTTTCTTATTAAAAAAATTTTTCTATTTCAAATTATTTTTTGGATCCAAATTCTGCATTTAACGGCGTTTGGGGATTTGAAAAAAGTTTTAATTTTTTTATACTAGCGATGCATAGAACAGAAAGTCTCAATTGAAAATTTTATATTTAAAAAAGCGTTAATTAGCATATGCTTAGAAAATGCTTGCACAGTTAACGGTTATTTTATTTCAAATGGCTGTATTGTACGTCAATATTTTTTGTCAAAAATTTTTCTTATTGTATTGTAACAAATTTTATTTGTAAGCATATTATTAATTTTTTTTTAAATAAAAAAAGACAAAGCATAAGATTTGAACTTGAAAAATTTTTTAATTGCTGCAACGTACCTTAAAACTTAGCCAACACAACTATTGTACGTTTTTTATTTAAACCAAATTACATGTTTTTAGCGGTTCCTCGCCCCAAACTTAATTTTTTTAAACTATCTAAACAATTCTCGTCATTGAATAACAAAATTAATAAAATTAGCATTTTAAGGACAAATACGTTGCATGCTGCACATCGTTTTTATGATTAATTTTTTTTTATTTGAATAATAAATTTCTTCATTGTTTTTTGAAATATTGTATTTAAATACATTTTTATGAAAAATAAAGTATTCACGCATTTCATTACATTTATCCCAAATAACAGTAAAAAATATACTTTAAAAAGATATAATAAACGTCAAAACATAAAAAAATATGTACTTTATACGTAAACTGCTATTTTTAAAAATTAACAACATGGATAAAATTTTTTCCTAATTAGTGGTCAAACTGAAAAAAATTTTAAATGCTTTTCATATCATGGTTCGAAGTTTGGAACCATTGTAATAATTACAAAGAAAACATTGAAATCTATTTTTTTTTTCAATTTTCGGCAATGTTAAAATTCTATGTTAATTTTTTAAAAATAAAATAGAATTTAAAGTCATTTTCATTGAAAACACGCTTTCGTCCAATTTGCAAGGTTTTTAATTAAGGTTAATAGGTAAATTAGGTAATTTGGCGAGTATAAATACAGCCAAATGCACCACGAGGAGTCAGTCAGTAGACCAGTCGACAGAGAGATAAGAGCGTAAGAAACCAACCTTTAGCCACGAACGACGGGAGTACGCCCGATTGAAACAATCAATAAGGAACGTATTAGGCGACGAAATAAAAATAGGACATATCTCTCTTGACGAAAGTATTAATAAACTTATATTCATATCATAATTACTGAGTAGTTATTTAATTCTTTACGCAAACTGACTGCTTGGATTTACCAAGATTAGTCGTGATACAAAAGATACCCACTACCTTATAGTTTAATATAAATATATATATACGTAAAAACGTAACAATATTTATTTTCTATTTTTATTAAATTAGTTAAAAATGTCATAAATTTATATAAATTTAGAAGAGGTCCTTTTTTTAAGGAACAAAAAGGTTTTATTATTTGCAACTGAGCGAGAATGAAAAAACAACTATAATTTAAAATAATTTTTTTTTCAATCTTTAATATCTTTTATTTAGTAGGAAAAAGTCACAGAACTAGCTTCTTTTTTATTTCATATTAGTATAAGTTATATAGCCATGTAATATTAACATTAAAACTTTTTTCTATCCCTATCTGTAAATATATATTTTTTTTTTTTTTTTAAATAAAATAGAATTTAAGGTGTTGAATAAATTTTTAATTTTATTTTTTCCGCTATGAAAATTGATTACAAAAATATATAATATTTAAAAAAAAAAAATAATAAAAAAAAAAAAAGGTGGAACATCGGGTTTAAACTTGGCAAAAGTAGAGAGCGAGGTGCTTAAAAACTTAGTGACCACAGCCACCGCATTCGTTTGTTAAATAGGGTAAAAAGTTACATATGTTTATTGCCCCCCAAAAGATTATATTCATTATTATTTATTTGTTTGATTACTTTAATGGTTTTTATTATTAAAATATGTATCTGTTTTAAATAAAAATATGTAATTAATCAACAAATTTTCGGGACGGTTAATCGCATTGAAATAAAGCTATAAAGTATCGCGGCGAAAACAAGCTAAAGCGGGTTTGCCGTAAGTTCACCTACATCACTGGAAGCCGCGTGTTTCGTGTGTTTGTCTCCTCCCCTCTCGCTTGCTTCTCTTCGCGCGTATCGACGAGGAGGGACTTTGCGCGTATAGTTCGGGCATTTATCCATGTGGCGGCAGTAGTTTACATTATATTTTAACGGGCACGCTCTTGCCTATGCTGATTGGCGATCTCTATTTATCTCTGGTAGTACCGATATATAAAGCAGGGAAAAAAGATGATATGAGTAGCTATGGACCAATATCATTAATATCCAATATAGCTAAAATCTTTGAGAAAATTATACACTATAGAATTCTAGAACTTATTAATAAATGTAAAATATTAAGTAGCAAAGAATTTGGTTTTATTAAAAATTTGGGAACTAAAGACGAATTAAATTTTATATCCAAAAAATATATTCAAGTTTAGACAAAAGTTAACCTACAGCTGTTGCTTTTTAGGATCTTGCGAAGGCTTTTGATACTGTCAATCACAAAATTTTATTGGATAAGTTGTATGTCTATGGTATTAGAGGGAAGGGACAAGAACTTATTGCCAGCTATTTATGCAACAGGAAACAAACAGTAAGAATAGGTCAAAACATTAGCGAAAACGAAATCATAAATACAGGAGTCCCACAAGGGGCAATACTTGGACCCTTACTATTCATATTTCATGTCAATGACTTCTTAAATAATATCCCCGAGAACGAAACTGGGATATTGCATGAAAAATTTTTTTTTAATCCATTATATCCGTCATTTAGAAAAAGGAAAAATAAAAGACACGTATTTTTTTCTTTTTTCATGAAAATAAAAACTCAAAGAGATAGAAGCAGTTAAAACTGTATTAAGTCACGAAAGTATTTGCTATCATGACGTCATTCATTGTGGCGCTACATTTATATATATATCAAAATTGTACTAACTTATACCGGCTATAACTTTTGCAATTTATCATATTTTGAAAAACAAAAAAATACGGGTCTCTTCTTTTTTTGTATTCTGCCTGACGGATATAATACATTATTTTATGCGAGATGCTAATTGTATCATATGCTGACGACAAAGCAGTAATGACAACTGGTGAAACTTAGACTGAAGTAGAATGCAAAATGAATAAGTTTCCAGAAGAAGTATCAGATTGGCTTAGACTAAACAAATTAACCTTAAATGTACAAAAAACTCTATATATGACTTTTGGAAACTACAAAGATAGTCTACCAAAGAAAATGAAAATTAACATTAACCACGAAACAATTAAAAGAGTATTCAACACTAAGTATCTTGGCATTATTTTTGACTTGCATATGAGGTGGGATGCACACAGAATATTTAATAAATAAAACTAAATATCTTGTTTTCCTTTTCAGTAAATTATCTAGATTTGTGGATGCCGACACACTAAAAGTAATATATTACGCCTTTTTTTATAGTCTGATTGGATATGGTATAATTGCTTGAGGCGGTGCCTATCACTATAAACTGCAATTACTACAATCAGTTCAAACAAGAACATTAAAAATAATTAACAAAAACAAATTTACAAGTAAAATGGCTCTAAGTCTAGAACAGTTATTTGCATACAAAAGTTTGCTATACGAGTATGAAAATTTAAGAACCATACATGTCAATTCTATTAGTAAAACCAGGCATAAGTTGATAATTCCATCCAAGTATAACAAAACAATAAGCGCAAAGAGTAGTTAAATTAAAGCAATCAGCTTGTTTAACAAATTACCGAATGAACTTAAAGATCTTGATATTAAAAAAAATCTACAATATTAGGAAGTCAAAGGATTGATTAATATATAATGAGTAAAAAAAATGCCACAGTAAACATTGAATGTCAATTGATAAAACCGTGGCTTAAAAAGTTGTGTTATCAAAATAAGACAATACTGAATGTAAGAACATACATATGTGCTTATGGCAAATGTTAGATGGCTAGTAATAGATAGTAGTCTCATTGTCGTATGTCCAACTAAAACTTTAAAAAATGGGAAGTATTCACAGCAAAAACAATATAAATATAGTCACGATTGCAGATGGGCTAATAGAAGTCATGTTACTAGAAGCAGTAAACGACCGAAATACAACAATTGATGAAAAAGAAAATAATAGAATAATCAAAAAAACAGACGCATCATCGAACAAACTAAAAAACAGGAACTTTGTGAACATAAATTTTGTTAGGGTGACGGAAGATACTACAAGTAAAGATAAAGATCTAAATGCAGAAAAATATAGACCTATAGAAACAGTCTTCACAGAAATAGATAAAATTGCCGAAGGAAATGCTAAGAAGATGAAGGTGATGGAAGCTCCAGGTATGTCTGTGCTGTATTCAAACAACTACCGTATGGTCTACGTAGATATCAATTATATAGGCTCGAATAAGGCCATATTCTATTTTGATGAAGGTATAAGAGGGAAACAAATTTTTACAAACTCTATGTATTCTTTGAAACATCTTTCACCAGATAAAGATATTGTGATTATAGATGACATTGTATTTACATCATTATGTAAATGTGATTCGTCAAATCAGCATAAAGAAATGTTTCCAAATTATAGAGTAACTTGTGCTGCGGGTCTAATATATCCAGCTAGATTCAGTAGTATGGAAAGAATGCTCCACGCAAGAGATAGAAATGCGTCTCCTGACGTAATGGTAACAGCAAGACAAATGCTAATTAGATGTTGGTAGTGGGATTGTTTGGTATGTCGTACAGGTTTCTTTATCAGAATTTTTATAGAATAAATAAATATTATTTGTGATGATTCTTTAAACAATACTGTATAATAGTATGTTGTGAAACAGAATAAGTGTTATTTTGTATTATTTCTTTTTTTTAACATACAGAATAATGGAATGTTATAATATAATAATTAAGATAATTTAATATTATTAAATAAATCATTGTTAAATTGATTAATACATGAATTTATAATTATATTTAATATATTATGCAATTTATTGGTTTTGGATAGTAACAGAGCTAATCCAAACCAGAATGATAGTTTGTGTGAGTGGGCCTGATGGTACGGAGCCGTGTTAGGAAGTCCGGCATGGATCCGTGCTGCCAGTATGTATGAAAGTGAGTTGTGTGGTTAGTGGTCATAGCTGTATATTGGATACACTTTAACTAACTGACACCGTATTAATCCAGACCTGCGAACAGGAAATACGTTTTTCCTTTACAGGGTTACGGTGTTCGAGTGTTTTGTTATGTAATAAAACTACTGTGTAATAGCCTGTAATTGTTATATGTAACTCTGGAATAAATAAATAAATAATAACTCAATGAGCTTTATAAGAAAACATTGCGCCAAAGCACTTGGCAGTGTTTTTTAATTGAGGGGCTATTGGGAAAAAGAGGTTGAGTCGAAAAAGTCAGTTTTGAAATAATAAAAAAAAATTTAATAACTTAATTCTGATATTAACAATTTTAATAATCTTTATGAAATTTTAAAAATTAAATAAATAAATCAAATTCAACAATAATTTGACGGTTGCAAGGAAGGTGTGATTTCATTATTGGTTGTAGAGAAGTACCATTTCATTTAAAGTTGAAGAAAGGTGTTATTTTATTTTGGATTAAAAAGAGGTTTTGTTTTATTTAAATTTAAAAAAATGTGCTATTAAAAAAATTTTTTTGTATTTCATTATGTAGTAGACCCCTAAATAAATTGATTACAAAATTTTAATAAATTAAGTGAATAAATTAAATATATAAATTAGGAAACAACGCCTCTTTTCAGCCCTAAATGAAATGACACCTTTTTTCCACTCGAAATGAAATGGCACCTCTCTACAACCAAAAATGAAATGACACCTTCTTCTTCATGACCGTCGAATTACAACAATTTAACGTATGATTAAAAAGTTATTAATTATTAAAAAATTAACTATAATATTATAAGTAAAATACACACAATTTTTGAAAAATGAAAAAATAGTCAACGTTACAGAGGGGTTAGGGGTAGGTCAATAGTCTGCGGATGTTAACGCAGAGGTAGAGAAAGGTAAAAAAATCTAAAAAATTGGTAACGATGTTTATGCACAACCCCTAAATGAGTAGACCACACAGATAATAATATTCATTCAAATTATTTAATTGAAATATTAAATAATATAAGAAAAGGTCTACCTCCACATGAATTAAATTTAAAAATAAATGCTATTATTATGTTAATACGAAATTTAAGTATTTCTGATCGTTTATGCAACGGGACCAGATTGAAAATCATAAAATTGTAATAATATAATATCGGAGCCGAAATTATTACGGGTGATAAAATCGGAAATAAAGTTTTTATACCTAAAATAACTTTACATTCAGGTGAACCATCATCATTGTCCTTTATATTACATAGGAAACAATTTCCTATTGTATTGACTTTTTCAAGTACAATTAATAAATCTCATAGACAAAGTTTTGAAAAAGTTTGCTTATTCATTCGAAGATATTTATTTTCTTACAGACTTTATATGTGGTGTTATCACGATGTAAAAATTCAAAAAATATATATATATTGAAAATGAATGTGAAATAAAGATATTATTAATAATATCGTTTGACAAGAAACATTTGAATAAATTATATCATTTCTATAATAAATAATAATAAAGACAATTTTTTAATTTTTACGATTTTAAATTTAATTTAAATATATAAAAAACATTGTAACGGTTGTTTTGCTTCCGTTACAAAAAAAAAATTAACTTTAATTTAATATTCATTTAACTATATGCGAAGTCGGTGGAAATTATGAGAATTTTATTAAATATTACACATTAAATTCCGAATGTGCTAGCTTGTAAAATTATTGATGAGGGACAAGACCTTTTGATATACTTGTCGCTCGCTGTACTCACTGCATCTCACTCTCTCTCTCTCTCTCTCTTTTTTTTCTTGCCTAATCGAGAGACGCGTTGCCAGTATCGCAGTTTTCCTTCGTGAAGCCGGTTCAAAAATACGTTATATTAAACTATGTAATATTTCGTAAGTAATTAATTTATAACTGCTCACAAGGACCGTGGAGGCGTCGGAGTTAGCAACGGGAAATATATTTTATGCTAAATACATTCGGACAGTATAAATCAATTAGAAACACGTTTTATCTTAAACTTAAGTTAATTTTTTTAACAAAAAGAAATTAATATAATAAGATAATCTATGAATTGAACGAGAATAAAATTGTATAATATATAAAATGTAATATACGCGTCCAATGAGAGAAAGAGCAAAGGGAGGGCACGCCGCGAACTAAATATAACTCGCTTATGTCGCTATATGAACGATGATTACAATTTACCCTAAAAAGTATCTCTCGAGGAAGAGATACTTAAATATCACGCTGTATATATATTGTACTTACAGTAACGCACTGGCCGGCTTACATTAATTACCTACGTGCACGTAAACGCCGCTCACCTATTACCATAGCTTCTCCCTTGTACGTAACCAATACGTAGATGCTCTGAAATAGATCAGTGGAATACTTCTTTTCCCGACCGTTGAATTCAGCTGAGCTCTGCCAACGTGGCTGCCTTGGTGTAGAGCGGTGGAACCTGATACACGCCGATCAAGGCCTTTGTTAAACTTTACGGCTGACCGCTAAGGTATGCGAGAAACGGCTAAACGGAAGTCTATAGAAAGAATTTCTGAGAGTTGCAATTAGTAAATATAATATAGTACGCTAGTTGATATAAACTACGACTATTATTCAAGTCAATGTTTCGCGCTATCAACTGCAAACTTGGTCTAACGTATTATAAGACCACGTGGCGAAATATTTTTATGAGCACAGTGAGGCTTAGGTTTCGTGTTAACGCAACGGTAGCCGGCGTTCTTCTCCCTCGCGTGCCGGTCATCAAGATATGCGCTTCTTTACTCGTCTTAGACGAGATATATGACCGAGCGCTTGTCCTATTATAATACCTAAGCGCGCAACATTACATATATTTATTATGGTTATTAAGAGATGTTCGAAATTTAATAAATGTAGCAGATGCAGAAGGAGAAAATTTTTAGGAAAGTGTAAACTCTTATCACAATGATAAAAATTTTAAAAAATTGATGAACTAAAAGAAAAATTTGATTTTCTAAATCATAGTAATCGTTTTCCCACTTGGGAAGATGTAGATACATTTTTTAAATTTGAAACAAAAATTAATAATGTATCGTTTAGAAAATAATATTGGGCCAAATTTAAAATATTTTAAAAATGATAAAATAATAAACATCTATTAATTTTAGCAAATAT
This sequence comes from Anastatus disparis, assembly GCA_017163975.1. Lineage (NCBI taxonomy): Eukaryota > Metazoa > Arthropoda > Insecta > Hymenoptera > Eupelmidae > Anastatus > Anastatus disparis. Next base: position 1,342,706 of record JAFFSR010000387.1, on the reverse strand, counting down.
GTTATATGATTTATATTTTTAAGTTCTAATATTATGTTCTGTTAGTTCATTCAATTTTTTAAATTTGTCGTGTATTTGTATTAAAATAAAACATAAAATATTTTATTTTTTAAAGATGAAATATAATTTTCTAATTTATAAATTTTAGTTTTATGGATTAGGCCTGATTTTTTAATATTTTCTGGAATATTTTTTTTAATTATCAATTATAATTTATTAAAAAAATTAATTTTTAATATAATATAATTATTCAAAAAAATATTCTTTTTTATGTTAAAAAATTGGGGACACCAAAAAAAAAGCGCACCTTTACTATTTACCTCACGGGTGGTGTGGAAAGAATATAAATCTTGAACTAAAATTTATTTATTGAGAATTATATTTCTTAAATATGAACTTTATTTTAATATTAATCAATTGTTCATTTTAAAGTTGAAATAATATAATATTTATTATAAAATTATAATAGAATGATTATTTTCATAAAAGTACAAATATTTTAAACTATGAATTTTTTAAGTTAATCATAAATATAGTTGATTCATTGAATAATGAACAAATTTATTATATTTTACATAACTACAGAGAAATTCAAGAAGATAAGAAAAAAAAAAATCACATAGAATTTACATCGAAAATAATTTATGAAATAGTATGATTTTTTTAATACTCTAATATAATTCGAGAATACTCAATCATTAAATATTACATTATTATATATAAAGTAGCCAATTTAAAAATAAAAAAGAATTGCCGCAACTTATGAATTTTGATATTGTAGTTTTGTACTAAATTAAATTTTTATATTTTTATAAAAAAGATTAATTAAAGCTACAATGTGCATAAAAATTATTTAAATACAAATTATATCATGATAAATTAAGAATTTGTTTTACTAAATTGCATTTGAATCAATGAAAAAATATAATAGGAATTCATTCTTTTTAATCGCGTGTTTCAATCACTGACCATGAAATAATCGAAAACAGTATTGACGTTTACTAGAACTAACAACTACAAGGAGAAAGGAAAGTATTGTTAAAATAGGTTCTAAATCTAGTACATCTAATTTATGTACTATGGTATTTGAAAAACGCTGCCAAGTACTCTGGCGCAATGCTTTCTCATAGAGCTCATTGAGTTAGAGTAATTTGATTTTATTTTTCAAAATGTGATTTTAATGTAAAATACAATTTCTATTCAAGAAAAATTAGTGCATGTGAGTTAGTGATTAGGAAATAGGAAGAGAGAGGCAAGGGTGGATGAAAATAGGGTAAAAATAAGGTTTAATCTGAGATAGAAGAACAGAGGGGAGTGAGGAAGTAAGAAAAGAGTTAGTGAAAGCGTTGAATCAGGAATCAAAAGAAGTGAACAAAAAGCTACTCTAAGAAAATTTATTTTTCAAAAACTTGTTTTATAAAGACGTAGCAAATAACTTGTATACAAATTTTAGAGCAAATCTATCGAGTACTTTACGTAAAATGAAAAAATTTTCTAAAATTAAAACAACGCTAAGGAAATCAGTTTCTAAAAGTTATCCTTCTTTTGGCAGTTGCAAATAATTCCCTTGCAAATCTCTAAGCAAATTCATCAAGTAATTTACGTAAAATACAAAATAAATGAAAAATCGAAAACTTTTTTAAAATTCTTAAAATAGCTCCATAAAAAACTACATTATAAATACCAATTTTCAATAGCTTCCCGTCTACTTATATAAAAACATAGATAGTGTGCAAAATTTAAAGCAAATCCATCGAGTAATTTTCGAGATCTAATTGGCTAAATAAATAAAATTTTCTTTTCAAAATTTCTTTTTCAAAATTTTAAAAATGCTCTAAAATTAAAACTACGCTATGAAAATCAATTTTCGTTTCTAGAGACTACTAGTTCGCTTTTGGAAGCATGGACTGACTGTATTCTAAACGTGACACATGCTGTACCGTAGAGAACAGTGACAGTTAGATTTCTTTTTCAGTGTACGTCGTTGTAAATATGAGTCTAAGAGTACAATAAAGCCCAAGTACTCCCTACCATAAACAAAACGTGTCAAACCCGTTTACTTTCCTTCATCTTTCCGCCGTCCGTCCCTTCCACCTCCTGCCGATCTTTCTCTGGCTTTCCCTAAAGCGTCGGGCAACAGGAGGCTAAACGTCTTTACCTAACCCGAGAGAAAAATACGTTACAATATATATTTTTTTCACTGACTTCTTTCAATTAACTTATGAAGCTTTAAATATTACTTAGTATTATTAATTTCGATCATCGAGTTTTCATGATATTTAGCTAAAAATAACTATACTCACTTGCTGATATTGTTGTTATTATTATTTTGCTAACTATTATTACACTGAGAAAAAAATTTGATTAGCTCAACTGAAATGTTATTAATTTAATATATCTGCTGTCAATCTGACAGAATCTATTTGATCTGACAGAATCTGTGCAGTTAAAATAGCCCAAACTCGATCGTGCTGCCAATTTAATAGTACGCCTGTTGATATGATTGAATAACAGTTGACATAAAAAAACATAAGTAAAAATAAAAGTATGAGTTACATTTCAACAAAATTTTATGAATTGAATCAATAAAATGTGCATGATCAAATGAACTGATGAATTATTTCAGTACAAATGTTTAAATTTAATTATATCAACAGCTCGGCTGTTGATATATTTGAATAACAGTTAAAATAAAAAAAACTTAATTCAAAATAAAAGTATGACTTATTTTTTAACAAAATTTTATAAATTGAACCAATAATATACACATCCTTAAATTAACTGCTGAATTATTTCAATACAAATGTTTCAATTCAATTATATCAACAGCCCTGTTGATATAATTGAATAACAGTTAACATGAAAAAACATAAGTTAAAATAAAATATTTTTCATTTATGTTGTTGATAAATTTATTTTATAAATATTTTTATTTTATTCAATAAGTTTTTTTTAATCTCCCGCTTTTAAAAACAGTTACGTTTTGATAGTATAATAATAAATGGCGTATTTCTTGTAACCCGCAAGTCGTAAGATTGCACGTCAGTTAGTATATAAGAACAAATTAATTTATCCGCTGTATGTATAAATGCGATACGATGCGATGCATATCGATTGTTAGCGAGTGATGTTAGATTTCATTTGTAAATATCAATAGTGTAGTATGAAATATCTAAGAAAATGTTAAAAAATTACACTTAAGAAATGAAAAAGTTTTTATCATCTTTAAATTTTATTTGTTTGATACAATAAAATGTAACAGCTATTTTGACTTACTTTACTGTTAAATTAAAGTGAAGTTTAAATTGAATCAATATTACGATATCCACCAAATTAATAGAACTCATCTGTTAAATGAATAGAATATTTTATTGAGGTATATTAACAGAAGAATTCGGTCGATACAATCATATTTTTTTTGTCATGTACACTTGTTAGTTCAACAATTATTTTCTCAATTATTTATATTTTATTGTTGTTTTTTATGTGAGTACCATATGATTTATAAATAATTTCATACGTCGTTGTATTTTACCTAATAGTGCCAGACAGGGTTTACACCCCAAGGCCGAATAATGAATGTCCATGTCCATTTCTATGTCTCTCTCGCCCTCTCTTGCTCTTTCAATTTATCAGTACCTTTTTTTTCTTCAATTTCATTTTTGTTACATTAGTATTTTTTTTTTATATTTATTTGGTTGTTTTTCTTTAATTTTTACATAAACTTCTTTTTTACGTAAAGCCTCATTCGCATGTTTTTGTTTCAATTTATCAGTACTCATTTTTTCCTTGAATTTCAATTTCGCTATCTTAGTGTTCTCTAAATTTTCTTTATATTTATATAATTGTTCTTTAATTTTTATGTAAGCTTCTTTCTTACGTAAAGTCTTATTTGCACGCATTTGTTTTAATTCATCAGTACTCTTTTCTTTCTCGAATTTTAATTTCGTTATCTTTGTATTTTCTTAATTTTTGTTATATTTATGTGGTTTTTTATATTTTTTTTCATTTCAATATAAGCTTCATTTTTGCGTAAAGCCTTATTCGCACGTGTTTGTTCTGATTCATCAGTACTCTTTTTTTTCTTGAGTTTCATTTTCCTTATTTTAGTATTTTCTAATTTCTCTCGATATTTATTTGGTTGCTCTTTTTTCATTTTCAATGTAAGCTTCTTTCTTATTTACATATTTGTTCTAATTTATCAGAATTTTTTTCAGTTTATTATTTAATGTTTTTTCATATTCATACGGTAGATCTTCTTTTATTTTCATATAATTTTTTTTACGTAAACATTACAAACACGTCTTAATTATAATTTATCATTACTTTTTTTTCTGCATTTTCATAATCATGTCTTCGAATTTTCTTTATATCAAGGAGATGTAAAACGGACACTACACTTGTACTTATAGATATCAACTTCCTTTTCATTTTATTGCTAAATTTCCAGAAAAGAAATGCATTAGCTTGTAGTATGTACCATGATGATTATTAAGAATTTGATATATAGATCAGTCAGATAGTCTTACAACCACCTTTTTTTATCCTGGTAGAGGAGAAAAACAACTATTTCGCGAAAAAAATTTCTTTGCTCAATGAATCGTTGCTTACAGGTTATGTTGCATTGAGAATCTTCATATAAACTGTAAACCTGTTTATGTATTAGGACTCGATTTGCATAGAAAGATCTGATGCAGAAGACCTTTTGAGTCAGAAATTTTCAGATGACTTTTGTGTAAAATTATCTGGGATTCTCCCCTTATTGATGGACTCAGCCCCTCTTATATACTTGAGGAACCGCTTTCATGGAATCAACTGTGCGCGCTCTTTTATGCTTTGGAAATTCGTTCGTCACTTTAGAGCGTGGGGATTTCTCACGTCTCAAATGCTTTTCCTACTTCGGGATAAACCGTAAATGTCAGAGCTTGGTGTTTGCGCTTGCGCTCCGGTTTTTTTAATAATATACAATTTCTGTGATCATTTAGTATTAAGTTTCTTTTACGATAATTTGTATTGACACTGGAATGCTAGTACATTTGTAAAACGGCATTTTTTATAGTTATTTAAGTAATAAATAAATACATATTTTTTGTTTATAAGATGAATTTTCTTTTTTAATAAATGTTCATTATATTCAGTGTAGATACCGAGGGATGGTTCATTAACTTCGTTTATTAATCTTTCCAGCTGTTCGCTCTTTTTAGCAAACCTTGACTAGCATCTGAGGCATTCGGCAAAAGAGGTTTTTTACTTTTGAATTTAGACAAAAATGAACATTGTGCATATTTATTATTTTCTTTAACGGGATGTCGGAGCTACAGCAATCAAGTTTTGCTTTTTTTATTTTATCAATATATTTTTAAATTCATAAATTAAACTAATATAATGACTTGTCCGCAATAAAGCTATGTTAATACAATAATTGTTATAATAAAAAATTATTTGGACTTGTTTTTTATGAGCTTGGTATAGAAATTAGATATAAAGCTCGACAAACTTAACCTTAAAATACGATACATTAGAAGTTTATATTATAACTTATTATGTATAGTATTTTGGTGGGTTTCTTGAGTTGTCCGCATTAGAGTTCAATCTTTCAAATTTTTTCTTTATAGTAAAAAAACTCGATTAAACGCATCGTTTATTCATAAGTTAGGATTGAAAATATTATTAGAAGGCGGGCAGCTTCGTCATGCTCTTAACGCCGTAAAAAAAGAATATATTTATTAATTCAAACTGCTTTTAATTATCCCTAGTTATTTATTTAATTAAATAGCTGCATAAATACATTCTTATTTATATTTAAAATACAGAAATAAAATACGGAAAATTGATTTCGTTTTAAGTTTAGAGTGAACTATATTATCCACTAATATATTATCAATACTGATATTTTAAATAATCGTCAAAGTTAGTCTGAACTACTAACATTAGATGTCAACATATGATTAATGCATACTTCTATCCAAAAGCACTTTAACGTTCATAGGCTGCACTTGACATACACGTAATAATAATAGTAATTCAAGTAACTCGTATTAGCTTTATGATACAAAAAATACGGTATCAAAATTACGAACTTGTTAATAAGTAATAAAAATAATTTAACATATTAACACATTTAATATTCATTATTGTTTAGGAATAAAAAGTTAAATGAATATTGTAATGAGCCGAGTTCATTACCAATAAATGTTACAAAAAAATTAAAGTTGAAATAATAATAATGATAATGCAGTAAAAATAATATTGATCAATTAATAAATAGACGAATGCAAGAGACAAATAGCACGACGCAAGCTAATTGAGGTCAAGCAGTGGCTGAATGAAACAGAGAAAGAAAAAAATATAAGCTGAAGGAACGGAGTTCATTATTAATGAATTTCTCAAAGAAAATATAAAAGCTAGAATAATAATAATAATGAAAAAGTAAAAATAATATTGATAGATTAATAAATAAACGAATACAGGAGACTAATAACACGATGAAAACAATTCAGGTCAAAGCGGCGGCCGAGTAAAACAGTGCAAGAAAGAAAAGTACGCTACAGGAGTCCAATTTTAATACTAATGAATTCTCCAAACGAAAATAATAAAAAAAAGTAAAAATAATCGCAATAAAATAATAAATAAACAAATGCGAGAGACAAATAGCAAACAAATTCAGTTGACCTCAATGAAGATCAAGGTTCGGTGGCCGAATGAATCAGCAAAGGAAGGAGAAGTACAAGCTGAATGGGGTGCTAAAAAAAAATGCGGGCAGGCGGCAAGCTTAGAAAAAGCAATAAGCCTGACAACGATGAACGGCTTCACAGAAAATCGTGAAGTTAACATAGGGGAGTATGAAAGAATTTCAGCGAAGCGGTAGGGGAATAAAGTGCAGGATAAAAATAGATAAAGCCGTCCCTGAAGAAAAATACAGAGTGGAGGGACATTAAATCCAATTTATGTGGAGCAATTATCCGAAGTTAGTGCAAAATTTAAAAGAAAAGCTTTGACGGAGTCCCAAAAACAGGAAGCTGAAATGATAACGGCAAAAAGTAATTACCAATAAACTTCAAGCTGACCTCTTTCTATTCAACCGAAATTATGGTTTCCAGAAAAAAACATACACTGCCGTTCGGTTGCTTTTGCCCACCCTAAAGTAAAATTAAGTCAGCAGCATAGGAGACGCAAATTAAATTAAAAGAAAGAAGAAGTTTTATTTTACGCACGAGTTCCATAGTCAATGTACCAACCAGAAGAAAAGGCTGACCTTGTGGGGAAGCGGAGATCGAAACAGGAAAAGAAAAAGTTAGAGAGTTTTTCGAATTTCTTTATTGTAAATCTCAAGAGGGGAAGCATGGCGCAGAAAAGCGTTGCTCTTATTGTTTATCCACGGATTAAAAGTCAAGCGTTTGGTAATTGTTGCAATAAAAATATAAATTAGGAAAACATTACGAAATAATAAATAACTTGGCATATGGTAGCGTAGTTCGCCCTGAAGCGAAATAGTAAAAAAAAAGGAAATTATAAATAATGTAAGGATTATGGAAAATAAAAAAAAAAGAAAAATAAATTTATATAACCCTGTAAATTGCATGGGTGTTTACTAATTTATTCAACCTATCCTTGCTGTCTCTTTTTTCAGACTTTCAATCTCGGATACTTAGCGCTCGCGCGTTAGTCAAAAGGAAGTAGATAGATGGCTGAAATTCAGTCATTCATTAATAAAAAAAAATTATTAATAATTTAGCTTATATGCTGAACGTAACAATATATGTATAATATGATATGATGTTACAGGTATTTTGGAAGGCGGTTAGTCGGGAATTTATGATATTGAGTTCTTCGATTTTACGACTTGTGAACTCCTAGTTTAAAGCTTATGAATCCTTCTGATATTGGAATATTAATGAATTTGGGAAATTCACCTCGTGCATTAAGGATTAATTTGATTGTTAAAGTTCAACTTTATTGTATTATTAAAGAAGATGCTGCAATTTATACATATAATACGTGAAATTTTAAATAAACTCAACAGTAATATTAACTTGAATTAACAATTTATTTAAATTTATTTTTATAAATAATAAATTTATTTTGAATATATTATATGAAACAAAAATAGAGAAAAGAACACTTGACACTTTTGACACGTGTTATCACATATTTTCGTACTATTCAACAATTGTATATATTTAATAATAAGCAAAGCCTTAAGAATTTAAAAGCCTGTTTCATTAACGACCATACAGTAAGTACTATATGTATAAATATATATATATAAACATATAATGTAGAAATTCTAGTAAGTCATAGGCAAAGTCAACGACGCATCCTACTCTTGCTTCGTTATAAAGGAGGTGCGGTACACCAAGCTATGATATTGACGCTTAGTGCAAAAGGTCGTAGAACCTATATATATTGTAACGAGGATAGCAAATTATACATATACCGTATGTCAGTATACTTCTGTCTCTCTCCTCGTTGTGAGTCGCACAGCCTATTGTAAGCTTTTATGCTTACATTATGTGTATAAGAGTGAGACAGAGAGAGGATATTTCATCGTCTTGCGTGGCTGACGGTTAGCAGAGGCGCGCGCAGGGTATGCCGGGTAGACTTAGGCAAGAGAGAATAACGAACGGGTCGTTTTTAACAAGGCAGAAAGGATTTAGCAGCCATATTGTGCGTTGTGCGAGCTCGTGCTTTGGAGAGTTTTCCGTTCTTTAGATAGAAGCATTTTGGCTGATGTAATTAATTCGTGTGACTCTGCTTCGAATATTGGCTTGTTGAGAGACATTGAAAAGCAGATCTTCTTGCTAATATAATCGTCGTGTCGTGTACAAGAACCAAGTGGGTTTGCCGTAATTCTGCAGAGAGATCGGAGCGTCCTTGTAACGAGAGCTACGATAGCCTTGAGCTGCACCGCATATCTTCGGTGCCGCTTTTGTTGAATCATCGATTCGTCTGGATTAGAGAGGATCGTCGGAAAATCTTCGTGTTCAACGACCGATAGAAAAATGTAAGTCTGCAGACTATCGTATTGCGTTTTATTATTGAATACGTGTATGCGATATATGTAAAAATATCGAGACCGTCGTGTGCGCCGCGTCATATAGAATAGGGTAGCTTAAATTAACTTTTGTTTCTTTTCGTGAGATTTACTAAATTTTGTATCTAATAACTATCATTATAAACTTATTTTGGTGTACTGAATTTGTTTGTCATTTTGAATAAATTAAAGTAAAATTGAAGTTATTTTGAATTGTTACATAATATTATTTCTCACTGATTAAAATCGTGATTTGTCTTTATATGTTAAACTTAATACACTTGCTTTCTTTTGATCTACGATATTTAACAGAGTCTTAAGGTACACGCCGTGGGTTTCGTCGTACCAGACGTCCGGGAGGCAGAACTTCTAAGCGAAGTTCTGCAACAGTATTAAATATTGCTTAACTGATTTCCATTGTATGAAAAAGACAGTCATAGTCGATCAGTGACGATGTACGAGGCTGATCGTCTCTAAATCGAAAATCGGTTATTTAACGGTGAGTGCGTATGTACTTGAAGTAAGTACATACGAAACCCACAAATATATTTGATTAGTTGATTTAAATATATTCCCCGTTACAATATATACCTGTATAAAGTCTGAAAAGGACGCATTGCGCAATCTAAACACCCTTTCGCTGCAAAAGACTTAGAGAGTGAGAGAGACAGAAAGCGGGTTTTCTTGTTGCGGTCGAAAGACGCAAGCATACCACAGATAGCTTAAGGCTTTCATATACTCTTAGGTATACGTAAGGATACGAAAATGCGTTTTTTTTCTTATTCATTTTATTGGTCGTATTCTTATGACCTAGTTTCGTTTAGTTGGGAAATATTCATCGTATCAATATGTATATGCATATAAAGATTTTTATCAGAGGTGTAGCAAATTTTAAAAAAAAGGCAATTTCACGTGATTTAAAAGTTTGGAGTTTATAAGCTTGATGATAATTAATTTAAGAAAAAAATAGTGAATTGTAATAAAGTTAGAATGTTATAGATTTTTTTCCGAGTAGATAAGTTAAGGGATAAAGTTGCACTCAAAAATCGTATAAAAGTTTTTACTCATTTTTTTTACCTAGAATTTAAACAATATTGTTTTTGACATTTTTGACATGGGAAACCTACCTGTAGCAAAAAAAAAGAATATACATGTGTGTGTATATATACATCATACAATAAAATGAAATAAAAAAGAAATAACAAAAATAAAAAAAATAAATAAGTTGAAGAATTAAAAATGATATTTTTATGTTGATAATGAAAATAACAACAACTTTTAATGAAATGTAGAAAAGTTGTTAATTTAAAAACATATAATTACATTACTTTTTACCTTAAATTATTCTTTGAAGATTTATTTATTATATTTTTTAAGTAATTTGATGATAAATATGAAAAATTCAAGTTAATAGATGAATAATATTAACGAACTAAAAATTTTAAGTTTAAAAAAAAACTAAAATTGACGGAAAAGAGTAATTAGTTAATATTAGGCATTATATCACCCTTTTAATCACATTTAATCAATAACAAAATAATTATTGAATGTCCTTATTTAAAGTTAAACTGTTCCAAATAAAAATTACATATTTTTGGAATCTTTATTGATTTAAGCGATCTCGAACTTTCAAAATTTAGATTTACAATTGTGAAACAACAATTTTTATGATCGGATTAACTTTTGACCTAAATGACATGGTTAATAATACAATGTTTAATTTAATAACTTTTTATTTTAGTTTTTTAAGCAAATCTTATTCTTACTCTCTCTCTCTCTCTCTCGTATCTGCTGTACGACTGACTCGTAAACATGTTCTTGCGTGTTTTGTTTTCTTTTGATACAGCATTCTCTTTTTTTCTCTCTTCTATCATCTTTGCCCGCGCGACGCTACTTATGTATATACGATCAAAATCGTGATGATATTTTTTTCGATCTTTTTTTCATTATTTAACGCATTCGCGTTACGTTATTTTATATTATTTAACGCTTTTAACTAAAACACACGCTTCGAAGACAAAACAAACGTGGCACCCGAAAACGCATGCGCAATAGGCCACTTACCCAGCACGTGTGAGGAAAATATAAACTAAAATTTAAAAAAATTCTTTTTTATTTAAAAATCTATTTTAAGCAAGTCAACCCTTAAAATTAAATTTAATAATCACTTTCTCAAAATTTGTATTTATTTAACTTTATTATTTTCGTAGACAATAGTGTAACACGTTACTGCTCGTTAATATCAAATAAAAAATATGTCATTTTCAGATCTCCTCTCAAGTTAATAAAATGGTCATTACTATTGACACGAAAAAAAAATAGATACTAAAATTACATGATTGTAGTAGACGAATTTTCTTGAAGAATAATGATCATAAAACGTACATCCATAAAAAAAAATTTCATAAATTGAAGTCACTAACAATAATAAAAATTATTGACTAGAATTTTATTAAATAATTCCAGAGCAAATTTTTTGATCTATTAAAGAAAAAATCTTTTGTTGCTAAGAATTTATTTTTTTCTTAAGTTTTTTTTTCATTTTCTTAAGTTGGTTTAAAAATAATTATATATATATATATATATATATATATATATATATATATATATGGGTAATTCTTTCATACTTTTAAAAATCATGTTACTGCGTCATTTCTCCTAAATATGAGATAGCACATCTTGTTAGCAAATGTTCACTGATTTATTGAGTTATTAGAAACTAATTTTGTTATATTTTTAATGATAATTAGACGTGTCATTTTATGGCGGATGGGGAAAAGGGTTTTTTTTTGAAATTTAAATGTTACCAGGCCATGTAAAATGATAAATTACCGCTATAAAAAAAATGACTACTGCTTTTTTATTTGAAATTCACACCAAAGCTTTATCTATACACATACTTTTGAAAAATCAAGAGCATGGGTGTGTGCCTGTTAACAAAAGTACTTTCTGAAAGGTTATTAAAATGTTACCAAAAATTTATATATTTTACTTTTTTCTGGAAAATACGATGCTGTAAAAAAGACTATTCAGCGGTGACATTTTAAACTACATCAAAAGGTAATATTTAGAATCACAAAGAGAAATTTTTTTATTAGGAACGTGTGCCTAGTGTAGATAAAGTTCTTTGTTCGTTTGAAATTATACTTAAAAAACGTGACTCACTTTTGAAAATAGGTTTTTATCCACTAATATGAAAACCTAAGCTTTGATTCATCTTTTCTCTGTTGTGAACTTTGTAATTTACTATTTTATAATACTCAATGTAATCTTTAAGTTGCTTTTGAAGTATTATTTCGAGTATTCTGGAAATCATTGAATTTTTCCCGGCTATTAAATTTTCCAAATTTACATCGATTACCTAGTTTCTATCAATGTTTTAATTCTAAAGAGTTTAAACTTTAAAAAGCTCAGTTTTAGTATGTATTTAATAGCTTACACCTAGAACGTTGAGTTGAATCATCACTGAAATTTCTAGATTTTAAATTTAAAATTTTTAGATTTAATGTTTATTAAATAAACTAAAATATTTGGTTAAAAGGAATATAAGTATTTTTATTCGAAAACATAAACTACACAAATCTATGTCAAATTTCATACCCTAAGATTGACAATTTTAGCAAAAATAAATTGATATTCCACTCACTTATGATTTGTAATCAGGAATCCCAAAAGCCATTGGGTAACTAATATCACTCAATTTTGATACCCGAATCGCCAAAAATGAATTTTCCAAAAAAATTGCCATTTCTGGCATATTTTATTTATTACAAAAAATTTTGTAATTATTAATGTAAATTGCGTATTTAAATATTTTCTGTAACATATTAAACATGTAAAAATGAAAAAGCTCAATGGAAAATGATCTATTATAGCCCAAAATACTTAAAAAACTGATCTGAGATAGGTAAAATATTATACCTGGGTGTGATAATAATGAATATATTTAAATGTCTTATATTAAAAAAAGCTATCTTCAAAAGTGAGTAATGCGATTTTTTCTTTTATTATCATTTTAATATATCAACATTTAAAAAAAATAAATTTGATACATGTGTCTTCAATTTTTTTTAATTTATTGAAAGTAAATTTTAACACTATGAAAAATTTACTCGAAAATCTGTCTTTTGATGTTTGTTAAAAAGACTACCCTTAAAAGTGAGTAACACGATTTTTTTCTTTCATTATAATACGTCAACATTCAGAGAAAATTAGTTTCACACGTGTGCCTGTATTTTTTTTTTTTTAATTTGTTGCAGGTGAAATTTTAACATTATGAAAGATTTACCCATATATATATCACCCATTCTCTGTCAAATCGAAGGACGAAAAATTTTTTTTTCGCTAAAAATTGGTAAAATGGTTCTTTTCCATATTATGAACCACTCAGAATTTTTTTAGATTCCTTTAGTACTTATTTTCAGAGCTACAAAGCTTCAAAGTTGGGCAAAAACCATATTTTTGACATTTTTGACTAATTTTAAGCTTAAATTACTCAGTTGGGTTGCGTTTTAGGAATTTATTATTGAAAAACTTTTTTCTTCAAAATATTCTAAATTTTGAGAAAAAATTAATTTAAAAGTGATAATGTAGCCATTCGCTGAGCCAAAGTCATTTAAAGCATTGAAATACCACTTTTCAAGATTTCGAACCATGACCCCATGTCCAAGAAAATCATCGAAGTAGGTAATATATGTATAAATATAGCCTATAAATTTCATAGTGGTGCCATACGGCGATCCCTTTTAAAATATTTAAATGTTATTAAAAATAATGAAAAATGTGATTTTTAGCTACATTTACTCATTTTAATGTTGTACTCATCGGTTGCAGATGTCCCTTCGCAAGCATTCATAGAAATAGTTGTATACTTCACAAATATTAAAATGTATTAAAAAATATCTTCTGAAAGATTTAGAGTGAACCAAACCTTGAGATTTTTTTAATAAATCATGTGCCACCGTAGCACATGAAAAATATACTAAAATACTGAATTTAAAAAAATTTTTGTTCATTTCATAGTACAAGGTTATATAATACTGCTAATATTTCCAATAACGATAACCAATTTCCATAGAATTATTATGTTTATTACTAATATAAAAATAATCAAATACATTTAAAACATATAACAAGAATCAGAATCAATCATTTTCTAAAACTGGACTTGATAATAACAACAGTAGATACTTTAATCTTAACAAAACTGATTAAATGAAATCCAATCGAAGATGGCAATGTGAAATGTAAATTATTTTCTTGTTCTGTAAACTTCATTAAAGTAAACATAATTTATTAATTTTTATATATGTTTTTACAGTTTTATATATTAGTATTAAATTTTTAAATATACGGTACATGGAGAATTTAATAATCTATATTTTAATGATAACATGCATATTTTTTAAGTATATTCAAAACCTTTCGAGCGAGCATTCTTTTTATATCAGTGCAGGTGAAGAATATTATAATATGGATGCGAATAATAGGTAAATGTCAATATTATATAGATTAAGTATATAACACACACTGACTTGAATTTCGTTTAATCAGTTCCGTTAAGATTAAAGTATCTAATGATGTTATTATTAAGTTCAGTTTTAGAAAATGATTGATTCTGATTCTTGTTATATGTTTTAAATGTATTTGATTATTTTTCTATTAGTAATAAACATTATAATTCTATGAAAATTGGTTATCGTAATTTAAATTTTCTGAAAATTTTTGATCCGTAGCACCTACAATGTTATCCATGCGTAATGTTATTCAAAATCATCTAAAGAATCTATATAAAAATTTTCAGCTCGAAATATTAAAAACTGTGGGACTAGTTCCATTTTAACGACTGCTCGATTCAGTGATAAGTGAGGAAGCGTTAAAATGGAACTAGTCCCACAGTTTTTAATATTTCGAGCTGAAAATTTTTTTATAAATTCTTTAGATGATTTTGAATAACATTACGCATGGATAACATTGTAGGTGCTACCGTTCAAAAGTTAAAACTAAAAGACCTCATTTTTTTTGTGTTTTACTTGTGTCTCCCCTTAAATTGAATAATAATTAACAATATTTTCATGAATTCACCCAAAAAGTTCTAACATATAAGTAGAAGTGCATTTTTAGTTTTGCCACGGTGGTCCTCGATTAATTTTAACCGTGAAGTCTTTGCACCTTGGATTTTCCTTTTGAATATGATTCTAGACATATTTAGGATCAAATTCCAACAAAAACCAAAATCGAAGAATGGGCACTTTTTTATTTATTTAAATTTTAATTTTTATACATAGTTTTTTATGAAAAAAAATTTTCTTATTGATAATTTATGAAATCAATTTCTATGGTTTGTTTAAATAATATTTCGAATTACTTACATATTTTAAGCGAAAATAAATTGTAAATATATTTAGAAAAATCTTAAGTTACGTAACAATGTAAGCAAAAGGTTGAAATTATTTTTCTCCGACATATTATCGTAATGAAAACTATTGCAAGATATAAGTACAACAAATACTTATTCATGAATCAAATAGCACATGAATACACACCTTTAATTTTATGATTAAAATATATATATACATATATACACACAAAAATAACATATACACAGTTTTTACTTAAGTTACATGCAGTGAATTATATTCACAGACTGCTCTTAATAATTTATCTGCATAATTAGAATTATTTTGCGATACTTTGTATTTAGCCCACGTCGCAGAAAAATCATGATGGATCGCTTCCATAGCCTGTTTAATGTAAAAACCTAGGCCTTGATTATGTTCAATACAAAAGTCTTTCACATGGAAAAAAACTGCATGTACTTTTGGTGTTACTGAAATACCTAAATATAGATAAGCATCTTTAAACGCATCGATAAATTCAATAAATTCTGGATTTAAAGAAACAGTAAAGCAAGAGTTGATAACCGCGTTAAACTTTTCAAAAACCTCAATATATTTTAAACAATTCAAGTTACCATTGGATCGCAAGAAATCGATATTATTTAGTAATATTTTGCAACTGTTTCCTTTAAAAGAAGGAGTTCCGTAAGTTATTTCACGTTGAACACTACAGTATTCTGCCCAATCATTGCCTTCCTTTTTAAGTTCTTTTAAAATATTTAAATACACTGTACAGATTTTTTTTTAAAATGGACATACTACTTTTGGAAGACACTCATTTTGTTCATCATAAGTTGTAAATAGCTTAGTTATTTTAAGTTTTAAAGCCGGGGTCACGTTAACCATCAATTCACTTTTATTAAAACAAAGCAAACAGATGAAATAACGATTTTCCTTATGAGTACGCGCGTGGTTTTTAATAATATTTGGCGGCATGGTGTTTAATTCACTACTACAAAACGACTGACTTCATTCATAAAAATTAATAACATTGGAATTTTCAAAAATTCAACAAAACGTTCCTGAATAGAAGCGATGATTATGCTTTGTTTACAAACAATTTTCATCTCAACTGGAGCTACGTTACTTTATATATTTTCTTTTCGTATCGTGTTCTTATATAATATTAATACACTATATTTTCTAATTACAATCATTTTAAAAACGCATCATTCGTTATAGTTTTTATCACTATCATGTTTTATAAAAAAGATCTTAATTTTAACGTTACGCTTACATTGTTACATAATTAAAAATTTTTTAAAATATATAATTTTCGCTTAAAATATGTAAATAATTCATAATTTTATTCGAAAACGCCATTCTAGAAATTAATTTCATAAATTATCAATAAAAAAATAATAGAAAAAAAAAATTTTTTTAAATCGAATAAATAAAAAAGTGCTCATTCTCCGATTTCGATTTTTGTTGGAATTTGATCCTAAATATGTTTAGTAATTGATTTATAAGCGTTTTATCAAATGTTAGTCTAGTGGTAGAAAAACTTTACCAATTTCAATCGATTTGAATCGCTGTCACGATTAAATATACTTGAATTTTGAAAGAAACATAGAAATATAATTGTAATAATCTTACTATAATAAGATTATTACAATTATATTATCAAAAATGATTTAGCTAAGTAGATACAGGCAGACAGTAAATAAATACTGTGACGACCTTGGGGATCAGGAGGTCTCACGAAAGTTAAATTAATGGAAATTAGGTAGTTTGAATAAATTAATAAAAAGCTTTATTTAAATAATCACACTATAGATGCACGCACGCTCAAAATGGACGCCAGCCGCGTATAACTTACGCGACGCCGCTTGTAGTAATCACGTTATTATTAGCACAGCGAAAAGCAGAGACTACAAGATTAAATTCAGTACAAAAAAATATATATATATATATATATACTAAAAAGGATACGCCCAATAAAATAATAAATCAAAAAGAAAAGCACAAAGGGAATTTTTAACTAGTGAAATTGAATCATTTGGTTATTAAATTTCAATTTAACTTTTTCAAAATGATATTTTAAACCCTATACTTTAAATAAAATCGTAAAATTAATAACTATTTATATGATTAAATTTCACGATGATTACAGGATAATTACATAATTGTAAAAAAAATATTGTTACCTATTTTTCATCTATTATAAATCTTAAATTTATATGTTATATTATATTATACATCGTTATATACAAAACTTAAAATTAGCTATTACCAAGTTCACTACAAGCTTAAATTCAGCTAAATTAAGCTAATTTTCAGCTATTTTAAAGCTCAAATTCAGCTTAATTTAGTTATTTCCTAGCCAATTACAAGCTTAAATCCAGCTAAATTTAACGCTGTAATGTAGGTCCAAAAATGAGGGGTGATAAATATAAATTTTAGCTAACTTTTAGCTAAATTTCAGCTAATTTCCATCTAAATTTTGCATAAATTATGCTAATTTTAATATTGAATTTTCCTAACTTTTGATTTAATGTATCTAAATTTTATGTAATTTTATCTGACTTCATCTAACTTTTAGCTAATTTTTAGCTAACTTTCAGCTGAATTTCAGTTAGATTCTAGCTAAATTCAATTAGATTCTAGCTAACTAAGGACAAATCGAATTCTTTTACACAGCGGCAGCGGCGAAATCTTTTTATGATGTAGAGAGATCTAGCTAGCTTTTAGCTAAATTACAGCTAGATAAATCTATATTTTAGCTAACTCTTAGCTGATTTTTAGATAAATTTTAGGTAACTTATAGGTAACTTTTTGCTGACTTTTAGCTTGCTTTCAGCTAAATTATAGCTAAATTCATCTAAATTTTAGCTAACTTTTAGCTGATTTTAGCTAAATTTTAGCTGAATTATAGCTATATGAAGGTTAAAAAATGAAGAGCCAAAAATGAGGAGCAAATTTCAGGCGGCAACAGCGGCGATATATTTTTAATAATATATATATATATATATATATATATATATATATATATATATATATATATATATATATAATGTAATTTTATAATATGTAATATAATATATATATATATAATTTTAATAATGTATATGTATGAGACATTTATGGGTTTTAAATATAAAAATAATATAAGTATGAGTTCTTATGTTTATTTTAAAATTGACAATGAAAATTCAAACGTTTGAAACATGAAAATGTTAATATTCAATTTTAACAGTATAAATTCTTGAAATATGTTATGTGTGTATGTGTGTATTTTTATATCTTCAGTAAAATTGTTGATGTTGAAATGATAATTTTTTATAATTATAAGAAGCTTATAGCTCACAAGCTTTGATGTTGCGCGCGGGTAGAGGCACGCGCGTGTATATTTATATAAAATTGCGTACATGTGTGTATTTTATATAAAATTGCATGCGAATGTATAATAGAAATTTTTTTATTCTAAATATTGTATATTTATGTGTGTATTTAATTTTATTTGGCGATTGATGCTCTTTGGTTCGTCTTAATAAATTCTCACTTTGCCTTTTTAAAGGTTATTGATCTATGGTCATTAACCTCTAACGGTGATAACGTAGGGATTTGTATTAACGATCCACGGTACCTCAAAAACCACTCTGATTTTAATACGTTAATATAAAATAGACAAAAAATTAAGAAATACAAAAAATTTCAAAAAAACGCGAAAAAAATTTTTTTTTAGAAAAATTATAATAAGTTTTTATGTATTTTTTTACGTAATCATAGGCTGATTTTGATAATGAGACCCAAAAGATTTTAGACTATTGATCATAGCTCGTTGGAATGTTCTTCATTGATTCTTCAATCAAAAGTTACAGTGCAGAAAGATGTATCTCAATTTTCAACTTTTAGGTTTTAAAAGGAATAATATGGAATATTTCATTTATAAGTACCTTGTTAAAGAATTAATTATAATTTACCGTTATTGTAAATTAATTATTCTTTAGTGTATGTTAAAAAAACTCAGTTTATTACTATATTTTTCCCGAATATTTTAAGAATTTCCTTCAACATATTTTTAGTCGAAGACCTTGGTAACAAGATTATTAGTCCGGAAGCCCAGTATGCTTTTTAAAAAATGATAGATATTAAGCGAATTTTTCGTGTGTGGCTAAGTTATACGAAGGCGCCCAAATTGTTTATTTATGAAAATGTGGAACGGTAGCTTTAGCTCGCAGCAGTCGTTAAACATGTCAAATTGGTAAGTGCTAAAATCGACAACCATCAACTTGTTTTTTAGTTGAATTTCAAGATAAATTGGTGAAAAGTACAAAAGAATGCTTGTCCTATAAATTCAATGGTATCTGCGACGAGTTTCCCACCTCCAACATGTCATAGTTGATTGGACATGGGTATTGATAAGCATCAAGCTGATTTTTATATCATTGTTTAATGAAATTATATTAAATTTAAAGGTAAACTTGTCCTGCAACTCGTGTGGGAGGTTTTCCCAGTCCGCCATTCTAAAAGTGTTATGTAGACGTCTACCCTGGAACGATAAGCATCAAGCTAATAAACATTTTTTTCTTTTGAAATTAAGTATACATCACAGTGTAATTGATGTCCTACCAAATATGTAGAATAATATGATGAAAGTCACGTAATATGTTGTAAAAAATGCTGCTGTATTCACGTTTATATAAAATAGTTTATATATATATTAATAAATAAATATATATATATATATATATATATATATATATATATATATATATGGGACGTTTCACGTCAACTAACCTAACAAGAAAATAGAATTCGTCGAAAATCTGTGAAAATGTTCTATTTGATACCCAAAATATACAAAAAAAAATTTTAGAGGTCCAGGTCAAAGGGGTCAGGATTTAAACGTGATGGAATTTTTAGAATTTTCCAAATTTTTTGCTAAATAAATATTTTAATGAATTTTTTCCTCAAAAACTATCAATTTTCCGTTAAAACTTAATAGAATACTTTTTCTTGGAAATTAGATGTAGAATTCACCTGAATTTTTGCAAATTATAATATACTGATTTTTACGCTTACTTGATCGATTTAAACATACTATTTAGTATATCTAAAAATCGAGCAGGTTAAATTGGCTTTTTAAAGTCTTATTTTTTTTGTTTTTTTTATGAGGAAAAAATATACGAAGCCTCCAGTTGGGCAGCCTTCTCAAAGTTACTTAATTGTGCAAAAATGTCTGAAAAAATCGTTATTTTGGATCAATGATGAGATTCGTGATTTTTTTTCTGAAAAAGTATTGATTTTTGGGACAAATGTATGAAAATGTTTTTTATTGGAAATCATGTGTAGAATATGAAGATATTTATACAAATTGTAATTTAAGACATTATGAACAATATATACTAAAAATTTAACAAAAAATAAATTTTAAAATTTCAAAATTTCATTTATAATTTGTGGATATTAAAACATAAAATAATTGAAAAAATAGTAAGTTTTTTAAGTAACAAAGTTATCTTTATTTTTTATAGTATTGAAATTCCCGCTAAAAGTAAGTAAACATCTGCCGAAAAAGTAGAATAGTTTTAGAACATTTTTTAAATTTTCAAAAAAATTTTTATTTTTCTTATATTTTACGTAAACTACTCGATAGATTTGCCCTAAAATTCGAATACAAGTTAGATTCTACTGTCTTTATGAAACAAGTTTTTAAAAAATAATTTTCTCAGCGTAACTCTTTCATTACTTATTCTGATATCTGGTTTGACGTTCTCACTAACTCTTTTATTACTTCATCATTTCCGCTCTGTCCTTCTATCTTACATTGATCCTCATTTTCACCCTCTTACATTCACTCTCACTTTTTTCCTTCTTAATTTTTCTTGAATAGAAATTATGTTTTTTACATTGAAATCATATTTTAAAAAATAAAATCAAATCACTCCAACTCAATGAGCTCTATGAGAAAGCGTTGCGCCAAAGCACTTGGCAGCGTTTCTTTGATTCTTTTATTTTTATTATGGTTCCTTCCCTGAAAACATTTTATTTACTAAAATTTTTCTTTTCTGTATGGTGTGAAGTATACATATTAACAATTTATTACATATTTTTGTACTATTATCTATGTGCATATTTATATTATGGTTAAATAATAATAAAAATTGATTTCAAAGGTTCGCTTGAGAATGTTCCCTTTGATTTTAATTTTGCTTCCTCATAGAGAAAGCGTTGAATCGATAAAAAAAATTATTTTCTATTTTTTCATGAATTTGTACATATTTGGACTCAGGGAATCAAAAAAGGTGGTTTCCAGAAAATGTTTGTGTGTGTGTGTGCGTGTGTACGTGTGTGCGCGTGCGCGCGCGCGCGCGTGTGTGTGTGTGTGTGTGTGTGTGTGTGTGTGTGAATTCAGTACGCCAATTAGATCTCGAAAACTACTCAATGGATTTGCTTCAAATTTTGCATACAATTAATTTTTTTGTCTAACTTGGCGGGAACGGGCTTTTGTAACGTTTGGCTTTTCTGGTGAGCTGCAGGTGCATCAGACTTTATGAGGATGATCTGCGACGGTGAATAAAAGCCAAAGTTCAAACTTATAAACTAATTGAATTAATTAAAGTAAATAAAAAAATAAGCAATTATAATAATAAAAGAAAAGATGTGAATGTAATTAAGAATTTAACTCTATATGGAAGGAAATAATTTATCATTTATATTAATCATGAAATTCAAATGCTTAAATAAGAATAAATAAACTTAATACTAGGGGTATAAACGATGGGTCGGATTTAGAGGAAAGGTTTTGCAGAACTAGGTAAATAAGTATGTTTCAAGACTGATTCAAATTAAATTCATCTTTTGTTGATTTATTCAATAATAAATTAAAGAGTTTTCTTTACAACGACGATATATAAAAAAATTAAAATGCAAACATAAAAAAAATATTCTTTAATCTTAATTTAACGAACTAAATAATCTCTTTCTGACTGGCAGTACTATGAATAAGAAAATAAATCGTAGTTCCTTTTTCCACCGGTAGATGGCGTGGCGATCTAATAACCGTCTGTGAAAATAAAGAAAACAAAGAAAGAGCAGGAGATTAATATCTATGACGCAATTATAAATAATAATTAACTTCGGTAGGTGAACGCGAGATCTACTTTACCGACGGCAGTTAAGGCCGCGATACGGTAGGTAAGACAGGTGACCAGGTCGGTACAGGAATAAAGAAGGCGGTTAGGACAGGTGATCCTTTTTACTCACGAGAGAAACTCTACTCGAGAGAGGGCGGTGATACTGGTCCGTGAACCTCACAATGACCAGGGTGGAAGTAGGTGGAGAGGAATCTGCGTAGTGGAATCCCCCTACTACTCAGATAGGATGGTGACGGAGACTTTTGCTATGCAAAGCATAACTTCTCTACATAGCGAGAGGTGAGAGGAGTCTATGTAGTGGAATCCCCCTACTACTCAGATTGAAAGGAAAGGAATACAGGTACGGAGTACTCTTACTGTGTGAAGCATAACTTCTCTCCACAGCGAGAGCGGAGAAAGGACTGGCTGAGCTGGCCGCCGTTCGGGTATATATGCTCTGGAGCTCGCTATTCCCGTTGCGGAAGTAGCGCCTCGTAACGGCTGAGCGCGGCGAGAGAGTTCGCCTTCTCGCGGTCAAGCGTAAGTACTAATCCTTAAACGCGATGTTTGAATTTACATCGACGCACTATGGGAATTGATTTTCTTAGCGTACTTTTTTTTAGTCATTATAAGAATTTTTAAAAAATTTCGATTTTTAATTTTTTTTGTATTTTACGTAAACTACTCGAAGAATTTGCTTGAAAATTTGTATGGAACTTTTTTTTGATTCCCAAATGAAGAAAAACTTTTAAAAATTGATTTCCTTATCGCACTTTTAATTTTAGAGCATTTAAAAAAATTTTTTTTATTTTTTTTTATTTTTTTTCTATTTTACGAAACCGATTCGATAAATTTGCTTCAAAATTTGTATGCAAGTTATTCGCTACTGTCTGAAGAAAATAAGCTTTTAATAACTAATTTTCTTACAATTTTAGAGAATTTTAAAGATTTTTAAAAAAATTTCGATTTTTCTTTTTTTATTTTTTTTTATTTTACGTAAAGTACTCCATAGATCTGTTCTAAAATTTACAGGGAAATTATTTGCGACTGCCAAAAGAAGGGAAATTTCAAAAATTGATTTTCTTAGTGTAGTTTTAATTTTAGAGCATTTTAAAAAAGAAATTTCGAAAAGAAAATGGTATTAATTTAGCCAACGAAATCTCGAAAACTACTCGATAGATTTGCTTCAAATTTTGCATACTATTCATTAATTTGTGTAAGTAGGCGGGAAGCTATTGAAAATCGGTTTTTGTAGCGTAGTTTTTTTATAGAGCCATTTTAAGAATTTTTAAAAAATTTCAGATTTTTATTTTTTTTTTGTATTTTTCGAAAATTATTCAATAGATTTGCTCCATAATTTGTATGGAAGTTATCCGCTATTGTCCAAAGAAAATATGCTATGAAAAACTTATTCTCTCAGTGCAGTTTTCATTTTGATTTCTGATTCAACGCTTTCACTATCTCTTTTCTTACGTTCTTACTCTCTCTCTGTCTTTCTATCTTATATTGATCCTCATTTTTATCCTATTTTTATTCATCCCTGACTTTCTCTTCCTATTTCCTAATCAATCTTTCACTCTCACTAATTTTTCTTATATAAAAATTGTTTTTTACATTGAAATCACATTTAAAAAAATTAAGTCGAATTACTCTTACTCAATGAGCTCTATGAGAAAGCATTGCGCCAAAGCACTCGGCAGCGTTTTTTTGTTCTTCTTACACCGAAAAAAATCCGTAACACCAGTGGTTCCATACCTCCTAGAACCATTATTATTCGCGAGGTTGAAACTACAGTGGTCCAAAATATGCGACACACATTATTAGATAGGTATAGTAACAGAGCAGTTCATTGTTAATACAGCAATATTTCGAGCGCTGAACGTTAGTTGGTGGGGGTAAATCAAATACGATCCGTCAATATACACGAATGCGCGCGATTCCAGACTCGAATGGTATAGCGTCGATAAGGCTTTAATAAAACATCAGGAAGTATGTGTGTCATTTTTTTGTTTTTATCTTTGAAAGACTGGACTAATTTCGGTTATTGCTTGTAATTTATTCTTTCCTTTACATGTCTCTAACTTCATTTAATCATCACTACTATATTTGTTTATTATTTTAACTCCTACCTTCCCATCCTATCCTATAGTATGTAAGTTGCGGATGTTCCCGACTTTTTTATTAGAATTCATTTTTGGCTGCTTATTTTGTTTATTATTAACCTAGTTTATATATATATATATATATATATATATATATATATATATATATATATATATATATATATATATATACTAGGGGTACCCCCTGCTCGCACTGCTCGCCAACCCCCAGTTGTGCTATAAATATAATTATATATTAAACATTTAAATCATTTTTTTTTGTTTCGTTGATAATTTAGTATATTATTTGATATATCGTAATGACTTTGAGTTTTATAAGATTTATAGGATTATTTTGTTATAATTCCTTTTTTATATCTTTTTTCTCATTTTAAACATTTTATGAGATATATCAAAAATTCATACTAAAATTTATAAATTTATTATGATATTGTAAATGAAATTATTACATGATCATTATATCATATTTTATTTAAAATTTAGTTATTTATATAACAAATAAATAAATAAAATAATTTTAAATTATTTTATACTTACTTATATTACATTTACCTGTATAAAAGTTATGAATATGTTTTTTTTATTTATTGTTGTTAGTAGTTAAATTATTTATTTATTAAAATTTCGATTTATAAATTTTGAATAATCATAACTTTTAAATATTTTAGTTAATTTTTAAATATTTTATTTTTGTTTTTATTTTTAATAATATTGATAATGTTTAAAAATTTTTTTAAAATTTATTATTATATATTGAAATATTTATGATTTATTTTAATTTTTTATATTTTATTAATAATGTTAGCTGATCTTAATAAATATTTAGAATAAATTTCATGACTTTGATTAAAGTAATATTCTGCTATTGGTTCGCGTATATTTATTTTATATTTTATAATTTCATTTGCATAATATTTATAATACTCTGGTACTCCATTCCAATTTTTAAATTCAAATTGTTCATTATTTTCCTCTATATATGAATTAATAATGTTATTTAATTCAGAAATTATTGTATTGTTTATTGAACTATTATTATCTAGACTTTCTAAATAATATTCATATTCTTCTTAAAAATTTGAATGTTCTTCAATTTGATCATTTAAATTTTCCATCAAAATGGATTTCATTCAATCATTTGTTGATCATTAACATTGTCAATTTCAACATTATTAATTGGATTCCATTCCATTTTTTTTTTATTTATATATTATTAAAAATTTTTAATGTTTATAATTAATATAAATATAACCTGAAAAAAAATTAAGTTTGATTAATAAAATAATTTATAAAAAATTTATTTAAATAACATTAAATTTTTGTTAAATTATAATAAAATTATTTTTTTAATATTTCTTTCCAAACTATGTTAGGTACAATATCTCTGTTTTTCGATTCATTTTGAATATATATTTTATTTACATTTTTACAACGTGAAAGAGTTATTTGTGCTTCTATGTTATATTTGAATAATTTAGTTATTTTTAATCGCGTTTCATTACATAATCCATTTTTTATACTTAAATTTCGAATTAACATAATTATGGTATTTACTTTTAATTTCAGTTCCTGTGGAGGTAATCCTTCTCTTATGTTATTTAACATTTCTATTGAATAATTCAAATGAATATTATCATCCGTTTGATCTACACCTTTGTAAAACAAATATAAATAGTTATTAATCTTGAAAGTTTTATAAATTTAAACATAAATATTAATATCAATTAATTTTAAAAGTTGTATAAATCAATACTATTAAAGGTTTATAATGTAAGATGGTGTGGAAATCTGAATCCCCAACACTATATGCTTATTTTTATTTTAATACAATAAAATATTTATAATATGAACAAATTATTAAAAATCATTATGTTTTCAACAAATGAATTAATTATAGTGTTGAGGAATTGTAATAGAATTAATTTAAATTTATATTTATTAATTTCAGATAAACTATGTAAAAAATGGTAATAAGATATCTGATGAGGCACATGTTTTTCATTTTAAATATTATAAATTGTAATTTTATTGAACTACTTTCGAGTTTTCAACAAAAAAAAATAAAATTTTTATATTTTTATGTAATATTATACATAAATAGAATATAATAAAAAAATATAAAACTATATTATCCAGTATTTGATGGTTCTAAAAGGTTGTGGGGGGGATTGTGGGAGGCAAGAGGGGGGGGGTTAGTGGGGGTCTATGGGGGGATGTGGGGGGACGTGGGGGGGGGTAATGATCGATAACATAAAATAACGTAAATTTACGTTATTTAATTAATAAAAATCATGTGGGGGGCTGTGGGGGGCGTGGGGGGATGTGGGGGGCACCGACTGAATTTTGGTTCATATAACTATATAATATAGGGAGATATATATATATACATATATACATATATATATCTATGGGTCGAAGAAGTTTCTAAATTTTAAGTGCAACATTTATCTATATGTCGCACTTAAACTTCAGAAACTTCTTTCTACCTCACTAGAGTTTCATTTTCTTATTTTTAGAAATATTGTTTTTTTTTGTTAAGCATTTGAAATCTAAGTAGGCTTATATCTACTTCACAGAGTAACTAATAGAAACTTTTACATTATATTATACACTATATTATAACTATATTTTCAATTTACATTCTTTAATAAATTCGTACATGTATTTTCACACTATTGAGTGAGGTTTAGCAAGCAGTATTTCTGCACACATTGGCAGTTGCATATTTATATTAAATAGTTTATCTAAGAATGTGATTCTTAAATTATCATAGAGGGTACTGCCACAGCACGTGATTAATATTTTGCGCTTCTAGACCACATAGACAGGTAGGATTATTTACAACATTTATACGGACAAGGGATTATGTTATAGAGTAGTGGTTAGATCGAGCTCGATTGATAGATACAATAAATTCTCTAGAGTACTTTTTATTATAAAACTATGGTTTACGCTTGACGTTGTAGTATTTTTTTTTTTTTTTTTTTTTTTTTTTTTTTGAGAAAAAGATTAATATATAAAGGATATTGTCCTCTATATGATTAACCTTTTTATATGGTGAAGTCGAGGGAGTCCCCCGCCCGGCATCTGTTTAACACATTACATCAGGCTAGGACTGTCAGACCCACCATACCGAAAACTTTGACTACCGATGGATGGTCAGCCACTTTTGTAACCAACAATCAACCGATACCCAATGAGGTCGGATTTTTTAAAGAGTCGCGATATAAATGGCACATACACTTATTTTCTTTCGAAAAAAAAGTTAGAGGTACCTGGCCAGGATTCGAACCCATGCCCTCCGCGTTGAAGGCAAGAGTTCTATCCATTACGCCACCGCGCTCTTGACGCCACCGCGCTCTTGACGTTGTAGTATGGTTCGATATATTTTTTCCTTGCTATTACCTTAAAATTTAACTATTTTGTTTGTCTCGAAAAAAGAATTTTTGCTTAAGAGGCGGCCGTATCATTCTGTCCTTGTCTAATCTAAATTTTCGTTATTATAAATGAATAAAACATTTTCATAAAAAAGTAAGACAACCGCCCAATAGAGCAAAAGACAAGCAAACGATTCTTTGCTATGAAAAAATATGAAATTTTGATAATTTTTCGAGTGAAGTCTGAAACAAAAAAGCAGTCAAATCAACTCAATCAAGTTCGATTGTTTTTCCGTTTCAGACTTCACTCGAAAAATAATCAAAATTTCATATTTTTTCATAGAAAAGAATCGTTTGCTTGTCTTTTGCTCTATTGGGCGGTTGTCTCACTTTTCTATGAAAATATTTTATTTATTTATAATAACGAAAATTTAGATTAGACAAGGACAGAATGATACGGCCTCCTCTTAAGTAATCATAGAAGTTGGTGTAGCGTATATTATAACAATCTATAAGTTTTCTATTAGTCTCGTTCTTAACTAGCCAGTCGATGTTTTAATTTTATATGATTCCCAAGTGAGCAGGAATCCAATAGAATTCTAGATGTGAGTTCAAACTGTCATTCTTGAAGAAATTATATTTTCTTTCTAATTTCAGATATGTACCCACACAGCATGAAAGGTTGCTGCAAGGTTTCAGTAATTATAATTTCATTACTGAAACCTTGCAGCAACCTTTCATGCTGTATATGTAGTAATTAGTAATGATATTTTTTTATACTTAGGAGAATGGAAAGGACACTTTGGAAATCAGAAAAAATAAAAACGTTGCGATCCGTATTACGTATAGCAATGTCCATAGCTTTGTTGATTGCTCTTGCTTCAGCTGTAAAGCTAAAAGCTTTGTTAACAATACTTATGGTAGTTTCCATATATAGTTTAAAAACCGTACAAGCTGCTTCAACCAATCTGCTATCAGAAAATTAACACACACACACATATATATATATATATATATATATATATATATATATCTCTATATTATATAGTTGAAAGGAAAATTTTTACGACCAAGCTCCTCCCTTTCTCCTCTTTTTCTCATCCTCTTACCTAATTTTGATCCCCCTTTTTTTTCCCTTATTTTTTACGTTATTTGACGTTATTTGTTACTCTTCATTTTCTTTTCGTTTCCCCTTCCTTCCCTCTTCTTTTTCTCTTCTTTTGAGTTTCCTCATGCCTTCATTTTCTCTTCCCTTTCTCTTCCTCAAAAAATCCATCACTTTTTTCCGTTATTTTTACGTTATTTTAGGTCATTTTTACTCCTCCTCAGGTAGATCCTCAAATTTTACCTTTTTTTTTGTGTTTTTTTACGTTATTTTACGTTTTTGTTGCTCTTCCTTAGCTGCTCCTTAGCTCATTTTTTTGATCCTCAATTTCATTTAAATCCCATCATTTAAAAAGCTTTTTGCTAATTTTTATTGTTTGCAATCATTGCTTTTACTTTAAATATATAGAACAAACATATTAAGTTAATAATTTTTATAATAAATTTTAAAAAATTTTATACTGCTATTGTTTAAAAGAATAAATTACATGAAACATGGTAAA
This sequence comes from Anastatus disparis, assembly GCA_017163975.1. Lineage (NCBI taxonomy): Eukaryota > Metazoa > Arthropoda > Insecta > Hymenoptera > Eupelmidae > Anastatus > Anastatus disparis. Next base: position 1,313,088 of record JAFFSR010000387.1, on the reverse strand, counting down.
ATGGAAATTTCGCAAGACTTCTGTGCGTAAGCGCGTTAACTTCCACTATTAAGTAAAACTGTAAAACATATTAATTCAAAAATTATTCTGTTATAGTAACTTTCTTTGATTGAATTTATTATTAATAATCAAATCATAAAAAGTATTCTTTTTAATACTTTTATTTTTGAAATTTTTAAATCTCCCTCCTTGACGCTGCCACTATCGGCATCGCTGGCCGCGAGAGAAACACTAACAATCGTTGAAGAACGGCCGTAATACATTGAAGGAGAATCTATGTTCGTGTGAGCGGTCTGTGTAAACATAAGATCCGCAGCTGATAGTACTCAACCTCAATTTTTATTTTATAGTATATAATTTTTTAAATACAACTTGTATGATTATAAACTTCTATAAAAATTATAAGTTGTATATATACTTATTTATTTTTATCAACTGTGCACAGTTATGGTATTCATTACTATTTAAAATAGTGAAAATGTTTTGTGTCTATATAAGACTCTATGTTACTTGGGTTTTATAACCGCCATTTTTGTTAGCTATATATGTGGTGTCATATTTCCCAATAACGTGACATATACAGTAGATATCGGACAATAAAATTTTAAAACGTGTAACAAGTAACATGTAACGTGTAACGTGTAACATCATTGAAAAACGGCCGTAATACATTGAAAGACAATCTATGTTCGTGTGAGCGGTCTGTGTAAAAATAACATCGAAAGCTGATCATAATTATTTCCTTATAGTATCCGAGCTTATGACATAACAAATGTGGACAAAGGACATATATTCAAAATACCAATCACGGTAGTGCAATCTATGATAATTCCTAAAGCTCTTTTTCCAAATTTCACCTTCACCAACGTTCCTTTGAAGCCAAACATGATTCAAAGACATTTTATTGTTGTGCCTGAAGATGCTATATGGGCAGGTAAAACAAAAATTTTGTGTGGTTAGAAAACGACTAAAAAAAAAACGCGCCTTCATATATACCTCGGTATTTATATACTAGGTGGTGTGGAAAATATAGAAATATAGTTACAATATGAACTTTATATATTTAATAATTTAGGTGAAAACACAAATTATGAATACTATGGACATTCATAAGATATTATTATTTGTGAAAATTGGTTTTATATAAACAGTAAAAACTTTTATTATTCAACATCATATAAATAAGGAAAACAAAAATAGGTTTGTAATAAATATTTAATTATATTTTTGAGAATAACTTAATATATTTTAATAATTGTATTTTTTACAGTTAATAAAAATAAAGAAAAAAGATAATGTAACTTCAATAAAAAATAGGGGGTTGGTGAGCGGAGCGAGCAGGGGGGTACCCCCTAGTATATATATATATATATATAGACATTGGTTATTACATATAAATTCATTGAAAGTTGCTCAAGGGCTTCCGCTATTTTTTAGTCGCTCTCCTAATTTAAAATTAATAGGAACATTCGCTCGCCGACTGTCGTGCCGATAAGACGTGTTTGTTTACAGGCGCTCTTCGATACGATTAGGAACGCGTCTTGCGCGCTAATGTAGTGCTTTTGGCTGGTGATCATTGTAATTGTGAAATATAAGGTTTTCCCTCTTATATTTCTTTTAACTTAAATTTCTTTCGTTTTCGGTTTTGTTTTTGATACGCTAAGTCTCTGACTACAGAGACACGCGTTATCGTCTAGTAATGAATCAAACTACTGAGATGTCTAAACCAAAGGAATCGTTTGCAAGTGTTACACAACAAGAAAAAGTGATACCAAAGGAATAAGCAATTATCGTCGACGCTATAGAAAATCATACATTAGAAGAGTATGCTCTCGCTCTGGTGAAAATAATTAATCCTAAAGACATATCACATATGTCTCGTATGAGCCAAAACCGAATTTGCTTCTATTTAAACAGCCAAGAAATAGCAGACAAACTCACGACTGAAAAAACATCAATTGTTATAGGTGATAAGCATCTAAATGTTAGATCCCTAGTCTCTAAGGCTAAAAGAGTCATGATTTCCAACGTTCAACCTTGCATACCTTCATCAGTAATACTACAAGAACTACATAAAGAGGGCATATCTCCAGTATCGCAGATCACTTCGATTAAAGCAGGTATCCAACATCCATCGCTGAGCCATTTACTAAGTTTTAGAAAACAGGTTTATATAAACCTGAGGACGTCTCTAAAATGCCCTCCAACTTGCGCATTACACACGATAATGTTAACTATTGGATATATTTTTCGACCGATAAACTTACCTGTTTCCACTGCAAGGAAGAAGGACACCTCGCCAAGTTTTGCAAGAATGTTGAAGGTAATAGTACAACACAAACACAATCGTCAGAAGTCATAATAGACGGCAATATAGCGAGCATAGTTCAAACGCAAGACACCGACAACGACATTTATACATCTCAGTTTCCTACACTACAAAAAACTTCCGGGTTCAAAAGACCACCCCCCACCCAGTACAACGTCAGAAATATCGACTCAAGATGGAAAGGAAAACATTAAGGTCATAGCTGAAAAAGAGGTAAAACTAAAAACACCTAATAAAAAACAAAAGAAAACCGCCAATGCCATTAATTTCGTTAAACACCTCGAACCTACGAAAGAATTTGTTAATTCTAACATAGATAAATACCCGCTTAATTACGATGAATTACTTGCGTTCTTAGAAAGCGCCCGAGGTGGTTCAAATATAATCGATCTGGCCAAAATGTACACAAAAGATATTAATATACTTACCGATATGCTTACTGATATATATAAATTTATAACCGACCGAAGTACTAAAACCAGAATCACGCGAATTAGAAACTCATTAAAAGCCGCCGATGTAAACAAAACAATTGAATTTACCGAAGAGTCTAGCCTTTCAGACACAAGTTAAGCACGGATATTAAATTCTATAAGCTATTATACAAATAATTTTTAAATTTAATCATGAATAATTTCGAACTTAAAATTCTGTATTGGAACGCTCGCAGTGTCCGACAACGACAAAATGAACTTTATGATATTCTCAGTAGTATTGATATTTTTGTTTGTGTAGAGACATGGCTTAAGCCCACGGATCTTTTTAATATTTCTGGATTTCAAGTTATAAGGAAAGATAGAGTTAATTCACGCGGTGGCGGCATTCATTACTCAATTAGAAAAAATCTGAGTTACTGATCTCACCCATGTCTCTAAACAAACTTCAGAGGTAGAAATTGCGGGAATTTGCATAGAAAATATAAGCCCAACTATTGACTTATTAGCATGCTACAGAATACCAGGCAGTACATTAACACAAACCAACTGGGATAATATTTTTTCATGTGTCGATCATAATTTAAATGCAATACTGGTAGGCGATTTTAATGCGCATAGTAGCAAATGGAACTGCGCTAGTACAGACGAAAATGGTATAAGACTAGATCAAAGCATAGAATTAAAAAATCTGTTTCTCCATAACACAAACACTTACACACAAATAGATATCCGCAATAATCACAAATCTAACATCGACCTTATTTTCTCTTCAATGACCCTTGCTGACAAAGTTAATGTTGAGATCTATGACGAAACGTTTGGTTCAGACCATTTTCCAGTCTTAATAGATATTGATACTAATTTACAAAAATATCATCGTAAAACATTTAAACTTTCTTCTCTTAAAACTAACTGGGAACAATTTCAATGCCTCTTGGATAAGAAATTTAATAATTTTATCTCTATTGATTACGATCTACTTTCACCGGCTGAAAAATATAACCTTTTCGTCAAGACCTTAACTGATGCTGTTCAAGAGGCGACACCACGTAAAAATACTATTAACAGAAAAAAAAATATTAAGAACCCCTCTCCTTGGTGGGACACAGAATGCAATGAAATCAAACACCTACGACGCGCTAGCTTTAAAAAATGGGAGCGTATCAAAAGTTTGAATGACCTGATTGATTACAAAAAATACTGTGCTTTAACCAAAAAACTTTTTAAAAAAAAGAAAAAAGATTACTTCAAAGGTTTTGCCAAAACAATCAATTTCCAATTTGGTAACTCATATGTCTGGAATAAATGCAAAATTTTGAACAATAGCTGGGTAAAATTAAAAAATTCTAGCCTTATAAATAAAGATACGCTTAACGAGAAATACATTTTATGCTTAGACAAACTTTGTCCCCCATGGGTGGATACGGATCCCAACTGGTTTCCTACTTGCAGAAAAGAGGAGTTTTTTGATAATTACTTTTCTTTCTCAGAATTTAACAAAGTTTTATACTCCCGTAGAAATAAAGCTTCACCCGGTTTGGACGGTATTGATAATGAAATTATACAAAAAATTCCTATAAAGTATAAGCTCTTACTATTAGATATATTCAATGAAATGCATCAGAAAAGTTCATTCCCAGTCGATTGGAAACACTCATTTATACACATGATAAATAAGCCAGATGGCAACTCTGTTAGACCTATCGCGTTAACACCATGTTTATGTAAAATTTTCGAATCCTTAATTAAAAATCGACTGCAATGGTGGTTGGAGCACAATAACCTACTTCCCTCGGATCAGTCTGGCTTTCGAAAAGGTAAAAGCTGTTACGATAACTTAACTTATTTGACACTTCAAATAGACGAGGCATTCGCTGATAAACAACATGTCTTTGCTGCATTTTTAGATGTATCTGACGCTTTCAATAACGTTTCTTTTGAATGCCTCTTAACCAAACTGGCTAAAATTAATTGCTCTGAACAGTTGATTAAATTTGTCAAATTTCTCACACAAGAAAGATATATACACACTAATGTCAAAGAATATGAAATTAGGAAAGTAAGCAAAGGTCTCCCACAAGGAGGGGTTCTTAGTCCTCTTTTGTACTTAATATATGTATCTGACATAACACAAAACACTTCTCGCGACACCTCTGTCTTGCAATTCGCCGATGACATTGTCATGTTTGTCAAAAACGATTCGCCATTAGAATGCAAGAGAACACTACAACGCTCTATACACTCACTTCACCATAATCTACTACAATTGGGACTAGAATTGTCACCAAAAAAAACAACGCTTATCCATTTTAATAATAAAAATATAGCACCAGGTAACGATGAATTAACAATTAATGGATACAGTATAAAGTCTAGCGAGACAGTTCGTTTTTTAGGACTCATATTTGACTATAGAATGACTTTTTCTTCACATATTGACTCAATTATAACAAAATGCAACTCATCGATAAACATCATTAGATACTTATGCGGTACGTGGTGGGGAACTGACCCATCGACTTTGCATACTCTGTATGAGAGCCTTTCTCGTTCCTTAATTGAATACGGCTCTTTTATTTATTTTCCAATGCAAAAAAAATATATTGATAAAATGGAACAACTTCAGTACTCTGCCATCAGAGCTGCCCTTGGTCTCAGAAAGAGTACTCCAACTAACGTATTATTAGCAGAAGCTAAGCTACCTTTCATTCAGGAACGAGCGAGGCTGTTAGGTAATAAGTATCTAATGAAATCGCTATCTTACAAAAATAATATATTGTATAGTTACATATTGTATTTTACTAAACACCGCAAAAAAAGACAAAGAATGCTAACCGAATGTATAGAAATCGCAGCATCATTCATTAATAGTATTGAAGTGCAAGATTCCCTCAATATTTATGACAATAGTTATAGTACAAATTTAATTTCAATTCCCTTTGACAAAAATCTCGGCGACACCTTAAAAATAACCAAAAATCCTAACTCGATTTTCAAAAATTTTTTAAGCACTCATAAAAGTCTAAACATTTATACTGATGGCAGTAAAATAAAAAATAACTCAGCTGTGGGAGCCGCCTGTATAGTTCCTGACTTGAATATTACTATTAGTAAAAGTATCGATGCCAATGCCTCAGTGTACACAGCCGAATGCATTGCCATAAATCTTGCAATGGATGTTGCTCTTCAATACGGAAACCAAAACATTTTCATTTTCACCGACTCCTTGAGCACACTTCAAACTCTTGCATCTACGAATCATGATACGGCAACTAATCGCTACATTTTTCTAATAAAACAAAAATACGAACTTTTCCAAAAAAAATATCGCGACTCTATAATTAAATACTTTTGGTTGCCTGCGCATATAGGACTTGATGGAAATGAAAATGCAGATAAAATTGCTAAACTTGCTACTGATGAAAAATTTATTAACTATCCGAGAGTTCCTTACACTGATGTATTTGAAAGCATTAAAAAAATGGCTCATGTACGAACTATTAATAGAATTAAAGAGCAAGGTCTCGAGAAAGGTAAACTGTATTTTAAACTATATTTCAAAGATAAAAGAAAACCTTGGTTCTACAATAAAAATCTCCCTAGGGAACTCATCGTCTCAATTAATCGAGCCAGATCTGACCATTACCATATGGCATATTCCCTTTTTAAAATAAATGTAGTCGACTCTTCATTGTGTGCTTGTAAACATGAAGAAGAAAATATCAATCACGTCTTGTGGCAATGTAAGCTCTTTGACAAACAAAGAATATGCCTAATCGATAAGCTAGCGAAACTTCGTTTGTATCTGCCTCTTTGTATAGAGATGCTAATTGCCACACCAAACGTCGAAGCCTGTAAATGTATTCTCGAATATCTAAATCAATGTAACTTTAAAATTTGAAAAACACTTTTGTAACTGCTAATATTGTAAAGCAGAAATAAGCCTATCTAATTTATGTAAAGGTTTAAAATGCTCAATAAAAAAAAAAAAAAAAATTAACAGGAATACTTGTGGTGGTTATATTATAATTTAAGTCATAAAAATGACATATTGTCTTAATCCTTATCCCCGTCCCTTTTTTTAATTTTTCCTCCCCTTTTTTTCATTTTGGTCCTAAATAGGATTCCCTTAACCTATTAGCATCTAACTACCTTAGTTTATAATTATTTATTCTTATTTTAATTTTACATTTATTATTAATAACATCTGTGACCAGATATGGTCCTTCATATTGGTCAGCAGGTTTATATTGTTTACCCCCTTTCAATAACCAAACGCTATCGTCTATAGGGTACATCGATAATTGTTATAGGTTGCGTAATTTTTGTAAAGCTCTTTTCCTTTTTTGATCAAGTACTGCAATCGCAATTGTGACTTTAATTTTTCTTGCCTTAAGGCTTGCAAGTCTTGCGTCGTGCTCATATCAAATTTTCCTTCTTAGATTTTGTCATAGACGAAAATATTTATATTTTAAATTCTTAAAATAATATTTATAACATTTATTTTTGTCATATCCATTTTCCTTTCGAGTATATTTGTTATAATAGTCGTCAGGTTCGCATTATTTACGTAAAAATTCTCCAAGTTTTTTTGAAGTTTTTCATATTTGTTTCTTATCTCAGACTTCTTGTGTATAATATTCTTATTCTCTGTGTGTAATTCTGCTTCTTTTTTTATCTCATTTGAATAATTTCTTTTTATGTGTGATTTTATATTTCCCTCTTTTTCTATAATTTTATTATCGTCCTCCTAGTAGACAAAGTTTTCCTTATTACTACATAACGAGCAAAACTTACCTCGCTCCTGACGTCGCTCGGTTGCATTTTCATATATTATATTATTATATATGAATTTGCTAGTTTCATTGAATATAGTAGTACAATATAAAATATGTATTTATTTTTTTTATATATTTATATCATTATATTGTACTGCATTGAAATAAAATTTTTTAAAATTTTTTGTAAATTAAGAAGCTTCAATAAAAGTAAATAATTATTATTGACAATCATAGTATCAGAAAAATGTTTATATTACGATCAACTTTTACAGGAAGTCCCCGTTCCTTATATCAAAATTTTCTTGATCCCATGACATTAGTACGGAGAATTGGGAAACCAGATTTTTTTATTACTATGACATGCAATCTGAAATGGGAAAAAATTACAAATAATATAGGACAAAGTAAAGAAGTAACAGATGAACTAGATATTGTTTTTGGAGTATTTTATCAAAAATTAAAAAAATAATAAAATTTACAATAGTGATGACGTTGATAAATTTGTAGTAGTTGAAATTCGAAATAAAAATAAGAATCCCAG